>OZ020611.1:55150467-55648359 GCA_963971575.1 Liopterus haemorrhoidalis
AAAAGAAATAGCAGTAAAGTAATTTTGCATTGAAAATAATAGATAAGTAAGAAAGTTAAGCAAAAAAAAAAGAATTTTATTTTCACTATAGCATTAAACTGACCACTATACTCCCCAAGTGCTAAAAACTGTGTTGAAACTAAAGATAATATGTTACTGTGGCCTAACTAAATTCACATAGCTGGGCCATAGCCGCAAAATCTATTTTTCAATATTATAATTTAGCGAAAATTTAGTTGTATTTGGTTTTGTATAGAATTCATGATTTTTAAGCAGAAAATTTGTTAAAAAAATAAAGTGACACAGTCAGGTTTACGCTTTTAAAATAAGGTTAAGAGACAATAAGAGTAATTTTTAAATATCCCATATTTTAGTTCGCATTAACGTCTAATTAACTTGAAGGAAGAGAGGCACAAAGTTTGATTCGTTCTCATAGCTTTAATATATTGTAGGGCATACAATATGGAATTACTGGAAAATACAATAGGTACTAAGGCCATTAAGGAAACTGATATGTATGTTTCATTTCCTCCAAATTCAGCCTAGCGCATGGAAATGAAATTTATATTAGAAAATTTCCAAAAATTTAAATTCCTTGATAAATATTTGATAATTTTTGGACACTGAAGTTTCTACCAAGAAAGAACCATTGTTAGAACCACGTTATTTTGACATCAGGAACGCATCGACCATCACCTGAAAAATGGGTCATAAAAATGGATAATCATTCCTTTTATTTAAACTAAACTTTTTTTCCAAAATCTAAAATCAGATACATCTGATATGTACATCCCTACACCTATACTTTTGACTTAGTTATTGTTTATTTATTGTACTCACAACTGCTAAATAAATTATCTTATCTTATCTTATCTACATTTCTATCCCCAAGAATTTATAATTTTGTGGTTCTTAATTCAGTCATAATATCAGAATGTATCAGATCACACGTCCGTCCATTTTTTCTTGAAAATGTGGTGAGCAAGTGGAAAAATAATGATCACTCAAAGAATCGAATGGTAGTAAATTTCCGGAACAAGCCAAAAGTACTGGATACCAAGGACAACTTTGATTTTATAAATGATAACGTACATCGAATTGGTATGTTTGAATAGAGCTTTTAAAAAGAATCCACTTTTACTTAAACATTTTTTTAATATCTTTAACGGTAACGAAAATTGTATTCTCTGTAACGACTTGAAAGTAAAATATTTTTAAGTGTTCAGAGTGTCTTCGATTTTGATTATACACTTTCACATCCTTACTCTTGAGCTATCTTTAGCTCGGAATATAATAAAAATATAATTATTAAAAATATTTCACTTTCAAGTCGTCCTTCCAAGTTGTACTTTCAAGTTGTGCTTTCAAAGTGAAATATTATTATTTTTTATTATGCTCCCAGCTACGCATAGCTCAAGAGTAAAGCCTGGTTTATAATAACTCCATAACATAACGCATAAGAATTGAACAATGGGTTTGACCCTTTAAAACATCTGTTTGTAATAAACAGAACAAAGAATGTAGTGTAATTTTTATGCTTATGTATCCATAACATATTTATTATAAACCAGCCTTTAAGCCTCGATTATAATAAAAACATATCACAGTTGTTCTGTTTGTTACAATTAGATGTTCAGTACAATGAAACCCTTTGTGAAGTCTTTATGGATATGGATATGTAATAAGTTATGGAACTATTATAAACGAGACTTAAGGATGCGAAAATGTTAAAATCAAAAGGAAATGCACTTTGAACACTTGCGAAGAGAAATATTTTACTTTCAATTCGTTACAGAGAATACAATTTTTCGTAAACCGTCAATTATATTAAAAAATATTTATGAAAAAGTTGTTTTTTTCAAAAGCTTTTTTTCAAACATACTCAACTCCATATACATATGTTTCCATTTACAAATTTACTCTACATTTTTGCCTGTTTAATTTTTTTTTACAAAAATAAAAACAATATTAAATCGTTTAATGAGATTCATAGTCATAATACTAGATACAAGAATGATATATATCCTAAATTCTGCCGTCTATCAAAATCCAGAAATAGCACTACCTACTACGCTATTAAATTCCCCAAAATAAATTAGAAGAGTTTGTGAAGGATGTGTTAATTCAAAATCCATTGTACTCTGTGTCCGAATATTTTGATTTAATTTTTTAGAATTATAATTAGTTTTTTTGTATCTGATTTAAGTAATAATTGTATCTATGTGTAACTCTTTTTGTGTAAATCTACAATATTTGCTTAATTTTTCTTGACTGACTGTAAACGATTAAATTGTATTGTTTTGTGGTCAATAAATAAATATTATATTATTATTACATAATCAAAGTTGCCCTTAGTATTCTGTACTTCCAGAAAATCGTAATACTACCATTCAATTTTTTGGATAGACTTTGATCAATTTTTTTTACAAGTATGCTCGCACATAGTGTTTTCGAGAAAAAATGATACGCCCTGTGTATTAAATTGAATTTTACTGTAATTGTACCAAGTAGTTTCTTAATTATAGTTCATTCCACGCTTATCCGGAATGACTCTTATCTTTGTATATTGTTAACCAATAAACTCAGAAGGTGGTCGGTTAGGATAATTCTAACAAATGAGTGGGCTACATTGAGTAAAAATTGAAATGAAAATTAAAGATAAAACAGATATTTTTTTTCAAAATCCAAATATCCAGCCTAATTTAAAATTTATTTTACCTGTACCAAATCCTGTATCTTTTTAAATATTGAGAATTATGACAATAAAACCCCAACTTCGATAATGGTCTCAGATAGCTGCAGTTATTTCAACAATTCTGAAAAAGCGTGGAATGAACTATACCTCAAAATAATTATACTGTTCCATTCTATAGTGAAAATAAAATTCATGGAATAAAATAAACGGTTATACGACGTTTTTTTTTTATGCTTGAATGATGAATGCCGTGATTGTGTTTTACCGTTTATTTACATTTATTCAATAATAATAACGCCTGGCTCAGTTGGTGCTAATAGTATAGAATCAAGACTAATGTTTTTTCTGGCTTGCTGTGCAAGTTCTAGCTGTAGACTAGCATTGTAATATTCTTTGAGTGTGTCCGTGTGTTCTGGAGATTCAATGAAATATTGAAACCTTGATGTCACATCCTAGAAACAACCAGTATTTACACATACATATGTACACTAATAACAGAAAACATAGATTAATCACATGGTTTTAGTAATTCTTAAAAATAGGAGTTAGTAAACTATAAATTTGCATATGCTACAGTTATTTATTATTCCTCAATATATATTAAATACTAATAAATCCTATTAGTAAAGTATGCTTACTCGGCGGGTAAATAAACAAATATACAGGGTGTAAGAGCGAAACTAGACACCGCCATTATTTTCATTAGGTGTTTACGTTTAGTCAGTCAGATTAATCCGAGCGATCAGAGTGCTTCCAATCCGTTCGTAAAGTCAGTCTGAGCGTACACATTAGCTTATTTTTAGTCAATCCGATTGATCCGCCGAAGCAATCCGATGATCTGACAGGATTGCTGGGATCAGTGTTGCCAACTCCGTATTATGAAATTATCGTACACCCGCGAGACGGGATAGTAAAGTAATAAAATTTAAAAAATTTCATTTTTATTCCCTTATCAATACATTTTTATTATAATTTATTATTGAAAGGAAATACGTACACAAATAATCTACAGGCGATTCTCAACGTTTAGAAGGAACTAAATGGGAATTTCGTTCTTTTAGGTTGTCACGAAAATGGACTTTGCTTGGATTATTTCATGTTTAACGTTTGGTATGTGAAAATTTAAAATTCCAACAGTGAAACCATGGAAACGAATGACTTTATTAAAAATTTGCATACATTTTTACTTATTTAGAAGGAAAAAAAAGTAAGAAAATGGAAATTTTTTATTAAGAATGACAAAAATTAAAATGCAATGAAAATGACATTTTATAATGACAATCAATTTAATCTAGAATTTGCAATGTGATTTACCAAGCTTAAAAAAATTACCAAAAGTCGGAATTAATTGATAAAATATACTAGATTTTAAAACCCAGTACCGCCTAAACGTTTGGAATAGCCTGTAGGTACTATATAATTCAAAATTAGAATAAATTGGGAGGATAGGTACAATATTATTCAATAAGTAACATCAATAATGAAAAGTTGTGATTTTATATATATTATATTTACTATAAATTAAATACTTCATTAAAATCATCTTTTTAATTTTTCATCACGTTTTTAAATTTATACATATTGCTATTTGGTTTCTCAAACATATCTTTTCCCAGTTTGAAATTTTGACAAGAACCATGTTTCTTCACATGCTGACTGGATAAAACAACGCCGTTAACTGTGTAAAATAATTAAAATAATTTTGCTAAATACTGTTTCACTTTTTTTTTAATAGCCTTTAATTGATTTAATGCAAATAATGCAAGGTTTTGAAAGCTAGACAATTTCAGTGGAATAGTTGAGATACTTGATCCAAAACTCATCTGAACTTTCTTGTCCAGTTAATTTAATTTTTGAATGAGACATTGCTCTTCATTCGTCATTAATGTAGTAGGTACACAAGCAGTGATCTTGTGAATCCCCGTTAAATGAAATGCAAAACATGGGAAGGTACAAACTCTTTCCTATGAACCTTATCAGTTGCGCTGCTTTTTAGAACTACTTTCCGTAGACGCAGAACAGGGCAAGTTAAGCATTTTCAAAAATCTTTAATTCCAGATAAAATATCGTACCAATTATCGTACAATAGTCAAAATTATCGTATTTTACGTACGATAATGAAAACTGTATCGTACATCGTACAGAGAGTCAAATTATCGTATGTGTACGATAATTATCGTACGGTTGGCAACACTGGCTGGGTTTAATGAATTGCTGGTGGTGGGGGTTAGCGCGAGTAAATTGAATCTTACAGCCGATTGGAATGTGTTGAAAACATAACAAAATAAGTGCCATTTGTGATAAAATTATATTATTAGTAATAACTCATATTATTAGTAACTCATATTTATAAAACAAAATGCGGTAGCAGTTGTAACCAACGACAGAAATTTGACAGTTGCAGTTAGCGCCACCGTCACCAGGCATCACTACTTAACTTCAGACAAATATTGCTTACGAAAATGTTAACAAAATCCGAGTAATCCAACTAATCTTGTGACGTCACCAGATCAATCTAAGCAATCTTGTAGATTGAATAAACGTAAACGCCTAATATCATTAGAGATTAGTGATGTGCAGAATCACATAAGAGCCGGACCCGCGGATACAGATACGGACACGAATTATTTACCTCCTGATCCGCGGAAATACGAAGACCTGGAAAAGTTATATAGCAATAGTTTAATATTTCGCGCGGTTCCTATTGAAATGTTAGCTCTTTTTCATACTCTCTAATGGGTTCCTCCAATAAGGTCTTAAATCATTTTCTTTCTTGGCGAGGCATTTAATTTCAATAAATTTAACACAAGAATTAGAGATATTTCGTAGAATATTTTGGGTTCATTGACATATGTGACACTTTTCAACATTTGGCAACATCACATCAATTATCATTTCCCATAAGAGCAATACTGCATTCTAAAAGCTGAACGGATTATACAAACAAAAACATGTCAGCTGACACACAATTTAGTTGAGTTCAAAATCACTCACTCATTGTCTTTGATTAAATTAATATTATTCAAAATTGAATTTGAAATTTTGTAAATTCAATTCGTCGGTCATATACATACTGCGTAAATAAAAAACACCATTATTAGATATACATAAAAATACTAAATAACACAGATAACCACTTGAGCAATATTTTCTTAAGCAGATGTCCATCTTCTACAACTTTATTAAGTAGCATTTTTTTTTTTTTTTTTTGTTTATCTCTAATAATAAAAAAAAATAATGGCGGTGTGTAGTTTCAAATATTTATGGGTCAACCCGTTACGCATTCCATAAGCAAATATACATACTCAGACCAATTCTGTAACTCTGTTACTAAAATAAAAGGCATTATACTTTCTATAACATTTTATCTTGTAGTAACGTTACTACACAATAATTTTTTACAGAATTGATCTGATTGTCTATATTTTAATCCATGTATCACGAACTTTTATTTGATACCCAACTCAAAATTTAGAAGACAAATAACAAATGAGTAACGGTATAAGGGTTTCTTGAACGCAAGTAAAGGGCATATTCAAATTTATAGTTCTCTTTGTTAACAGTTAAAAACACATCAAAATAGTTATTGATTTTTGCACATTAGTTTTTATAAATAATGTTATACACTAAACGATAAATGCTATGTTTAATAAGTGCTTTTGTGCAAAAAGTGCATTATTTTCATGCTTTATTCACAAAGTTAACCCTTTGCACTCCAACGTTGACGTATGAGAGTCGCTCAGCATTATTAATATTGCTCAATCTATCTCACACTGGATATGACATTTTAGATTAAAAATTAAAAGTAAATAATAATAAAAATGTAAATGAATATTAAAAAAATATATTTTACAAATATTATTAAAATATGTATAAGAATCAGTACAGAAGAAAACTCTCAAACTACCAAAATGTGAGAAGCATACTTCGTATAGAAAGATAAACAGTTTCCTTAACAGTATATTTGGAGTGCAAACGGTTAAAAAACATGTATATACATAAAGTGCAGTTTGTTATAGAGATATATTAAAACAATAAAAGTTAATTTTAAAAAAAAAATCACATCCTTGATAATAGGGAATAGTACAGTTTACAAAATAATATACAATAATAGCCCAGGAAATACGAGTTTTCGAAAGAAAGTTTTGTGGGAGTCTTGTAAATTGGTATCATTTATAGGACTTAAGGAATTGTTTTCGAGGTCACGTTTTGTGACAAATTTTTTAGCAGAGCTTCGACAAAACGTTCTATTTTTTTTTCTTTTTTATTGCAAATGTCATTTACAGAATTTAAAAAAAAAATATGTCGATGCTGAATAAAAGAGGGTTGAATTCTCAATAATAAAGCTTTCACAAGTTTACTTGTGGGTTAAACAGTTCCGCCACTAGAGCGCCGTAAAGCTGGTGAATTTTTCGAATTAATGAAAAATTTACTCTTCGTCGACAAATTAACTGAAAAATATTATTATAACTACAGTTTTGCCAATTTTCCCAAATATAAGATTATTTTTGATATTTTCTTTTATGGAAGAAGGAGGTTGTACGGGTTGCGGACAGCAATGCGGACAGCAATAAGTTAACTTATTCGAAACTTGTCAACTGATTTGATTAGTTTTCATTGCTGTCCGCAACCCGTACAACCTCCTTCTTCCATTAGTATCTACGGACACGACGACTCCACATTTTCTTATATTGCGCAATCTTGCATACTCAGTCATTCAAAGATTTTGCTACGTTCGCGGCAAAATTAACACTCAGTCCCAATTTTTGTTTTTTTTTTCTTTTTCTATTTTTTTATTGATTCTAATACTTTTTTTCGCATGCGCATTCTTGAAAAATCTACTCAATTCCACACCACCCGTGAGATAAAGTCCACGTCATTTTGTTACTTTATTTTTCACAGTTTTCCTGCTGAAGATGGTTCGTCATCGATTTTGTGGAAGGCTGGTCAGTAATAGCCTCAATATTAATGACCTCTGCGATCTCGCACATTGGTTCCGTTTCTATGTCCATTACTTTTTTAGGTTGTTCTTTCTGTTTTCCTCTTCCTCGTCATCGAGATATTGCAGATTGTCTTATTGGTTAATACAAGCATCATTATAATTTATGCAATTAATGGAGCACTAAATGCCGACCTTTCTGCATCCACATGCCCCTCGGCATCTCTTCTTGCATTTGCAGAAAATTTGTTTTAGCAAACTAATGGAGATGGGGACTGGCGAATAGAAACAGGAACTCATCTTTGTTTCTTCCATCCCCATTCTTGGATTTTTCGACACTCCATACCAGCTGTGAACCTGATGGTATGTCCGGAGTGAATGCTCACCTGCTGCTGCCTCAGTCAGTGGTAAAGAAGCGATGGTAAACCTGCTTTTGTAGGCTTATTTTACAAAGCACCGATGTCTATAATTGTTGAGGGTAATACCCCAGTAGAAATAAAACACAATATTATGTTATATTCCGCAAGTTTGCGCAACAACAAAAAAATATATATTTTTGTATATTTTGAGAAATTAGCAGAATTGAAGTTGTAATAGTTTGCGTTAATTTGACAGTAAGAAAGTACATTTTTCATGAATTCGAAAAATTGACCAAATTACCGGTGCTCTAGCGGCGGAACCGTTCAACCCATAAAAAAATTATGAAGGCTAAATTGTAGAGAATTTATTCTTCTTTAATTCAGTACAAATATACTTTTTTAATTTTGAAATGGAACAGAGATATTTGCAAAAATATATTCTAGTGCACGTTTTTCGAGATTTTTTCGAAGTTTCACCACAAAAATTTAGTCGTTAAATGTGACTAAGCAAACAACACCTCAAAACCTATTCAACCCATCAATTTCTAAAATTCCCGCAAAACTTTCTCCAAAACCACTGTTTTTAACTCCAATTTCCTGGACTATAAGTTAATTCCAAAAAGTGGAATCCAATATACAATTTTAATTTATTATTAAACTTGTTACTCAGTTTTAACGAGAGTCCAGTCTTTAATCAGTATTTGGTAGTAGTGTAACAATATTGTTAATGAATAAGTTTTCTTAACATATATTTCTTACCTGTAACGCACTGCTGAAGAACCTGGAGATACTTCTAGTAACAGTGACGGCGGCATTAACTAACCTAGAGCGGAGCATACCTTCACCTTCTGGCACTCCGTTCACAGGCCTGAACGCTACAGGAGGTAGCGCTTGTTTAGGCGTCGCAGAGGAAGGGGCATAATCATCATCCTTGTACCTCGCTGAAGTTTTAGGAGAGGACTGGTAGACAGGTTCGTATTTTGGAGAACGGGTTGCTTTTGGAGTTGGCGATCTACAGAAAATTTAAAATAGTATAGTTTGTGTCATAAAAAATTAAACAAGCACACCTATTAACACAAAGTAATTATACAAATTATACTTGTAGTTTAGGGCTAACACCGTCTCACTTTTCCTCTACGCCAGTCGCCCTATTGTCTCCATTGCCTCCCGTACATCCTTAGTTCAGGTTTTTAATAGTTTTTCTAGCTTTCTTTTGCGCTCAAGTATATATTCCAAGATCTTTTTGGATCATCAGTCATCTTGACTAAACAATAGGTGCTTAAGACATAAAAATCGTTTGTTCTCTAATTTTGTGATATAATTTCCAACGTGCACTCCTGAGCATGTTGGAAATTCTAACGTGCTCTAGTCTGAAGGTACGGTAACTCCTTTTCCAGAAGTATGAAGAAACGCGATACAGTTAAACTTGGACCATCAAAAAGTACAGGTACTCCTCTCTTAACGACCTGCCTGTTTAACACCGCTCAGACTTACGACCCGCACTCCAGCGCAGAGATGCTCAGAACTGGTGAAATTTTCTGTAGCTATCTCTTCATAAACCGAGAACGTTTGAGAATAAAACAAAGCCTAATCGTTAAATTCACTTAATAATTACGGTTGCTTTAAAGGATTCATTGACTAAAATGTTAATATGCATGTCTTTTTTTATGAATAAACTTTTATTTTTTTGGTACATCATTTTTATAATTTTTGCTGATTGTATTTTTATGTTGTGTAATTCGTTTTGTTCATCCCTGTTCAGAATAAACAAAAACGATTAAGGTCCTCGCTTATTGACCAATTCGCTTAACCACCTATTCCTAGGAACGAAACTCGGTCGTTAAGTTAGCGTCGTACCTGTACCTCGGTCGTCGTACCTGTAGTTAACTTAAGCAGGTGAGCACCTACGCAGGTGGTCACATTTGCAGGTTTTACTGTATTCTGTTTTCTGCATATTTATTTTCAATTCCCATTTTTAATATCCCTATTTTCGCTTCCACGCCATATAGCTAGAATCATCTTCGTCTTCAACTATAAGGACTTGATCACCAACGAAGAAATTTTGGATTACCTCTAATATATTTGTGTTATTCTATATTTTTCTATTCAAGGTTTAACAGCAAGAAATAATTCTCAATTAAGTGTCGTGAAGATGAACTTTTGGAAAAGGAGTTACAGTACCTTCAAACAGGGCCACATCCCTATGAACGATGGAAAGCACGGACACAATAGAGCAAAATCGACTCGAATCGTTTAAGCACCTTTTGCTTATTTAAGATATCCGATGACCCAAAATGATCTTGGAATATATTATTGAGCACAGAAGAAGGTCTGGAAGACCATTGCTCAATGGTTTCAATAAGCTGACCTCAGGATAGGCACGAGTTAATGCAGACAATAAAGCGACAGGCGTAGAGGAAAAGAGAAACGGCACTAGCCCTATACCATACACTATTTTTACCATATACGTTCTAAATACAAACCTGTTATTTATAACTTCTAAGAAGTCATCGGGAAAAGCTGTAGTACTTGGTAGATACCTCTCAGTAGACGATCTTCCATTTCTTCCTATCAATTTCGAAATATCAATAGTTTTAGCAGCGTTGGGATCTTCTTGTACGGCTTGAATTTGTTTGATCAAGTAAGCAATATCATCCTGGCTTAGTTTAGGAATTCTAGTTGTTATTCTAGTTGTTGGTCTTGTGGTTGTTGTTGTTGGACGAGTTGTAGTTGTTGTTGTTGTCGTTGTTGTTCGCCGGGTTGTGGCAGCAGGTGCTTGGTCGGAAAACACGAACTTTTTACCAAAAGCGGCTTCAAGATTCTTAAGTAAGTTAGGATTGGATTGAAGTTGTTGGATTTGTTTCAGTAGTTGTTCTTCTTGAGGAGTGGAAGGTTTGCCATTCTGAGCTTTTTGTAATACCTAGAAATACATATTAAATATTAAGCATACATTAAAGCACTTTCGTGATAGAGTAACAGAAAGGGTCACTGAAAACTACTGTTTTCCTTTTTTATTTTATTCTATAGTAAAGTAAAAATAGTGATACCTTTAAAACTTCGCTCAAATCTTGATTGGCTTGTGCATTCGCTCTGCCGGTAGTTCTAGGTGGTCTGGTAGACCTGAGCGGCGCTGCTGTAGTTGGTTCATCATATATAACAGGAGTCACTCTCGTTGGTTGACGAGATAAGAAACCATCTTCGCCATCTTCAACCTGTGGTTTTGGTTTTCTGGCTGCCGTTGGTTGAGCTGGTCCAAGAAGGTTGTTCAATACCCAGTTTAAACCGCGCGTCAATGGTCCTGGTCTAGGTGTTGTTGCACGTGGTGGTACATTCTGAATAAGATAAAAATCATAACAGAAAATGTTCTTCTGGTTATTGGAAAACATTGGAAATGTTGCTACACTAACGGCCTATTGTTAAAGTAGTAGTTATAGTGAGTTTAGTTAAAATGATATGTTTTTGTGTGTTGCTTTGACTCAAGCTAGGCATAACTCGAATTAAAACGCTTAACTGGTGCTTAAGCCAGATATTCTTGTTAATTTCTATTGAAAACAATACACAAAGGTGTATTGTCATAAATCTTTCTTTTGGCAGCTCGTGAGCATAATTTAGCATTATAAAATAGCACATGTTCAAAATTCGGAACAAGAACCGGAGCACAACTGAACTTTGTAGTAATCAATATCTTTTCAATTTTTTCCTACAAAAAATTTAATTGCTCCGCTAGCGTACTGTACTTGACTTTACAAAAAGAACGAGCTAATTTAACTATTTACAAGCAAATGTTTTATTACTGGCATTAATGATTGGAAATTTATAATATAAATTCGATACGAATGACTTACACCAGACTGTAGTTGTTCCAATATCCTTATTCTAGGAGTCGTTGGTTTAATTCCTTGCTCTTTGAGAAGTTGGGCGAGAAGAGCATCATTACTTTTACCAAAACCGTTTGGTTTCGGACTCGGTGTTGAATCAGGTGCTTGATAATTTATGCCTTTCATATCATATTGTTTCAAAATATTTTCCAATTGGGATTGAGTATCACTTTGAATTTTCTTGGGTATCCTATTAGCATTTGGATATAAAGATTGTAGTGCTTCCAGAGGATTTGGTGTTGTAGGCGCTACTGTTCCTAGAGAAATTATCTGCAAAAAAGAAAGTTAAATAGTCATAGCAATTAACAGAGCAATAATAACTATTTTTCTGCGATACAACATCGAACTTTAGTAGAGCAACTAATGAAGAACATGCAACTATGGTATGACAACACCTTATGCGTCCCTAAATTATATTTAATTAATAACCTAGGAACGAAATGGGGACCGCTGTTTTGGTTTGGTTCAATTTTGACAGAACAAATTTGATTGTCGAGCAGTGTAAACATGGCAAAAATGAGCCTTTTACGATGTAACATTTCATTATTAATCTGTTTATACCCGTCTCTAACGAAAACCCCGAATTTTATGAGAAAATCATACGACCAAATCCATTTAGACAGCAGTGGTTCGTTAACAAACAAAATAACCGCTATTAGAGCGCTGAAAATCCACAAGTAGTTCATCAGCGACAATTACACCCTCGCAAGATGACAGTATGACTTATTTCTTTGAGGAAGCTACATTTAGCGCTGCAAATGTGAATAGCACCTGCTACCGTGATATGACCAAGTACTTTCTGTCAGATCAATTAGATGAACAGAATTTGGAGATCATCGGGTGTTAGCTAACGGTGCTAAATATCATACAACACGAATCACGGAAATTAGGAAGATAATTGGCAATATTATTCACCGATTAAATTCCAGAAGAGACTGGCCGTCGAGATATTCAGATTCGACCACTCCAGTCTTTTTCTGTGGGGTTATTTTAAAGAACGAGATTATGCCAGCAAGCCATTCTCCATGTCAACAACTAGAGAACATTACTTAAGCGGCAATAATTGAAATATCGTCTGAATTTTGTATAAATATTATGAGAATTCGCATTTGCGTAGGACCAAGTAAAGCATCTTTAATATATAAAAATATTTATTGTTTTATATATGTTAACGGAATTATTTGAAATGAAAGGAGTAAAGTTAATTTTGGCCAACCTGTATTTGGCTTTGCGGCCTTTAGCTCTTCTGGCTATTATTGTTAGTTTATATATTATCCTGGTTGACCCATCCCTTTTTCCGGTTCACCTAATATTTATGACTTCATAATTACTTACAACATATGTTTGGTACTTACATTTTGAGCTAGACCAACTGAACCAAGTGCTGGTTTAGGAGTTGTCTTGACATCATTTCCTCCATTTCTTGGTATCTAAAAAAATAAAGGACATTTTAAAGACACCACAAATTACCTTATCTTTTATAATAGTTTTCTAAGAGTCTCTTACCAAATTTGTTAAGAATGATAACTGTTTCAAAATTGCTGCTTGCTCCTTTTCCAATGCAGCCAAAGTCTCCAGATTCTTCCTTTGTTCCTCTGTCAACTGTTTTAGTGTACTAGAAATAGTTCTAACAGTAGTTGGAGAGAAATTTAGAGATGGCTCTGGTGTAACTTCAGGTATCCTAACAGTAATTCTAGTAGGTTGAGTGGAGGCAACTGTTGGTTCTGTTGTAGGCACAGTTGTGACTCTTCTAGTGGGTGGTTGAGTAACTCTTTGAGTCGTTTTAACTGTAGTGGGTTGTGTTGTCACACGGATTGTTGTTGGTCTCTGGGTAGTAATCCTAATTGTTGTAGGTCTTTGAGTAAATCTAACCGTTGTTGGAACTTCGGTTGGTACTTCTGTTGTAGTTTCTGTCGTTGCTTTAGTTGTTATTCGTGCAGTTGTTGGTCTAGCGGTAAATTTCTGCGTTGTTGGTCTGACAGTTGAAGGCCATAAAGTAGTAAACCAAGGTGTTGTAAAGGCAGTTGTGAAAGCTGTTGTTGGACGTATAGTTGTTGGTCTTCTAGTAAACAACACCGTTGTTTCTTCTGTTGTTAATTTTGTAGGTGTTTGAGTAACAACTCTCATTGTGGAAGGTTCGGTCGTTGCTTCAGTTGTTGTTTTCATGGTTGGTGGCATTGTTGATGGTTCCATTGTTGTTGGATCTGTTGGTGGAGTGTTAGGTCCTCTCACTGTTGTTATTGGCGTTGCTGTTGTTGTGACGCCGGTTGCTACTGATTTATCATTGTCAGGGATGGAGTTTGGATTTGCTGTTGATGCCGAAACCTTGCTGGACTGGGTGCTGCTGGCACTTGCTATTACGTTGACATCTACATCTATTTTATTCTGCAAAATGTGTTAATGATATTTCAAACTATATTGAAATTTTTGAAATATTTTGCTAAATTCTTTTGCTTCACCAAATAATAATAGTTCTAAGCTTATATATACGAAATCTGATCAAAAAGTACTGCAAATACAGCCACAGATCGTCTAAGAAAATAAGTAGAACAACTAATACTGAAATCTTACTATGCAACTTTGCCTACAATACCTAACAAGTTACAACTCGTTTCGTTCAACTCACTAACCGACGTTAAACTATAGTTTTGTGAGGATTAGTTTTTATAGTAATAAGAACGGAACATGAATAGTGTATCAACATGGTTTTGTTCTTTAAACTTTAAACTGTTTAAAAAAACTCATGAAATATTCGTTTATGGTGATGCTGGTATGACCCTTAATACAATGATACAATACAATGATAATACGGTGAACGCCCCCGGCAGATGCCTTGGTATGATTATTACAAAATAAGGAATAAAATGTTCTTCTAAATTATAGTAGAAAATAAATTTCTAATACAAATATAAGCATTTAAAAATTTATCACTCAGAACAGAACCGAAAACCGAAAAAAACGTTATTTTTGTTGGAACGAAAACCGGAACCGAACTGACATATATATATTTAATTGAACCGGAAAAAAAAACAAAATGAAAAAAATAACGGTTCGAAGCCCTGCTTCTAATGTCACACTTTACAATTTTTGTCTCTTCCGTAAAGTGAGGATGACTATGAAACAAACGCTGTGTTGCTTCCAGAGATCTAAGCAGCCACAACAGCGCAGTTAATAGCGTCCACGAACGAGGTCTTCCGATACTATTATAAAGAAGTGGTAATGGTAGTTTCACATGGGACCGTTTTACCGGACAGCGGACTATATCTAACCAACAAGAACTTTTCATTCAGCAAGGCTAGTCTGCTAAAAGTTGATGCTACTTCAACTTTTAGCAAAAAAACGTACAGAAGTGGACAAGTGGACAAAAAAGCTGTTTTTCACAGAACATTTGCTACTTTTGTCTGTAGCCTGCTGTCTGCTACAACGCTCTGATGTGAATCCACTATTAATATGCCAGAATAAGTGTATTGTGAGTGGAAGGAAGTATTTTACTTTAACAAATATTTTGTTATTTAACAATTCACTGTACTGTCTGATTACACTTCTCAAATTAAATACATTGAATATAGACTATAAAATCTCGAGTTATTTTAATTTTTTAAATTGCGTGAAGAAATGACGAAGCAAAAGAAATTAGAACAAACTAGAAAAGTGCAGGAAAGATAATGAAAGTAATATGCCCTGAAACATTTGAAATTTTTAGTGTTTTATTCCTGTTAATTTTTTTAAGTTACCGTAGTTCGTATAAGATGAAATGAAAATCAAGTAAGCCTGGAATGACTACAATTTCTACCTATTTTAATTTAGTTACTAATACAAAAAGTGATTCAAATATTTGGGATGTGAAATAATATCTAACATATTCCTAAATTCATGTTGTAAACTGTCTCTATTAACTAGTATACCTATATATATGCATTACTTTAGAAGATATTGGTCATTTTAATAAACGCGTCCTTATTTTTTTCAGTTTGTCAGGAAGCCCTAAAGCTCCAAGTACCGTGCGGAAGATTTGGGACTTTCTGAATAAGTTGTAGGAAGCATAATGGAGATAGACTTCCAGTTATTCTAAAAGTAAATTCAATTGACACGTTTGTATGCCAAAATATGTTATAGATGATCATCAAGGTTGAAGAATTCCACTTCAAAGTGGTTAACGATACGCATAATTCCCACAGATTATAAGTTACAAAACTAACAATCTGAAATAAGATTAGCAACAATCTATAGGTACATCAAAATTTGCAACGCATTTCTAAATATCTAATAGGATATATTATTTGTAGAAAAAATTTTTGTAAAATTGGTTTCGCACAATAACTTAATAGGTATCCGGGAACAAATTTCTGTAGTTTTTAAATATATTTGTGAAATCAATTAAGTTTTATATTTATATACTTTAGTGTAGAAATGTTAAAATAATAAAACAACATTTGTTTCGATATAATGGTCTATACCAGGGCTTCTTAAACTGTGGGTCCCGAAAGATCTGCTACTTTTGGGTAATAATAAATAAATTTTTAGAATCTACAAGGTAGATTCTACAATGTCGCGATATTACACCTACACTACGGTCAATATTAATTTCATTACATGGTGGGTCGTTTAAAATTTCCTAGGCTTGAAGGGGGTCGCTATATGAAAAAGTTTAAGAAGCCCTGGTCTATACAGTGTTACGACTTACGAACATCTTGACTTACGAACTTTTCGAGGTACGAATATTTGTTATATCCGATTTTGACCTCTAGATACGAACTGTGATGAACTTTACAAATTAAATAAGAGCCTGTTTAAATTATACTTCTGTTAACTTTTTTCCTTAGTACTAGAAACAGGCTAACAGGCTACTATTACAGGCAACAAATCGAAAACTCCTAAACCACAAACCTAGCCACCAGATTTTTTTTTATAATTTAATGGATCATGACTTTTATACTGATCATGTAAAACCAAAGATTTTATAAATAAAAATTAATATTTAATGACTTACAAAATGCATATTTATAGTGTAAAAATGCTTCTCACTCCTTCTCCATTTCTTTGTATTTTTTCATTTAGTTGAGACTAGTTTTTATTTTTTTTTTATTTTATTTTTTTTTTATTTGGGAACAGATTAATTGATTCCCCATAAGATATAATGTAAAACTGGGATTCAGGATACGAATCGCAGTCAGGAACCTTCGTCGAATAATACTTTACTTATAATAGATAATAGAATTTCACTTTTGTTCCATGTGTCATTTACGAAAATTATATTGAAAACCGCGACAGGGTCAAGATATAGAACACCAAGAACAATAACTGCATGTATTTTTCATAATAGAACAAAATAGCTAAAAACATATTTGTAGAATAAAGCTTTAACTATAATTTTCTAAATTCTACCCAAATATACGTCGATTGTTTTACAATATGGAGTCTATTATGCAGTTTGTATATTTACAATTACATAACTTTTTTTTTTTCAAATCATTGCATATTTTGTTTCATTATTTGTTACTAATTTTATTACAGATTATCAGTTTTGTATAAAAAAACTTGTAAAAAAAACTATACAATATTGTTGTACCTCCCCTTAAATAAACAAGCAGATTTGCCGATATTGGGCTACTGAATGCCAAAAATGGGTACAACAACAACCTTTATACACACGCAGAATTAAGAAACACGCAAATTCGGACCATAATACTGTTACGGACGATGGTGAACGTCATCAACATAATTCTCCACTTTGAAGAAATTGAATAAACAAAAATTTAAAAATGAGGTCCCGTCAATATGTATATATTGTATATGATTCGATATGTTGTTTTAACAAGACAGCGTCACAGTTATTCAGCACGTGGCACAATGGATATAAGTTCAGATCCTAAATATTTTGAATCACTTCTCGCATTGTTAAATAGTGGTTAGATATATTACAAATTTTAATTCGATTAATTACTGTGTTATGTAGAAGAGAAAATACACAATTTCTCTACTTTTTTTTTTTACTTTACTTACACCATCAGTGGTTGATGATGTAACTGGTTTCCATCTAAACACGACATTGCCTTCATCTAGTACATTTGATACTACCATATTTGTCTAGAATCAAAATACGAAAATATTTCAATAACGATGTTGAAAAATGACAACTCATTGTCTTAAATATCTTCAGGGCTTATGAAATGAGATGAGTCTATGTACAGATGAACGATAAGCAGCTAAAAAGAGGATACAATATTTTCAGAGCCGCAGTAAGGAAAACTTGCGCTATGGGCACGACCGTGTTTTGGCGCCCTTGATAAATAAAAACAAAAAAGGTCCTCAACTTCGCGCAATGGCGCTCCTTAGCAAACCCGTCAGCGCCCTTTTCCTTAGTGTGCTAGGGGCCGTCACCCCCTCCGCCCCTCCCCTTACTGCGGCTCTGAATATTTTTATACGTATATTTTTTTAAATTTCGCTATCGGAGTCATCAAGTGACGGATAAATCTCAAGCAGTTCTTTCCAACTATTTTATCTACGAGGCACACCTATCGGCAGTGCCGGCTGTGGGTTTTGCGGGGCCTCGGGAAAATAATGCATTTGGTGTCAAAAACTTGCCCTAGCTACTAATAATTGTTAGAAATATCCCCCTATAAGCGCGGGGCCTCGGGAAAAATCCCCGAAGTCCCGACCTCTGAGCCGGCCCTGCCTATCGGGTTATTCTAAGCAGACTTATTTATTTTAACATAGCCATTACGTTACAAATTTGACCAAATGTGTTAAAATATAGAGACGTGTAAAAAAAGATCACCTTTTATATTAAATTCGACGCAAGATATATCTATAAAAATAATGCCAAAAAAGATATTTTTTAGTAAAGTGTTACAAAAAATAAAATTTAATGTTACTCTTTTTTAAGTGTTAGAAGATTCAAACTTAATGTAAAGGCTATATCTAAATAATATCCATAAGTGCGCTATAATCCCGATCAACTACAAAATCATCGAAATCAACTACTTAGGACGTTGCAATCATCCCATCTTGATCAACAGGTTGGAGACCACGGATCTAAGGTATAAAAAATATGAAAATAAATATGAATAGTTGTACTTACCAAAGGATCAACTTCCAATGTTTTAAATCGTGTACTAGTTGAAAAAGTGTTTTTGTTGTCAACAGAATTTCCATTAATTTCATTGATATTTGTTGATGTAGAATCAGAAGCATTATTCTGAAATTTATTAATTGGTTAATAAACAACACTAATTACAATGTTGGCAACCCTTGCATGTAATGAGTTAGTGCACACGGAAGCAGTTATTCACAACATATAAAGCCTTTCAGTCACCAGTCACAAATACAAAGAAATGAATTCAAATCTACGTGATTTCAATTTTTATTAATCGTTACTGGGAATAATTAATTATTTTTTAAAATTTGTGAGAAATTGAAATGAAAATGAGCTCAGCATACTTACAGCATCTTAAATAAAAAAGTAACTCGCTTTTGGATAAAAAATCAACAAGATTTTCAAATATAAAATACGAACATGTGGACAAAACAATTGGCTTATGGTCAGGCTACTGAACTGGCGCATAACCAGCAGGCCACGTGCTCAATCCAGACCCTAAGCATCACCAAAGAAGTTAAGATTCATCAGCGCTGGCGTTACGCGTAGGCGGATCAGGCTCCCGCCTGTAGCGACAAATTTAAGGAAGCGGGCGAAAGCATTACTACTTTATTAAAAATAGATTTTTTTGTCCATTTTCTTTATCACTGATGCGGCATAAACAATTTTGCCTGTCGTAAATTAAAAATTATTTCTAAAGATTTGGACAGTTCTTGACTCAAAGTGAACCATTTAAAAGGCAATGAAAAAAGTCTAGCGCTGGTTCTGAGATTCGTCAAGTAGATTTAGCGCCCCACATCGGAAAACCGTGAGTTTTAAACTTTATACAAATATGTACGTATACTTTTGTCTGATAAAAGATAATAATAATATATAATAACAATTAAATAAGAGAGGCGGACGGAAAAATTGCAAATCAATCAATTTTTTTGTCAGAAAATCTTCCTGAAATCTTACTCTGTACAATAAAATTATTTATAATGACGGCGACCTGCACATATAGACTAATAGCTAACTATAATTCTAATTTAAATAAATCGGGAAACAAGACATAGTGATTTGTGCGTGATGAAAAGTTATGCTCTGGTTGAATAGTTACTATCGATCTATTCGATCTACAGTTTCATTCAAATAAATAGCAATCACTGATAATAAATGGCCTCTAATAAACAGTGCATATACATACTGAAAATAATCCCGGCATAATGAAAAATTCTAAGAATTAGAGCTTTAATTTAATACCGAATGATCAATACTGATTGACAGTCAAATGTACTATTTTTCTTCCATTATGTATAAAATTTTATTCCAGGGACTGAATTTTGTGCGAAATGTCAATTCCGTGCATGAGCAAATAAAATGTTCTTACAAAGTTATGCAGGTGCGGCATACTATACATTTCTTTTATAACCTATTGTTTAAAATCTGTTTCTTGCATCTCTATTTATCAACAATTATATTAAAAATTGTGCTCTAATTTCGTTATCAGGTGTATATATTAAATAATCGTCTAAATAAAATTTTAAAATCTCTATATGCATGTATCACGTACGTCTATGCGTTTAGTCTAGTTCACCATATTGGTAATCTAATATTGATAAGCGGCCTAAAAACTAGTGGAGCGGCCAAGACAATCGATATTGATCACCCGATAAATTACTTTAATTTTAGATAATACAGTTTTACAAAAATTCAAAAAAATCGAAATTCTGTATCGAAAAAATAAATCAAAAAATCCGAGTGCAGTATTTTGGTCCGCATCAATGTACATAACTCTAATTTTTTTCAAATTTTTAGTACAAGCTCTCTGTAAAATATGGTGAGGACAAAAGTTTCTTGATAATTTTTGGCAAAAATTGCGTAAAAATGAAATAGTTTTTAAAAATACATATTTGTTCTTTAATCTAGACTAGAGGTGAGCAAACCGTCGATCGCAATCCACTGGTACTGGTCACAGATACTCGGATGATCGATCACGTAATAATGTAAAATTCATAATAGATATATCAGTGAGAATAAAAGCAATTTTAAAGAAAAGCAACAATCTCTTCCAGTCGATAGAGTATTTTAAATCTCGAAAAGAAACAGTAGCTTACAATGAGGTGAAGAAGTTAATAATTGATTTTGCTACTTTCAAGATTGCCCACCTCTGATCTGAGACTTTAAGACCTTTCATTTGATGCACCACACTAAATTTAAAAAATAATAATAATAATAAATAATAGGTACCAAATATTTCCTAACCTCGTCTGATCTAAAAATTCGAATGTACTATTCCGATTCATATCAATGTGCATTTTTACCATTATTTATTTTTTGCTTTTAGTATTTTTATTTGTTTCACAATAAGTGTTGTAGATCAATGATAGTACCTAGTCATTAATAGAATGACGCAATTATCTTTATTATATCCCGGTCAAAAATTATGCTAAAAGATATGGCCCCTTCTTGACTCTGGGTTAACCATTTAAAGCAGGGGTGGGAAAATCTTTTGGCTGTCGGGCTACATTGCGGATAAAAACTTGACCGCGGGCCAAAAAATTATTTTTTCTAATTTTAAATATTGTTTTTGTTAGAAAAAGAATAATTTATAAATTTCAAAAGCAATATTTTTAAAGCAAAACGTGTATTTATTATGCAATTTAAAGAAAAAAATGAAAAAAAATTGTAAAGAATATTGGACAGAGTAATATTTTTGCAGGACACAATAATTTATAAAATGTTTCGTTGGCCGCGTAGAATTTCAGCGCTGACCGGATCCGGCCCGCGGGCCGCCTTTTGCCCAGGCCTGATTTAAAGTGTCGACAAGCTTGTATATTGTCTGCCTAACCTTAAATGATTTAGATCTGACCATAAAATTAGATTGACTTGTAATTTTTGTTATATCTCATGTATTTTTAAAGAAAAACTGATTAAATGTGATCATTTCAATGACCCTTTTATAGCTTACCCTGATTTTCTAAATCAGCCATTATTAGAGACCGGCCAAATATATATAACGACCAATTAAAAATCTAATTATTCAGTACCAATGAGCGTACGTTTTAAAATAAAACATATGCTATAGGTGCTGGCTCTAGTCGTTAAATAAAATCATTGACAGCTTATAGCCACTGCTTCTATGAATGAAATGATTAAATCTTGTTGATTTTTTTAATGTTTTTGTCTGAATATGTTTGAAAGTGAACAGTGGCCACAAAAATCCATGTCTTATGTATAATATCGCACAATTATCTCAGGCTGGCGGACAAAAGAATGTAAGTCAATTTATATAATTTTACATGAGACTTCATTTCTATTTAGTACTGTAGTTTGTGGCAATTACGGAAAATTGATTTGGCTGATTATTTTCAATGCGTATTATATCAAAATATATGCTTTTATGTATTTTGATAATGCCTGTGATGTGAACCATATATATTTTTTTAACTTATGGTATTTTGTCCGTCGGCCTGAGATATATCATGCACACATGCAAGGCACATGCAAATAAATAAAAAATAAAAAATTCGAAATATTTAAAAATTTACAATTTACAAAAAAAAAAAGAAACGAAGTAGCTTATTTAGACAAGAAAGTTGTGAAAGGTGACCAAAAGATGAAAGAAGGTAAAAAAAGGCAATGAAAAAAGCACCATAACCAAAGTTATTGACAAATGGGATAGATACCATATCGGTAGTGTTATCCTGTTGTACCGGGCCACTGTTTGTAGTTACTTGGTTACTTGTTATATCCGGGGGATTGGCGCTAGTGTCAAATCCGCGTACTTGTATTAAAGGTTCCTCAGGCACGACTGTACCGTTAGGAAACTTTCTAACTATAGTGTTATTAGGGTAAATACCGTAAATGAGATAAGGGGTTTCTTTAGTGGGGTACATACTGGGTCTTTTACGTACCACTGTATTGTTTGGTAAGATAGCGAATAAATAGAAGTCCTTGTCAGGTAATGAAGTGGACGATTGTGTTCCTATTGGTGCTATAGTAGGAGGGACTTTGAACCTGGGAGTATAATCACCTCCCTGTGAATTTTGAATGTTAGTTAAATTGTCTTTATTGTCAACGTTCTCGATTGTATTAGAGGATATATCTAAAGTGGTAGCTTCTACTGGCATAGGATTAAGGGTACTACCTGCATCCATTGCTTCAGAAACCGTACTAGAATCCATCACATCTGACACCGGTGATTTTGTAGTACTAATTATATCAAAAGGTAACTCTGATATTACGTTCTCGGTATTAAAAACAGTTGAAAATCCTTCAGTAGTATATTCACCCGGTGTTGTACTACCGTAATCTATTGTTATATCATTCGGAGAACTAACTCTAACGCTATCAAGATTTACCGCAAATCTATTCAACAAATCAAATAATTCTGTTTTACTTAAACCTTCTTCAGATGTTAGGGTTGTTGGGGATTCTGTTTTTGAGCTAATGGTGCTTGCAGAGTACTTTATAGTGTTTAAATCAATGGGAGTTACTGTGTAAATATCAGTTACTGGTGTTACTATAGTTGTAGCTTCTTTTAATTTATTAGTTGTTGGGAAATTTGTAGGATTTGTAGGCATGTTTGTTGTTGGTGCATTTGTTGTGGGTATTTTAGTAGTGCCAGCTGTAGGGAACATAGTTGTTGGCATGTTGGTGGTTGGCATTTTTGTTGTAGGGTTTTGTGTTGAAACAATTGGATTGTTGGTTGTTGGAATGTTGGTGGTTGGCATTTTGGTTGGATTTTGTATTGGTAACATTGTTGGCATGTTGGTGGTTGGCATTTTGGTTGGATTTTGTGTTGGTAACATTGTTGGCATGCTTGTGGTGGGTACTTTTGTTGGGATACGTGTTGGATTGTTAGTTGTTGGCATGTTGGTGGTTGGTATTTTTGTAGTAGGGTTTCTTGTTGGTACTTCTGTGGTAGGGACGTTTGTTGTTGGAGCTTTTGTTTGAACAGTTGTAGGATTTTGTGTTGGCATCATTGTGGGTGGAATTTTAGTTGGGACTATTGTAGAAGCCATAGTAGGGACCTTTGTTGGCATGTTAGTTGTTGGGTTAGCTGTGGTTTCTTTTTGTGGGACATTCGTGGGAGCGACGGGAGTGTTTGCTACTTTGGGTGTAACGACAACAGTTTTAGGTGTTGTAATTTTAGGTGTAGCAGGAGTGGTGACAAGATTTAAAAGTGATATTAGTGTAGAAAGAGTGCGTTTTCTTAAAGAATTTTCAGTGGTATCTTTATCTAAATCCCTAATTGGATCTAAAGTAGAAGCTTGTGCTGTTGTTAAAGTACTTGGTGGTATTACCGTCACGGATTTTTGAACATATTTCACAGGAGCAGAACGTTTTGTCGTGCTGGAAACAGTAGAACTACTTTTCTGTGGCCGTTTTGTAATCACTACCAATCTTTCAGTTGATGAGTCAGTTGTAGTTTCAATCACACTTTGGATTGAAGAGATTGAGTTTAGTATTCTGTCTATTATTGATCTAGGTGTCCCAAAAGCAATGTCCTGTGTTGCCGTTTGGTCTTTTTTAGGTATTTTTTGGATTGTTGATTTTGGTATCTGTGTTATGTCGTTGTCACTTTTAGCTGTTGTTGCTGCTTGTGTGGTTGTTGTTGGTTTTTGTGTGGTTGTTGTCGTTGTCTCAACACTGGATGGTGTCAAAGAGTTGTGCGTCAATGAATTTATGATTTGTTCTATAAGTGATGGTTTTTTATCTGATACTTGTGAATCACTTTCAATCTTCTGTTGTGGAATGTTTTCAGACCAGATCTGTGTGTCGGTAAAGTTTAAAGATTGTGCATTAGTAGATTTAGGGGAAGTTATTGCATTTAGTTTCTTTTTGTTACTAACTTGTGTCAGATTATTTACAGTCTTTGTCTTAACAGGTTTCTTCGTGTCTCTGTCTGTTTGTCTGTCAGTACGGATTGTTGATGAGATAAAATCATCCCTGATCAAGTTTGCTGATGGTATTGATGTTTTGGTAGGTTCATCCAGGGATATGATTTCCATTCCTAGTTCATTTTCCTCTGTTATTACTGCTGTGGCGGTCGTGGTCTGTAAGAAGAAACCTGCCTTTTTCAGAAAGTTCGAAAGATGTGTGATAGATCCAAGGAAAATTTTGAGAAAAAGATAGATTCGACAAGTTCAATGTGCAAAAATATAGTGAAATATAGTGTACGAGAAACTTTTATATAAAATATATCTTAGACATAATATTGATGAAAACATATTTTGTATACAAAATTTACATAAATAAGAAACAATTAATATGTACAAAAATGTATATACACTTAATTGATAATTAATTTCGTAAATAATTTATCTATTTGTTTATTTAGTCCCAAAAATATATTCAAATTGAAACAAATTTGCAACCAAAACTGTAAGACACTTGTCTTACGTTCTGCTGTTGAAACACAAACTGAAACTAAACATTCACCCTTATGGTGCATTTAATCAGGAGTGATATAGTCTACGACATTTTTGCGAATGCATATGATACTAAGGACTTAACAGATTTATACCTTTATTTAATCTAAAAAGATGTATAGGCCCTCTTTCATAACAACTGACAAGTGCTACAGGTAACAGGTGACAAATCCTAAGGCGACGATTCCGTAATTGTTAATTCTCTAATTCATAAATGCCGTAGCGTAGTGGTAACACAGGTGCCCTGCGTTTCTAAGATCTTGGGTTCGAATCCCATTCAGGCATGGAATTTTCAAAAAAAAATAGCATTAACCTGGCTAATTACCTTAGTAGCAAACACCATTTAAAAAAAAATAAATAATATTTCATAAATATTTTGACAATTCTGTCGTTTGTTAATTTTTCGTTTAATAAAAAAATACACAGGAGCAATGAATTTCCTAGTGATTGTCAGGGATATTCTAACAAACTGGTCATAACAAAATATATGAAACAAGAAGAAATTACAAACCGGCAATATTGTCCAAGTTTTATGGTAAATATTAACACAGGATTCAGTATGTGTCGAGTATAAATATGAATGTAAAAAATCGATTTCAATCTATAACAAAAATCAAATTCGAATTATTCGACAGTGGCTGTCACTACTAGAAATTTTAAAATGAAAATCATCTATTCAATAAAACAATGACATTTACATCTGTCAGATAACTTTGATATCGTCATTTTAAACAATTTTAATCATAATTTGGAATAGTTTTATTCGTCACTACTATCGATTTTAAAATGAATATAGTTTATTCAATCTATAACGAAAAGCAAAATGCAGTATATTTTTGTTTCGCGTGAACTTGTTTTGTAACTTCCTTCCACATTTCAATTTGAATTTTGTGTTTTTAAACCATGAAACCCATCAAATAATATATCTTTATTTTTTAGTAATAATGTTCTTAATTATAAATAATTCAGTATTATTATTTCTATACTGTGCATTAAATCTAGCTGCACCCAACACATGTAAAACCCGAAATAACATTTAAAACATTGTCAGGATAAATTTGTCAAATTCTTGCCAATTGTTACAAAAACTTGGACAAATTTGTCGAAACTTAACAATGGCATTTTATTTTAATTAAAATGATGGCCTCTGTACTAAGGCAATTAGCCAAGACAAATCCATTTTTTTGAAAATTCCATACCTGAATGGGAGTCGAACCCGAGATCTCACAAACGCAAGGCACCAGTGTTACCACTAAGCAACAGCGGTAGGCATGACAAAATTGTGGCGATTTAGCATGTTTATCATTGTACTTAATTAAGAATTATGTTACATTTAAAACATTTTACGGTGAAACAAATTTGTCGAATTGTCACCTGTAATTTTTATGAAATAGGGCCTTATATTAAACAAAAATAATAATAATACACCCCTGAGATGTCTGCACGTTATCGGCAGGTGAAAAATCTAAATGGTATTCGGGATTTGAATGAATAGTTTTGGTTTCAACCTTACGATTTTTTTATTTCCTCACCCATAACAAAACTTTGTAGTTAAAGAAAATATAGTAATATTATCTCATTTTGAATTAATTCGAGAAGTACATATTTTAAATATATAATTAAAATTCTTTATTTTAAAAATACGTTAATTAATTTACAAACGGTACTTTATAATATGTAAAATATATTTTTGCATGAAGAAAATATCAAAATTCTTTTTCAAAAAATTTTCCCTGGATAATGTATTAAATGTACTCTTATTGTATGTCACTGATAATATTTACAGTGCATATTAGAAGAGGAGATTATTTACATATATACAAAATATTTATATAAATGAAAAGCCAATATATTTGTATTCAATGCTTTTATTAGTATTCTAAATACAATATTAACAATACCTTTATCCCCTAGTTATTATATTTAATATATAAAAAATATATTGTATACAAAAATACTGATTTGTGTAGATATATATCTCACTGTTATTTAAAAAAATAAAATAATACATAGAATAATTGGCAGTTGGATTTTTAAAGTAAAAATTATTTCTAGATGAATTAAAATGGTACTTGTATGGCTGAAAAGAACAAGAGGTAAACTCAAATCCTTAGTTCAGTGATTCTCAAACAGTGCGCCGAGGTATATTGGTGACTAATGTTTAAGGTTGCCTCAAATATTATTTCAAAATTTGATGAGGTGTGAATTTTTATACAATTCAGTATTTCGCACGTACATTTCATCAAAATCATTGTGGGACAAACATTTTTAGAAATATTTCTAGAGAAAAACGTTTTAAAATGAAAATTTTGTTAAAATTTACTTTCCGTTCCTTGATCTAAGCCAATGATGCCGAACGTATAACCCATGGGTCACACAGTGACCCGTGTGACGATTTCAAATGACCCGTACAGAACAAAATCTTTGTAGTTCTGAAGTTTCTTAAGAGACATTCTAAAATACCTAGGCAAGGAAATTGACATATATGATAATAATAGCGAAATGGAATTGAGCTATTACCTGTTATATACCTAGTTTATATATTCAAATACAAAACCGCTAACTTAGGTAGAGTCAACGAGATTAGCAGGGAATTCCATACACAAATTTACACCCTAAAGCGGCAGATTTTTATTTATGCATTATATACTTGACCCTCGATTTACAAAATTTCAAATTCATTTTTGAAAAAAGTTCAGCATCGCTGATCTAAGCTTTAAGAGCTCATACCCCACAATATTAAATTAAAAACAATTAAATAATATTTAATTTCTCAACGATCCAAAAAATTCAATTATTTTCGAAAGGATTGTACTATGTTATTTAAATGTTTATTTTTCATTTTTCTTTTAATTTTTATAAAAATCCGAAAAGTTTTTCTGACCTTTCAATATTTTTCTTTTATGCTAATCAAAGAAAATACATGCTAAATTTCAACTCTCTAGGTACAACCGTTTTTGCGGTATAGGATTTTTCGTTTATAAATCCTATAAATATATATTTTTTAATTGTATAGGGATTTCTTACATCCATGATCAATAAATAGCTAAATCTGCATCTACAGCTTTAAAATTAATAGACTGTACACTGTGAGTTGTGAATACATTTAATAGACTGTTTTAACATTTAATAATAGTGTTCACAGCTATGAAAATTAATACGTAACGAATGTTGTGACATCTATGATTTTTGAAACCAACTACTAAGGAGTAAATGCATGTGTGTGACACTTTACGAACGTGGCGAAATCGTGTTTTGTTACTATATATGCAACAAAATTGCACCCACAACTACAGTAATTCTTTTTCGTTTCACGATTTCCGAAATTTGTTGAAATTTGTGCGACAGCATTTTTTAGGTTATGTAAAGTGGGATAGCTAATATGTGTTTATATATCTCTCTCATTAAAACGCATTAAGCATAAGTTTGGAAACACTGTCTATAGTCCACAGCGTACAGTGTATTAAATTTAGAGCTGTAAATGTTCGCTTAAATTACCATATGACAAACTGATTAGTCACAATCTACAATGAACAACTCACTAAGCACAGTGCATTAATTTATAGCTCTCAATGCGGCTTGAGTTAGAAACAAAATACTCCAAATGGTTTTATATTGCACCGCATATCCAAAAATTGTTTGAGAAACAATGCCTTAGTTGCTCCCAATATTACTTATATCGGGACTAACCAAGCTCAAATAGATTTGTTTACCCTTGAGTTTCCATCTTCCAGTACCTAATACTTATTTAAATAGCACCTTCATTATACCAATTAAATAATTGTTTTAAATAATTAGGTTGTAAGAACAAATCACAAAAGTAAAGCTTTAAGATTCTAAATCTAAATGTATTGACTAATTTTCATCTAGTTTATATTTTTACTTTAATTTTCAACAATTATACAATATAAATATGTAATGTAAATGAAATGAAATGTTATCCCGTCTTGTCTTTTTTCATAGCCAGAGCGTACATTTATATAGTAAACTTTAATCAGATTTTGTGACTTACTAAGCCATTTTAACATTTAAAAATAGAAAAATGATTTACTCATATAAACAGAAAAATTATAACTAGAGAAATTTTAATTTCATAAATCTGTTGAATATTAGAGAATACTATAAGAGCTTCCAAAGGGCAACTTTCAAGCCATCGTTAGACTCCTAGCACAATGCCGGAATACGCTTATTTAAATACAAACGTTTATGTGGCATATAGAGCTATGCTCGCAGCATTGGTCGCCGCGAACGTCAAGAACATCAACAACCGATTAGTTAGTTTCTGTGGTTGCTGGTATAGCCATGAGTCGAGGTGCAACTCGAGGGACCTTATTGATTAATTAAATATATCGCAAATAATCAAGTCAAGAAATTAAACATAAACAGTTACAATGAATAGGGCATGGGATGAAAAAAAGGATGATTAAAATAACTTGTAAAATGCAAATTAACCTACAGCCGGTGTGACGCTTAACTAAAGATTTGTCACAATGTTACACTTGTGTGAGCTCAAATCAGCTTCAAAATATCACACTTTTCCATGTTCAGAAATATGAGCTGTTTCTGTTAACATCAAGGTTGCTATTGATACAAAAATGAAGACCGATAATCATCTAATCATTTTAAACAATTCAATACTACCAGTAACTTGTCATTACTATGACAATAACAAAGATTTAGTTCAACAATAAAAAGTACCAAAAAGAACCAAACTTAAGCAATTTCGAGCCCTAGGCATTTGAAATTTTTCGAGCCCTTTTTTTGAATATTCAAATTAGAGTAATGAGATTAAGCGACAAAAAAGGAAGCTTGAGTGACCGAGTGAGTAAAAAAAGTAATCCGAAAGACCAACTATAGTACATTTGTACCATGAGCTTCAAATATTTATGGACTTTGTTTACCTATGCATAAGTTGGGTCCTGAAATCAATCTGCAAAAAGCTAAGCCACAGCCTTGCAAACTGGTTTTGTGTGTGAATAAATATATAGCTTGACATAAGTAATAATGGGCGATTTTTATCCACAACTAGCATGCAACAAATAATTAAAGAGAATAATGTAGACCTTGACAACCGGGAGAAGAAGATGACTGCCAACTCTATGTACATACGTCCTAAAAAAGCACGGCTGTAAATGAATTCTACTAATTCAAAACAAAGCATAATGTATAGAGTTGGTTGCAAAATTTTGCGGGTCCTTCGCAATTGGGCGCCAAGTACTATATCTTTGCGAGGCCCTTTACAAATGAGCTTACTTTATTAACCAGACTACATACATTCACACCAACATACATTGTACTAGAACAGCTATTATTTCGTCCCAACATAATTTCGTCGTGAAACCCTTATTGCAATTCTCCAAATATCGTAGAACTCTTCGTCATATCTATTATTGAAGGACACGTTATCTTGCGAAACCCCTGGGTTTTCCCAGCACCTTAGGGTGCCGCTGAAAATAAGTTGGAAACCGCTCTACTAGTAAATAAAAAAGAGGCAGTCAGAAATGCCATAAAATATGAAGAAAACATAACCAGACCCCTGGAAAAATTAATTCTTTATGAATGCTGGACGGAAATGGAAAATGACCAACAAGGAAAGCCGCTATCAAGATGGAAAAAGGAAAGGAAGTAAATGAATGAATATTGTGACTACTCAACAACAACGTTAAAGCTAGACAAAATGAATGGACAAAAACTAAGGCACGAAGCAAGTAACAGAACGAATGATCAACGTACAACAAACGGAACAAGAAACAAAAATAAAAGAATCGAGGTGCAACAGCAAATATTTACCAGAAAAGAGAAATAAAGAGAGAATAAATTATAGCGAGATTTTGATGGGAAAATGAGGAAAGCAACCATAATTTCTTGTTAAAGTGGAAGAAAGAACTTGTAGAATTTGTAGGGTAGGCAAGAGGGCGATTGAACATTCGCTAGAAGAATGTGGATAGATAAAAAGCAAACCTGAAACGAGAAAAGAACTTTTGGAGGAAATAAGAAGGAAAGATAAATGTATAAAAAAAGTGAAAAACTGAAGAAATTAAATTAAGGAAAGGAGGCAACGACGATAATAATAAAAAGAGGGAGAGTAGATTTTAAGCCGAATGTCAAAAATTATAATTATTATTAAATTGATTTACTAGTTTTAAGACCATAATGTAAGCCCAGTAAGCGAGCGATTGTCCCGATCATTCATTCTTTACGCCAGCCCTGATAATTTAAGCAAAAAAGGCTATGCTCAGCAGTAGGCATCGATGGATAATCAGCGATGAAATTATACAAACAATATATAAATAGAAAAACAACTTGAAACTTGAGATGTATATCTGCTAACTTTATTATTTGACATTTTGGCATAAGCTTTGACCTATAAGGAAGTTTTTTAACGTCTCATAATTTTCATTCAAAATCTAGGCTATACAAAATATGAAAATCGTAAAAAAGAAAGATAAAAGGAAAAAACTAATAGATACACAGATTTATGCTTCTTTGGCTATAATTTTCCATGTTTATTATTTCAATTAAGTTTAATATAATAATATAAAAAAGACTATGTACGCTTCTGATATGAAAAATGCATGAAACCTAAATACAAAAATGAATATAATTGCAACATTAAAGCTCTTTATAATTTTTGGGGGCCCAAAAATAAGAACCCCATTTTATAATTTTTTTGGTGTTACTCATAAATACATATATATCATTGGTCTTCCTACAATAATTTTGGGCCTCCCAAAAACAAAATCTAAAATTAATAATACTTTTTAATCAGTATTTGACCCAAAAATAAAAAGTAGAATCTTCCAAAAAGGGCCAATTTGAATTAACAAATGTAGCGATTTTTATAACTTACCAATAAATTTCTAAATACAAAAATTAAAGCTTATTTTCATTTGTATCTTTTTACAAATTTCCTCGTAGTTGTGGCCTAGTCGTGCAGTCAGAGGCCTGGTACTCACAGACGATTAAACGACCAATGATACTCAACATAGTCTTGGTAGTTCACTGTCGCTGTTTCATAATCCTTATAATCCTTGGACAGAACACAGACAGCCGTGTTAGTAAATATATTCAAGTTTCTAGAAGTGCATTTCTACTGTTGCAGTCTGTCCTATAAAATGGTCGTCTGCTGTTTGTCGTGATGCTAATGAAACTACAGGTTGTGTTTTAATATGTTTATATCAGTTTTTTCACAATGACTGGTTAGTTAAATATTGCAGATACAAATTTAATTACTACAAGTAAAGCATAAAATCTCAGCTTAGTTTTCCGAGAGGTTCATAATAAAATGTTACATCTTTTCTCAGAGATACTACTAATAGATAAGGCATAACGCGAATTTTGCGTAGCATAAGGGATTGACAAAGACAACATATCATCTGTATTAAGGTGCCTACAGACGGTGTGCCAGCATTCGCCAGCGCTAGTTCGGACGCTAGGCGTAACATGTAGCATTAGCGGACATAAATAGCGAACTTGAGCCAGCGCTTATAAAATGGCGTCTGACAGTGACAGTGAAGTTATGATCGCAGCTTCGACCTTGCTTTTGATTTAAATTAGATTAAAAGTACAAAAAATTACTTTTTACTTTAAGTAGACTTAATTATATATAATTATGCAAAAGTGGTTATAATTTTCCCTCTGAGCACAACACTGTCGACTGATGTGATGACAAATGTGTGCGCGTCATGTGTACGGTGCTAACGTGCTTGTACAAGTCTGCACCGATGTTGGTCAAACTCCTTTGACTTGTGATAGAATACCGCCTCGGTAGCGAACGTCGGCCAGTGGCAAGCCCATCCTACGCTGGCTGTGACTTGTGACTTGTTGCCCCTACACACGATCCGCGGAGCTAGACAATATAAATATTGGCCGTGACTTGCCACGCCGTCTGTAGGCACCTTTAAACTAAAGTCGACATACGCAAAGATCTTATTGGTTCCTCTGAGACGGATGACGTTTATTACCGACTGAAAACACGTTTTGTACGCATGTCGACTTCAGTTTGAGACAAAAAATACATATTTATACATCTTTCTTTGTCAGTCTCTCTGGTTACGATATTTTACATGAGTATTAATGTGCGATGCCCTCTCTATTAGTGGTTCCTCTGAGCATCTTTTCCACTCTTCTGTACTGTACGATATCTTGAATCTTCAGCTAGCAAAAGAAACTACCGAAATAAAATTCAAGCCCTTGAAATGTGATCCAGTGGTCTATCGAGACTTTAATGAGGAAGCTATCCAAAGAATGAAATACCAACAGGAGATTACAAAATAAAAAGGAAGAGAATATTTGTACACAAATACTGAATTCTCAGAACATGCATTTTCCTTACCGAGAAAGACTAAAGGACGAAGAAGAATTGAGGAAACAGTACAGATTACAATAACAACTATTCGTTACAACTATTTGGGATAACAACGAGTAAGGCGCGAATTTTTAATGATAGCACACGTTAGAAATAGACAAGGGAAAAAAGAAGAAAGCAGAATATGGTGAAGAATCCTACTTATTAAAACTGATCTCGACCTGAGGAATCCTTATCTTGTGATTCATCGAAACTTATACGGGTTACTTGTCATTATTGCCGCATATTGGCAGCCCTGGTTGTGCAGTTTTGCTTTAGTAAGCAATAAATATGTACATATTTGTAAATAATCCAAGAAAATGAGATATAGGTACCCCTTATAATACCTAATTTTCAGTTTTCATAATTTTAAGTAAATAATTTCAGTAATCATAAATTTTCAGCGAAATTCTTTTAGTACGGAAAACATAGATGCATCTTAAGCAAAAAACACCAATCAGTTTTCAAAATGAACACCTATGAGCGTTACACAGATCTTAACTCTGGAGCCACATCCAGTAGAATTATAAAGGATTTCTTGAAAAGATCTTCAATACTGAGGAAGCTTTCAACTGCCACGACATGGACTAACCTACAAGTTCACAAGATGCTTATGAGAAAATGCCAATGATCCAGAAGGGCCATTACCCGGCTTAAGTTAAGGTTTAACAGGGCTAGAGCTCTGACTGTACCATCAATCTTAATTTTTACGAAAAAGGGTTAAAAACGTGTGTCAAAGACTACTAGGAAATCACGTTGATCACCATCTTCGCTAGTCAACATTTGAGCTTCCAGGAAGATTCAATGCCAGCCAATAATGCAAAGCAGTTGTTCCAAAGCACCGAAAGTTCCAAAGTACCGGAATTCTCCTGCTGGTTGATCATCTAGCAGGACGGTTCCACGACATTTGAACATACGACAGATTAACATGCGACACTTTAACATGGACAGATTAACATGCGACAGATGAAAATAGACACATTTTAACACACGACAAATGAACACGCTGACATATTATCATAGCCACAGATGATCATAAGTCAATTGAACACACGACATTTGATCTCACATTTCATTTTTATTTATTTGTTCCAATGTATCTATAATTGCTTTACTAATAAACAAACTTATTAGAACTTAATCATTCTTTTTACCTACCGAGATCGAGATATACCGAAGTATAAGATTGTTTAAAATAACCAAAAAGATCAAGATATACCAACTTATCTATATAGATCAAAACAAAAATATTAAAAAAATCTCAAAAATTATCAAACATAATTTTTCTCATAATTATTTGATTTAGAAAATCTATATAAATAAATCTGAAAATTTGTATTCTGTCGCTGACCAACCACTGACCACCGCTGATCAACTGCTGACCAATCGCTGACTAAACGATGACCAACCGATGACCAACCATTGACCAACCATTGACCAACCGTTGAACTTATATGCTAGGATAAATAAAAAATAAAATAAAAATGAAATGTGAGATCAAATGTCGTGTGTTCAATTGACTTATGTTCATCTGTCGCTATGATAATATGTCACAGTGTTCATTTGTCGTGTGTTTAAATGTGTCTATGTTCATCTGTCGCATGTTAATCTGTCCATGTTAAAGTGTCGCATGTTAATCTGTCCAAGTTAAAGGGTCGCATGTTAATCTGTCCATGTTAAAGTGTCGCATGTTAATCTGTCATATGTTCACATGTCGGGACACCAGCAGGACTGACCTAAACCCTCTAAACCAGTGTTTCTCAAACTTTCGACAGTTGCGGACCACTTTCTGAACTCTATGCTAACCGCCAACCACCAACATAAAAAAAAAGGTTTTTTTTGCTAAAAAGGCCCATTATTAATACTTATGAAATTTTATGTTCGCGGACCACCAACAACTGACTCGCGGACCACAGTTTGAGAAACACTGCTCTAAACTAAAAAACTTGGTCCGGACATGCTTTATGACATGGCCTGCAAGAAGAGACCCTAAATCAATAGTCTGAAGCGCTCCATGATGAAGACAGTGAAAAGTTTTTCTGTAGAAACCCTCCGTAATACAATTGGCGTGTGGCCGCAGAGACTTAAGTGCTACGTAACGACCAGAACTGGTCAGTTTGAAATTGATTGGTATTTCTTGTTTAAGATACCTACATTTACATACTATGTACTAAATGAAAATTAAAATATCTTTAAATATCTTGTGGAATTTTACTGAAAACTTTGTAACAGATTTACGGTATGAACGGAGAGTTTCACTTGGTGAAACTCGAATGTACACTCATCAAAATGGTCGAGTAACATTTGATGATGTTGGGAATGAAATGTTCGTTATTTTATAAAGATTTTGTTAATAGTGTGTAGGCTTGACGACAACGTGTATATCGGCCGCCCATGTGCGGGCATTCATGGGATCGCCCTTTGCTAAAGTCGAGCTCAAATACCACAGTTGTTGATTTATATTTGCGCACCTGCGCGATTTGGATTCGATTCTAATGCGGCACGGTCTAGCGAATGTTTGCACATGGAAAGTTGACGCACACCCAGCGGCCCTGTTAACTTGCTATTGGTGGGAATTTTATTGGGTAACAAATGAACATTCTTTTCTTGTTTTCATTGGCTATTTCGCTGAATATATTTAGACCATTTTGTTGAATGTAGGTAAAGGTCCTTAAATGAATAAGAGTGTAAAGGTGTAAACTTTCTTTCGGCCTGAGATAAGTACAACGTTTTATGCACAACTGGTAATTTATTTTGTATTTATTTTTAATTTTATATTTTATTTTATAACGTAGATGTATGTTGCTATTGCTATGCGGTTGTTATATAAACAATACATTTTACAAGATCTTATAAATTTGTCAATTTCTCTAATTAATTCTGTAATGGATAGTGACAATGAAACACTTATTCTATCTCATGGTTTCCAGTTGAATAGTGGAAATGGATGAAACTACCAGAAACGTCAATTTTTGATTTGAAGTATCAAAATAATAATAATAGTTGGATAGTAATATAGTGTCCATAAGAGACAGTTTAAAAGAGAGAGAGAGACAGAATCATTTTATTAGATATGAATGTTTTACAAATTAATGTAATAATTACGCAATTGTTTAGTAAGTAAATCCCATGATAATAATTTTTACGCATACATATAATCAAAATGTAACATGATAATCATGTTACAATAAAACACTAACAATTATTTATTTTCTTTATCATAAACTTTGATTCGTTACATAAACATTTCCAAGAAATCCTCTAATATTAATAATAAAAACTAAATATTTATATTTATGCCTCAGTCGGTAATTTTATAAACAAAACCAGTCCAAAAAATAACTGATATTAACATATTAATTCGTCTAAATTGCGTCTGTCCAAAGTACGGTCAATGATTAAGATGATTAATACAAATAATATACAAATATTGGCTTTTCATTTTTTCAAATAATACAGTAATAGATAAGACGGGACAGGTTCTAGTGTTAGTTGTGTTGTACTCACCGAGATGCCGGGAGTTACTGTTGGTACAGTCGGTAAGTAGGCTGGCGCTGTAGTCGCTTTAAAACCTGTTGCTCGTAAGATGTCACTACGGTATCTGGCGGAAAAACGATGTCCTTTTGGTTTGAATGCAGATACTTGGGGAATCTACAACAATAATTCATTATATTTATTACATATTAATATATAAATCAAATTTATTTTTAAATATTCTCTCTATTTAATTCTTTAACATAAACTGACATTATTAACCCTTTGAATAGCAATACGCTGTATCAAGTGGCATATAAAAAACTTGTGGTTTGGGAGGAACACTTAGTTGTTTATTTGCAAGACCAGTGGGGGTCAAACTGGAGGCTCGCGGCTTCATACATATATTTTTTTAGACCTAACAAACATCAACGAAAAAAGATGTTGATGTTCTTTAAGACAGTGTTCCTCAACCTGTGGTCCGCAGACCGGTGCCGGTCCGCAAAAAATTGCTGCCGGTCCGCGAAAAATTTCGACCGAATCATGTAGATGCACACTTCTATTCACGAGTATATAGCAAATCTTTTTAGTCGACTCGGAAGCAAACTTTTGTCCGAACCATGATTTATTTAATATTTACTAGCCCCAATACAACGCCTCTCGTGGCTATTTTTCATACTTCTTTAGATCGTGTTTCCAGATTTTTCTGTGCATTTGAGTGCTGGCAAAGCTTGCTTACATGGCGGACATATTCAGTCTGCTCAATGAAGTTAATATTTCTCTGCAGGTGTCATATACAAATAATTTTACTTTAAGAAATAAAATGGACGCGTTCAAAAAAAGCTAGCGCTTTGAGATAGTTGCTTACAAGAGGAAGATATAGAAATGTTTCCACTTTTGGAAGAATTTTTGATTGCTGCTGATGTCAACCAGAAAGTCATATTTAAGATAATAAGTCAACATTTAAGAGTATTAGCTGAAAATTTTAATAATTATTTCCCTGAAAATGAGGATCCTCGTAAAGATAACCTCTGGATTAATAATCCATTCTTAGAAGATATAATGTCATGTCCGCTTGATGCTCGTGAAAATGAAAAGCTTATCGAGTTGTCTTCTGATGTCACTCTGGTTTCCAGACATAAAACGCAATCATTGTATCAATTTTGGAAATCACAAGAAAAACAATATCCATCTTTGAGTTATAAAGCTATCAAATTATTGGTCATTTTTCGACTTCCTATTTGCACGAAAAGTCTTTTTTCAGCCATGTCAATAATAAAAACTAAACAGAGAAATCGAATGGACGTTAATGCAGCGCTTCGTCTCAGAAACAACTCTGCAGCCACGTATATCATTTTTACTAATAAAGAAGCAGCAGCAGCTGTCGCACTAAAAAATTGTAATTGTGTAACTCTATAACATATACATATACCTATATAATAATAAAATAGTCTCTATATTGGTTTTTATTTGTGTCTTAGTTTTCAGCCGGTCCGCGAAATATTTATCCTATTTTCACCGGTCCGCAGGTGCAAAAAGGTTGAAGAACACTGCTTTAGGATACAAATATATTTAAAAAAAATAAAATATACTCTGGTTTCTGTTTATCAAATATTTTCTAGAACCCTTCGAGATATTTTAATTTCCGTATATGCTTTTTATTCTTCAAATGAGTAACCCCAGCATTTTTAATTTATAATTTATAATTTTATTTAATATGCATGTTAGGCAAAGTCTATTTCTTTGGTTTAAGCAAAATTAAACGGGAGTTTCGTTTTCCTAAGCTGTCTTAAAAGCTGAGTTTGTAATGTTTCATGTTAGTAGAAAGATTTAAAAATGCGAAAAAGAAAACGAATGACATAAGAAATAAAATATTTTTACATTTTTGGAAGAAAAAAAAGGAATTTAAGAAATGGGAAAATTGTATTAAGAATGACGAGAAACGAGAAATAAAAATATAATGAGAACGACATTGAATAATGACATATTAACTTAACATAGATCAGTGGCGGTGCTAGCTCTTAAAATCTGGGGAGGGGCAGGAAATATTTGAGAAGGGCGTTATTTTTTATCGTTATTAATGGACAGGTGAAAATAGCTCACATCTAAAATACAAGTGAAGAACTCCTTAAAAACAAATCCTTGTAGCGCACACATTTTTCTCCATGCATTTCTGGGGGGAGGGGCAACTGGGGCCAGACAGTGGTGGCCCAAGACAGTATGCGATGCGCCGCATCCGGACGCCGAATCAAAGAAAAAATGTATAGCCTATTACAATATCAAAATAGCTTTAATAAAAATAATATTCATTTTTGTAATAAGTATTGTGACCTTTAATTAAATCTAGCAAAAACTGCCTTTATTTACTGGGCGGCACTTCAGGCTTCTAGTAAAAAGGGGGCGCTATGGAAAGAAATTTAGAAAAAACTACCTTTTTTACTGGGCGGCATTTCAGGCTTCTAGTAAAAGGGGTGACATGCAAGGAAATTTAGAAAAAAACTACTTTTATTTACTGAGCGGCACTTCAGGCTTTTAGTAAAAGGGGGCGCCATGCAAGGAAATTTAGAAAAAGACTACCTTTTTTACTGGGCGGCACTTCAGGCATCTAGTAAAAGGGGCGCCATGCAAGGAAATTTAGAGAAAAAAACCTTTCTTTACAGGCTGGCACTTCAGGCTTCTAGTAAAGGGGGGGGGGGCATGAAAGGAGATGTATTTCTAAAAAAGTATTAAGGTCTATTAAAAATTCAAAAGGTCAGACATTTGCGCGAACATAAAAAAAACTATCAATATAAAAAATTGTCCAAATCTGACGAGCCGCTTAATTTCCAGAGTTGGCCACACTTTTGCGAACGGACAGACAGACCGACAGACAGGGTTTAGTGTAAATTGTTCGAAAAACAATTCGTCTAATAGTTATTAAAAAAAATATGTGTGTATGGGTGGGCGCCTCACCTAATTTTGCATCGGGGCACCAGGCACCCTTGGGCCAGAGAAATTTGGGTGGGACGGACCTTCCGCTAGCGCCGCCACTGACATAGAACATTCCATGTAAGTAGATATGATTTACAAAAGCTTGATTCGGCCGTTAAAAGTTACTAGTCTAGTTTACGCTTAAGCGTTTGGAATACAGTATTTTTAGAGAGGCCTGTTTTTTTTTTTTTTGCTTAATACATTTTTATTTTTGCACTGGCGTAGCGTGGGTTGCAGCCGCCCCTTATTTAGGTATTTAAATCCAAAAGGCTCCAAAATTTACAGAACTTGCCGCCCCCATCGCCCCCGCTACGCTACGCCACTGATTTATTGACAAAAAATTGTAACTTGGTAGTGCTTTCTGTGATTATTAAATAAATTTTAGAGTATAAAAATTTTTGAGTTGTACTTATAATTTTATTTAAAATTTTCATTCCCAAACCCGAGCATGAAACAAAATAAATTCAGCTTCAGGTCCCTGACTGGAGAAATATTAATTACCATGGCTTGATTCTAATTACTGCTCTTATTAAATATCACAAAACATAATTTCTCTTAAAAATCAGCTTTGCGTATTATTTACAAAATCCAAACCACATTTTAATAAAAATAATACTGATTATTTTTTTGAAACGGGAAGCTCCCATCAATATTACTTCCTATAAAAGTGAAATTAACTTATAACTTTTTATCAGTCTTTCTTCTCCATTAATTAGAAAACTCATGTATTAATATAAAAAAATTCCCAACAATCAAAAAACTTCAGATCAATAAATAAAAATATACCACAAAAATGTCTATAAAATCAGTTCAAGGTGTTTTACAATCTAAAATATTACCTCGCTTGTTGATATAGTTTGCTCAATACCGCTTCGAGCGCTAGTTCTCCTGCCTGCCGCTGTAGAGACCTCAACTTCCGGCGCTACTGTACTCCTAACTGTGTTCTTCTTATTATAAACTCCTGGAATATTTTTAGGCGGTAAACGTGGCTTATTTGAACGTGTTAAATTTCTAACAGGAATTGTAGAAACTTTAACTGTTGTATTTTGGGTTTTATTAGCTTTTTTATCGGTTTTATCTCCATTTGCCTTGTATCTCGCATGGTAACGTTGTCGAGATACTGTCACTTTACTGGAAACTGATGTTTTTACTTCTTTTGTTGTCGCAGTATATGTTGGTTGAGTTGTGTGTCTTGGTTTTAATGTTGTGTTGTCGATCGGTTTCTTTTCGAGATCGTTGTCTGTATCCTAATAGACAAAAAAATATAATTAGAGGCAAGGTCGAATATTTTTAAAGTATGTTCACATACAAAAAATTAAATGTCAAGATGAATTGTTATATCTACGGAGCGAATGTAAAAAAACTATTATATAAAATTAAATTAATTAACAGGAAGAATGGGTATAATGGAATCTTATAATAATGTTCTTAAAATGATAATTCAGTGCTATTTAATGTATTTATAACTCTGTATATATCTATTATATACTAATAACTCTTTTGAAATCTGAAAGGTAAGATCAAAAGAATATCTATTTAATGTATTTAATTTATTTTTACTAGCTGGAGTATCCGTACTTAGTACGGTTTTTGTAGTGTACAGTTTTGCTGTAATGTAAATGATATGTGAGATATATCAACTTCAAGTAGAACAGAAAATAATCGTTGTATTTATTCTAAACCACGCTTTAGTATATATTTTCAATGTTAAGTAAATAATAAGTGAAATACTTAGTTTATATGTAGCTCTCCCCACAAGCTGCCCAAATATACATTTTATTAAAAATTGCATTGAAGAGAAGAAAAAAATGTTCCCCCATACACATTTTTGATGTAAAGTAAATAGTAAGTGAGATATTTCAAGATTTTAGTTTTAGGGTGTCCACCCGTAACTCCTTAAATATTCATCCAATCCAAAAGTATATACACAAAAATGATTTGTTGTCTTATTATAAACGATTTTATTTATAAACGTTTTTGCTGTCAATAATAAGGGAGATTGAACGCAAGTAGAGTACGTTAAAGTTAACTTCTTCACAGGCGAATATTACCAGTCCCTTGCGCAGAAACCAAATTTCGCCCATTACATTACCATTAACAGCTAGATTTTATTTGTGTTTGTGTGTTTGACTACGCGTATTGTGCGATGTTGTTTGTTTATTTCCGTTATTATTATTTATTTCTCGTACGTTTCAACATATACCGTGTATTAAAATGAGTAAAAATTTATTTGAAATACATGATTTTGGGCGGATGGTTTCCATAACAATTGTTTAAAACCCTAATGTACGTCAATGTGATCAACTGTTTTCTCGCGCAGAATTGGTGACGTAATTTATGATACCCTGTGATGAAGTTAAGATGAACGTACTCTAGAATAACAATGTTTGTTAAATATATTTTTCTGTTTTTAATAAACAGATAGCCCCGAAACATCCCCTAGAATAAAATATAGCCTTTAGCCTATATTCGAATCATGCCAAAGAAAAGATGATAGAGTCTTACTCTATCATCATAGAGTAGATTCAAATAGAGAAGGATACACGACCGTTACAAAATTGCGCAAACAAGATAACGCCAGTGGTGGAGACAAATAAAATATTTTTAAACCAAATGGGACAGTTAAATAGTATAATAGGTATAAGCTGTTCACTTTTGTAAGAACACACTAGATCTGGTTATTTTGGTTACTTTTATGGTGTATTACTGACTTTAAATGTCAATTAAAAATATTCCTTACGCTGTAAAACCGACTTTAGGTTGATAAGGTTATGATCATTATAATTAAGATATAATTTTTCGTTATGACATATGTCAAATGGACATTTTAAAAAAGTGACATTTTTTAATACCAACATGACATACAGCTTCAAAGGTGCAAACTATTGAAAACAAAATTCCCTCTTGGTTTGTTCTTACAAAAATTAACAGCTTATATGTTCTATTTGCACCTTCGCGTTATACTGCTAAACGCTTGCAGTAAAACGTTGCAGTTAGACTCGATTCAAATAGAGAAGGATCCACGACCGTTACAAAATTGCGCAAACAAGATAACGCCAGTGGCGGAGACAAATAAAATATTTTTAAACAAAATGGGATAATTAAATAATATTTTTTATTGAATTTGTTCAGGAACGATTTAAAAGCTGTATATTAAAATATAAATAAAATGCTGTTTAATATAAATATGTCAGTCATAAATGACAGAAGGCAAACTAATTATGAATAGAAAAATAAATTTTTATATAAATACGTTGAAAGCTCCTAACTCACACAAGACTTCTACGGCTAGCAGTAACAAACCTAACACCCCTATTATAAGTAAATTAGACCGGTCCAGACGAAAAATCATTTCCGCACAGTTTTATTGATGAACTCAACTCTATTTGAATTCACTCTAGCAGTTTACTGCTAAAAACTGGTAACATACAGCGAGTTTAATTTTCTGTTCGATTTGTTTATACGTAAAGAATAAGAAGTACGTTTGACGTAAATGTTAAATGTCAGACAGATGTCAGATAACTTTCTAGGTTAAGAATATTTTTACGATTTTATTCAGCGATTATCTTGTGTGTCGAAAGGGTGAAAAATATTAGATATATTTAATGGATCTTGAAATATTATCAGATCCAGAATCATCTGATTCAGATTTAGATTTTTCGAGTTCGGATGATGAAGTTATGAACTGTATTTGCGAGATTTACAAAATGCCCCAGAAAACTGAAAAATTTTGTAGAAACTATTGTAGGATATTCAGAAAAAGAATTTGTAAGACATTATCCATCAAAGAATATAGTATAAATATCAAAACAAATATGCTAGCCATATTTCTTTTGAATAAATTCAAAAAAAAACAACAGAAAATAATTATATTTCAAAAAATTCAGATGAGAGGGCACTTTTAATATATTTTTTAGACTCCCCACCCTAAAATTGGTCTATATACATATTAAAACAAAAAAAAAGGTAAATTTTGCGCGAGAAAATAACGCAGAACGATGATAGAAAGACATGCTCGAATACGCTAACTGGTGGCCATATTATTGTACTAAATATTGCAGTGCAGTTTGAACTTTTAGATATATTTTAAAATTGAATTTATGTTACAGTTTCGACAGAAGTTGTAAAAAACTATAAAAGCAGAACAAATTGTAGTGTTTTTGGCTGTCATTTAAGATAGGACTAAGATTGGCATCTTAGTTTTTAGGGTTTTAAAAAACACATCTCTAGGTAAATATAAACAAATATTTAATTAATGAAAAAATAATTATTTTTTTTAAATTTTTTGTGTGGTATCAAAACAAAGCTTCTAAAACGTAAATTAAGGATAAAAATTATTTTTTTTAAATTCGTTTCTTTTGACACGATTTTAGTCAAAAATGTGCCTAAAAAGTTCTTGTCCCGCCCCGTTTTACCCAAGGGGGTAAACTAAAAATCTGAAAAAACTAATGTACATTGATCTGAGCTGGAAACGTACGAGAAGAATTTTTGATCAAATTTCATTTTTTAGCGTTCTATTGACTTTTTACACTCATTAAATACCTACAAAACCCTGAAATGTGTGAAAATTCACACAACATACATTTTTTTATTTTACCTAAGAAAAATGGAAGTAAAGTTAATATTAAGTCCAAATTTCGCGAGATGATTCTGTTATAAACCTCAATACATGTGTAGGGATTAAAAATTCAAAAATGTCACAATTACTTACTCCCATTTTAATAAAATAAAATCATGTTGTGCTTAAAATAAGCTATTCGCTATGTGTAAATTGACAGCTAAGTACTACTCTTGTCAATCATATTTACTTCGATCACAACGCCGCCAACGGTGATGTCATTTCTCAATACAGCAGCTACAGGGTAAAAGTCTTATTATTATATCAGTAATCGAATGTACCTACTATACTCTATCTCAGAAAGCCTGATAGTAATAAATCATTTTGTCAGGCAGTTACCAGTGGCGTGCACATTTTAAACACGTTTAAATTGGTTTTGTGTATTTCTATATTACTATTTATCATTTTATTAAACGCACGCCTGTGACCATATTTATCATATCATTAAACACACCCCTGTGACCATATTTTTCCTCAAAATTTTAGGGTCAAATTTTTATGATCTATTGTGTTTAACCCTAGTTCGTATTCCCATATAATATGTGCGGCACACTCGATTGTTTTTAACAATATTTCGTTTCGAACTATTCATATTTTGTCGCTTTTGTTTTGCCGCTTCTGTGTGAAAAAACAATAACTTTTTACAAATAATAAATTTTATTACTATCAGTCTTTCTGAGATAGAGTATAATACAAAATATCCTCAACGACCAACCATTACCAGCAATTTTCATCCTTATATGATCAAAACAAAAGAACTCTCATTATTATAAAGAGTCTAAATTAGATTTTATCAGGTCAATAATCACTAATATAAGAGAGGTGAACTTTTAAAAGTTATTAACTTTCTGTGACACCTGCATACCGCTCGCTAATATCTGAGAAGCAATCCCAATGCTCACAATTCCTTTTTAAGTAAGCCTATTGTAAATTTAGGCAATTTCACTTTTACTATTTATAATTTCGACATTGATCTTCAGCATAGCGGCAAGTTCATATAGACCATTTGAAGCTCGTAAACATCTGTCAGGGAAAAGAAAACTTGCTCCAAAACATCGACATGTAAAAGAAAGTTACAAGTTATTTCAATCATTGCATTAACCAATTATAGACACCAATATAAATTATTTCAAACTTGTTTAACCAGGAAATTATGTGAAAATTGTTACTTGGAAGAATAAACAAATATAACGTGAACTGGAGTCCGTTGACATTTTGATTTGGGATTGTGCTGCGAGTTATGTTTAGTGATGTACCGGATCACATAAAAGCCAGATCCGCGGATACGGATACGGATTATATGCGTCCTGATTCGCGGATGTGGATAGGGATATGGATCTTGCATTGCAGTAGAAAAACGAACGACCTTAAAGCGATAGTTAGATGTGTCGTGCTGTTCCTACAAAGCAAAGCATGCAAACAGAGGGTACGAATACATAGAAAGATTGTTACCGGCGCCTATAAGTCCTTGCTAAATTGCGCCGACCAGCGAGGATAAATATCGGTTTACTTTCAATTATACCCGGGCACGTAGAACGCTTGAAACATACACCGATGAGTAACAGGAATCTTTGAAACATAATTTATCAGCTTACAAAAAGCTGGCAATTACTTTTATGATAATTTGTTGATTTTTTTGATAATTATAATAATATTTCTTTGATGTTGCGAATTACCGACTTTTGACTTCTTGGCAGAATAAATTTTGTTATTGTGTTATGAATTTGCTTTCCAACGTATAGTCTGCATAATTGGCATGTTTTAGAATATATATTACTCCCCTAAGCATCTACAGGAACATTTATTATAAACCAGGAATATAATAAATGAATATAATAAAAGAGACTTTTAGTAAGAAGTGATTTTAATTGTCGTCAAATTAGGTAAGTGAAACATGCATGCATGTAATATCGACTAGTCCGTAGTAGCTTCATTCCTCTAGTCGATATTACCTGCAATCAAATCTGTTTTATTTAGCCTGTGATATTGTAACAAAATATTATGAAAATCAAATTTTACCAGCTAATATATCATTAGTATTTGGATCAGTTCTTATCAGTTTATTCAATGCAAAATATTTTGTTCAACTTTCCTTTGATAAACAACTGCTGATTAAAACCAATAAAAAATATTTTAATTCTTAAAAAATATAAATATCTACACTGTTCGTCTAACGACATTCACACATTGCTTAAAATAAAGTGAGGTTAGTTTTTCACATAAACGTAGTGTTACGTTATACTACCGTTATATGGCAGCAATTATTTAGAGAAATAATGGGATAGTTGAAATTACCTGCGTAGTCGAAATTCGCTGCACTTACCCTATATGACTTCGCTCCTTAGCCAGCATTTGTTGCCGAGTAATTTCCTGATTCTTACCCTTTTAAAAGAATTTTGTCTTCTGCATTGAAGCATGAAAAATTTGATTTTTGAAAAAAAAAACACGATTTTTCCCAAAAGTGTCCCCCACCCTGTATCCCAAAGGGATTGTTTTAAATATTTTTTGTTGCATACAAAATATTATGGACTTATATTGGATATATGGACTAATATTATAATATTATTATTATTATAAATATTAGTGACATTATTGTTGTTTTGAATTTATTCATGAGCAACACTGTTTTATTATACTATTAGTCTTTTGCAGGCATGAGTAAAAATTATTGCGTCGTAGAAATTATGTCCAAACGGTTGTACATAGAAAGTTAAAATTTGGCATTTTTGTACAATCTTTTGACCCACATACAGAAAAACTTAAACTTAAAAAAATTTAAACAAATATGTATCCAACAAAAAATAAATATATATTTTTTAATTTTGTGTTTTAATATTTATTTATGTCTGTCTGTCAGTCTGTATGTCCGTCCGTCCGTCGGTCCGTCTGTCTGTGTGTGTACACGTGCAGAGCAAATGCGGCTAAAAGGAATTTTATGAAACTTCATATTTAAGCTTTTGTCATCAATGGCACAAGTTGATGAACTTTTGGTAAAAATCGGTTAACTAGAAATGGGAGTTTACTCGTGTCGATTTTAAGATTTTTGCGAATATTTCTAATAATAGTTGCTATAAAAGCAATAACTAACAAATTTTATTTGAGACTTTTTTTGTCAACGTAATTGTATCATACGTACAATACGTTACAATAATAACTACTCTGCTGCTAAAATGTATTTTATGCAAGTAGTTTGTTATCGCGGTTTTAAATTTGTGTTAACCATCTTTTGATAAAAGGCCAAGCATTATTAAATCAGAGCAAAACACAAAATTTTGTGCAAGTGGAAATGCAATTTTCCATCCAACCGGAAAGCGTGCATGGGTTTAGTACCCTCCTTTCCTTGTCGTCACAGGGTAAATCTACTCTCGTCCAAAAGGCATGCTGTATAAAATCAGAGTCCATAAACTGTCATGAGCTCCCGGTCTATTATGAAACAAATAATGGAAGATATGAATTGTAAGATGAACGTGGAACTAAAAAGACTGACTGAGAACTGGAAAGCATTGAGAAATCCTGCAAACTAACCAATGGGTTGAAAATTTAAGGAGAAGGATGTACAGATCGCTTAGCATGGGTTATTAATGTGAATATAGCAATTTGCATATATGTAAAGTTAAATATAACCAAGTTTCATTAAAAAGTTCTTAACTATCATTTTAATTTTAGTATGAATAGAATGAAAGTATATCTAATTAGATACCAGATGACTCATCTTAAACCAGTCATAATTAGGATTTAACTATCGGACTAGTGAAATGTTTAAACCTAGTTTAACAAAACACTCCAGGTCATTTTTAAGCTTGACAAAAAATATAAGAAATTTCTGGTTTTATTTCTTTTCTGTTATCTGACGATTTCTTTTCAGCGCCATCAAGCATGCACCTGCTTGTTCTCCTTTGATAAAAAACATAACAATTATTCCATAAAAAGTTATAAACATGTTCACATACGAACACTAATTAAATATTCGACCTTTACAGTTACCTTCAGGTAATTAAATATTGTAACGATACATTTGTTGTTAATTAGTTTTTGCATCCTTGTCAAAGTCCAACTTTGAACTTTTACTAGATGTTTATGATTGTTGTTTATATAAAAATAGATCCAGAACTAGACTACATCCTATGGCACAGACTATCATTTTATTCTTAGATGTCAAAGCAGTGGCGTAAATAGGGGTATGCAAATTATTCCGTCGCATAGGGGCCCGATGCTCTAGCGACCCCTTAAACGTTCTGCTGAATTAGAGCTACATATTTAAATTTTAAGTTAAAAAAGAAAATAAAAACTGATTTTTGCCTGTATAATGACATATGTATGACTAGATTTGGGGCCCTTGGTTAAAGTTAATATTTTTGGTGTACAGCAACGGTGGCTATTTGCGATTGGAGCCCTTGGAACTAGACAAAAACGAAGATACTGTTTATTTTTAATATATGTACACTTGCATTAATCTAATGCCGGGTTTACATTGGTAGAGTAAAAGAGCTAGTAACTAGCGCAAGTACTACGCGCTTATTTTCAGGATAGAAGGTGTTCATACGCAATTGACATACATATCTTATTTTCTGGATAGTAAGTGTCAAAACACATTTGACATCTTCACTGTGATTTTGTAGTGAAATTATCTTTTTGCAAAAAATAGTTTATAAATGAGGATATACATCGTCGCCAGCGTGATGCCATTAAAGAAGTGGTATTTTGAATTACATCATTTCTTGTGGAGGAAATAATTGATTGTCTTATTGAAGTATTCGGTACAGAATATAAGCCTAAACAAAAATGGGTTAAAAAATGGATTGATAGAAGAACTACCCATGGCGCATCAGTCCTTCTATTTCGTGAATTAGCCGTGGAAGATCAAAAAGAGTAAAGACTGTGTTTAGGAATGACACCAGATGATTTTAATAGGCTATTAAATTTAGTTAGTACATTAATACAACGATTTATTGAATCTTTGTAAATCTTGGACATTAGTATATTTATATCTAGTCTTGTTTGATATGTAAATTTAATTAATAGTCACTACCTATGGTCATCATAGTATTATATTCAAAATTTAATTCCTGTTTTTCCTATTTTCTGTATACTTCAAGTTCATATATTGTCATATGATATTCTGCAATTTCACCATCCTTGGAGATGATTGATGTACAGTCTGTTAGATTTACGTTTAACTAACATAGGTAAATTATTTATAATTATATAAGATTGTTTACTTTACTGTTACGTTATTGTTATTGTTATTGTTATAGCACCTGAATAAGCTAACAATGTTGTTGGTGAAACGTTGTGTTGTTTAAAATAAACGCTACATGTCCAAAAAGCTGAATTAAATTATTTCCTAATTCTACCGTGTATCTTTATGTATAGCATAAGAATCTTTATGTGGCATATACATACATATATCTTTATAGCATATGCAGAATATCTTAAAACCACTATATATTAAAATTAATGATTTTTGTGTATGTATGTATGTATGTTTCCTTGTGTATGCTTTAAGGTACGAAAATGTATTATTAGGTCGTCAAGGATGAAATTTGTAGAAAAAAGGCAAAGTTTGTTGATAACTTACAAATATAAGGAATTTTTTAATTCATCAAAGTATGCACCCATATTGTCTATACACTTAAGACATTTAAGCGGCAGGTTGTTCAGGCTGGTGGTATAAAACCCTGGCGAACGAGAGTCACTGAATTCCTGGAAGGTCAGTTTTACACCATTGTCGAAATTAACCTGTTTTCCTATTAAAAAGTTATCCAAATTACGGAAGAAGTGTTAGTTAGGGCTAGGTCTGGTTAGTATGGAGGATGATGAAAAAGTTTCAAGTCCAATTCTTGTAGTTTTGCCACAGTCATTTGTGCAGTGTGTGGTCTACCGTTATCAAGCAATAAGATAGGAGTCGATCTGTTAACCAATCTAGGCCGGTTTTCTTTAAGATTTTGCATCATTTTGTCCTGTTGTTTGCAGTATATTTCTGTTGTGATCGATGAGCCAGTTTTTTGTTTTTTTTTTTGTTGTTTTTTAAGTTACCTGTACGAAATTTGGCGAACCAATTTGATATTGTCCGCTGCGTAATAACACTAGAGCCAAATACACTATTAATGTTTCGCGCGGTCTGCGATGCTGTAGTTCCACGTTCTTACGCACTCATACTTCAAAATAGTGCGAATTTTCGACCGTTCCATTTTCAACAAAATTTATTTTTATATTTTTTTGTAAGTTTTTTATAAGTTTTTGATATTTTTTAGAGCAGTGTTTCTTAACCAAAAACGCACCACGGACCAGTATAATATATAATTTTCTAACGCGGACCACTAATAATAACACTGATAAACACACTATTTGTGACATGGAAATTTTTGTGTATTTCTGCTGAAAACAAATCTGTTAAGTTATTTTTTCTATCACCCATAGATTTTCTGTAACAGGCAAATTTATTATTTGCAATATGCAACATTTTCATATTGCGTCAATTCACGACATGTATCTGCGGTGACGGTACACAAGTGGTTAAGATCAGTTTATTCTTATTTATCAGGTATAAAAGTATGCTTCAAAATAGATTTCGTTCATTAGTAAATTACAGGTATCCGAATCTGTTGCATTTTCCATGTCGTGACTCGAGACTGGTTACTTTTTGAGTTCTAAGTAATTCAGTATACAGAAGGAGTGGCCACTACGTCAGACACTAACTTTTGGACAAAAAAACGTTAGAAGTAAACCAGAGGTTGACCCCAAAAACGTATTTTTCCCACCTTCACATATTAAATGGGGCTAAATAAAGAATTTGGTTAAAGTAATGGATCGAAACGGAAGAGGGTTTTTGTATCTAATACAAAAATTTCCGAGAATTAGTGAAGCAAAAATTAAAGAGGGCATATTTGTGTGTCCACAAATAAGAGAAATAATGAAAAATTATGCACTTGACAGTATGCTAAATGAAGCTGAGATAAGAGCTTTGAGAGCTTTTAAAACAGTTGTTGCAAATTTTATTGGAAATGTGAGAGCTGAAAATTACAGAGATATCGTGAATGAACTACTTCATGCCTACAAAGAAATGGGATGTAGGATGTCTTTAAAAATTCACTTTCTGGACTCTAATCTACATTTCTTTCCAGAAGATCTGGGTGCAGTAAGTGATGAGAAACGGTTCCACCAAGACATTTCCGCCATGGAAGAGCAATATCAGGGTAAATGGAGTCCAAATTTTCTGCCTGATTACTGCTGGATATTAATAAGGTATGCATCAGAAATAAAATATCGACGTAAAACATCAAAAGCAACATTTTGAGGTAAGTTAAAATTAATAATAATACATCTGTCGATATATTTCGGTAGAAACCAACCATACCTCATAGCAAAAAAAAATGATGGGTGATAGAAAAAATCTGAGGTCATTTTCGGCTTTTAGTTCAAATTTTAAGTGGGGTACAGTATGTTTTGTCCATGTCACAAAAAATCAGTTCATTTTTGTTTACTAGTACAATTATTGGATTTTTTTTTTTTTGAAAACAAATATTTTTAATGTGCTACTAAATACATTTATTTTATTTGTAGAAAATCACGGAAAGTTTACAGAAAATAAACAAAATATAAATTATTTACATAAAAAATCTGCATAAAATATAAAAAATTGCAAAAAACACGTATAAAAACATTCGTGGACCACTAAAATTTTTCTGGGGACCACCGGTTGAAAGACACTGTTTTAGATCATACAATGATTTTTTAACCAGGCGAGATGTGTAAATTTCCAACAAAAAAAAAAAAAACAGAACGGTAAAATATTAAGCCAATGTCAAATAATAAGCTGTTAAAGTTAGCAATATTATTAACTACAAATTTCATACTTGACGACCTGATATTTATGAAATAAGACTCATATGTACGTATTTTTATTATTGCCTCCTTGGTGTCTTAAACACGTGCTTATATTGATTAATAGTTAATCCAACCCCAAAATCTCCAAAATTAGTATTCAATCAATTGGCTGTTGAGACTTTTTACTTTTGAATTTCATCTTTTTTTAAGCTTTATAAATCAAGGGGGGGCCAAGAAATATTTCGCCTAGTTCTAGTTACACCACTGTGTCAAAGCACATTATTTTATAGATCTGTGATCATGGGCGTATACAGGATTTTTGTAGAGAGCGCTGAATTTACAATAATATATTGCAAATGTCTGTCCACCAACAACACTGTAAAAAACTGTTGCTGCAGTTTTATGTAGTATGCTACAGGTTACTTAAAGCAGCCGAATATCTTAACCAAAGCCAAGATAATAAATTTACCATTTTCACCGACTCATTAAGTGCAATCCAAGATCTACAAAAATTATATAGCAAGTGCACCACAGTGAAACAAATACAGGAAAATTTCCACCTAGCGAAGACAAACAATAAACAAGTAACAGTCGTATGGATACCATCGCATGTAGATATAACCGGTAATGAGGCAGCTGACAAAGCAGCAAAAGAGGCAACAGAAGCGAATGATATATTTGAAACCGCCATACCATCTAACGACCTCAGAAACATAATAAAAATTCGGATACTAGACAACGTGGAAACAAGTGACAGGCAACAAGTTAAGAAATATAAAAGATTCAATCAATTATCACAAGACTGCGTATAGGGCACACCAGTATCACGCATAAGTATCTATTAGATAAAGAGGAACAACCGCTCTGTGAAAGGTGCAACACAGATTACTGTCGAACATCTACTTGTCTACTGCGCAATATTTAACAGGGAAAGGCGAAAATATAACCTCCCAAACACTCTAGCGCAAATATTAAATAATGATGAAAGAAATACTAAAAACCTAATACAGTACTTAAAAGACACAAAACTTATATCAAATATTTAATGCAGCTATGTAAATTTAAATTAATATTTGTATGTATATCATGTACACCCTATATACAAAATGTAAAAACTATCACACAATATCTAATGTAAAAGTGTACTTTATATCAAATGTATATACAATGTATCATTATGTAATTGTAATTTGTAACAACTAACATGTACCTAGTAGGGACATAAATATTGTTACAAATATTTTGTGAAATAAAATGAAAACTACAATTAAGTTTTTCACCAAATTTTATTGACATTTGTACTTATACATAAGTTATTCATAATTGGTATAATTATTAAAAATTACCACCTTTGGCTTTAATGCAGGCCTTAAGTCGTACAGGCCAATCATCGATAGCCGCACGTACGACTTCCATGGGAAAATTGGCTACAGCTCGAGCTAAAGCCTGTTTCACAGATTCAATATTTGGCTATCGTTTGTGGCAAACCATGTTCTCTAAAACGGTCCATAGCTTGTAATCTAAAGTATTAAAATCTGAACTTGCAGCGGGCCAATTTTCTACGCCGATAAAATCAAGAACATTGTTTAAAAGCCACGTTTGGGCTGTTTTAGTTTTATGGCGTGGGGCAGAATCCTGTTGGAATGTCCATGACTGATCTTGAAAGAGAGCATGATTAAGGGGTTTTACAACATCTTCCAGGACCGTTTGTTGGTAGACTCTAACTGATGTTTTCACCCCTTTTTCACAAAAATGAAGGTCAGTTACTCCATCATAGGAAACGCCTCACCAAACCATCACTGAAGTTGGGTGGTGACCTTTTTCTATCCTTGGAACTACTTCCAAGGCTTCAGTAGATGACCTGGCATAAACCCTGTCATTTTGTTTGATGAATTTTTTCTGTATAGTAAAAATTTTCTCGTCGGTAACAAGGATTTTCTTGTGTTTGTCGTCTGCGTACTTGATTAACAAGCGTTTCGATTTTTCGACCCTATTTTTTTAAGAGGCACAGTTAGTAATTTTCCAGTGCGGCGTTTGAAGGCCCCAAGACACAAATCTTTTTTCAAAATGCGCGCCATTGATTTTCGCGAAATTTTCATTTCGCGGGACATAATTTTTTGTTTTCGCAACGGATTTCTTGCTATTTTGGCCTTAACAGCTTTGATAGTTTGTGGCGTGCGTACTGTTCTCGGGCGCCCGAATCTTTTTCGGTCTTTTATGTCCCCAGTTTCCTCAAACAATTTGATGCACTGATACACAAACATTCGACCAATGCCGAGCGGACGTAGAAATGTTTGATTTTTCCATCTTACATTTATAAAGCACAATAACTGCAATTCGGTTTTCTTTGCCTGACCATTCCATGGTAACACACAACACAAAATCAAATTCTTTCCACAGTAAAGTAATTTATAGGTTAACTCATGATTACCAACTGTCTAAATTTGGGTGCGCTCATTTTTATTATTTTTATTGGGTGCGTTCATTATTGTAACAGTATTTATGTCCCTACTAGGTATATCTATAGGATGGGGTGCTAATAATCTTAGCTATTGAAGCAGCCATAAATAAATGAATTAAAAAAAAAAAAAATGATGCTGCCTGCAACAACTACTGGTGCAAACAATTGGTACTTAAATAAAACTCTGATTTGCATTGCGTGTGACAGTGCTGGATTTATGTGTAGGCCAAGTAGACCGAGATCTAGAGTCCCGCGGATTTGGTGGCACTGACAATACCTGGTTTTTCTTTTTTAGAGATTTGTACGTATGACCACAAAAAAACCTTATAACGTCACTCATGCGTCTGTCTGTCTGTACGATAGACAGACCCGTTCAGCCATTTGGCTACAATTTCTACCGGACAGACAGACACAAGTGACGTCATAATAATTTTTAGTCATACCCTACAAATCCCTAAAAATATACTAAGTACAGGTTCCTTAACTAGTATAACACAGGTCAACAAAATAAAATTTTTTTTTGAGTCTTTATTTTAATGCCTATTTTCTGGTTCTTTATGTCGAAAAATAACTAAAACCTTCGTTTATTTTTGAAAAACTTTGCTTTTGTACCTTTAACAACGATCAATATATATTTATTTATTTTTATGACCATATAAGGAGAAGCGTGTTTTATTAAGTAAGGGTGGGGACGAGCGGATGGATAGCAAGTGGCATTTCACTTACGTGGTTCATAGTCGGTATGCGCATGCGCATTGCACCGATACAACGCATTTTGTGTGACGGCAGATCCACAAATGGCGTCAAGAAGTTGTAAACACGAGGTAGACTCAATCTGCTATATTTACGGCGAATTTATCAAAACAAGAGATAAAAAATTTGCTTTGGCTAGAAATTTAAAGCTTTGTGAAGCTTATATCAAAGATCAAATCGGTAATATTTGAACCACAACTCATTAACTCAAAAGACTTAAATGACTTAGTTAGAGATCTGAACCTGCCCAAAAGTTAAGCAGAAATCCTAGCTTCTCGGTTGAAACAGTGGAATTTGCTTGAGACAAATGTATCAATAAGTGATCAAAGAAAGCGTCATGAAGCATTTTCTTGCTTTTTCACTAAAGAAGACGGACTTTGTTATTGTAATGATGTGAATGGATTGTTTGAAGAAATCGGAATCTCACGCATTCCTTCTGACTGGCGTCTTTTTATAGACAGTTCTACAAAAAGTTTAAAAGCTGCCCTTCTGCGTAATCGAAATAAATGTCCATGTCTTCCTTTGGATCATGCCGTAATGCTCAAAGAAAATTCTCAAAACAGAGTAGACAGTTACAAAGAGCTTTTTGCAACTATGCTTGATAACTTTAAACTCATGGGTTCCAGAATGTCCCTTATACACAATGTTACACGCTCACTTGGACCAATTTAAAGATAACATGGGAGCCTATTCGGAAGAACAAGGTGAACGTTATCATCAAGACGTGATGGACTTTGAACGTCGTTATCAGGGGCAATACAATGAGAGTATGATGGGGACTATATTTGGGGGTTAATACGAGAAAGTCCATACAATCACAGAAGAAATACGAAAAATAATCATTTCTAAACTTTTTTATATATTCTGTTACAGTAAGTTGTTTGTTTCTAACGGTTTTCTTGTAAATAAAACTTATTCAAATTCATAACAAAAGTTTGTATTAGTTTTACATACAATAAAGGTCTGAAAAAAGGGAAATTTTCTTAAAATTCCGTAATTTCATTCTGATAGCTACAAAAGCAAACTTTTTCGGGTGAAACTATGTTTTCTTTAATTAATAATGTAGAAGAAATAAAAATCTGATATGCAGAACCCAGACTCAAAATTCCTGTTGACCGGTGTAATCAATTCATGATGTTTTCTCGCATGAGTGACTGAAGTAGAATTTCTTAGTTATACCAACGAAATTCTAAGAATGGTACAATAAATAAAAAATCATCTCAGACATCACTGTCAACGAAAGTACTAGTACACGGTACCGTTGCGTACCACAACAAAAACCAGTGCCCTATATCACCGGTCACCGTATTTGATACAGTGCATGGTTACTGACCTATTCAAATCAATTCACACTTTCAATATTTCTGTCACTTTCAACATACAGAATAAGCTAAATATATCATCGAATATTATGCAAAATTGCTAAAAGCGAATGTTAGTCATATACAAGCTTTATACGTAATATTTGGGCCAATGGTTATTGGCCTTTTACTACCGAATTAAAAATCGAATGACGTTAACATGGTTATATCAAATGACTTTTATGAACTGAAACAGTCTGAAAGAGAAAGTTTAAGAGTGAATGCTTTCGTAGCCGGAGTTGAACACAGATACGAATATATCCCACTCAACTGGACCAGATATCTAAAGATAGTATCAATTACAACAATATCTGTTATATATAGACAATACGAATTTGTACAACTTTTTAGTTCCTCTAAAGTGAGAAAGGAATGTACAATATTTTATGTTATTCATTTACTTGTTACATCATCTTGCGAAATCGTAACATGGAGATTAAATATACTTGAAAGTAAAATATATTAATATTAAACACATGAGCATATTCAACTAGATGTTAATTTTGTGCGCCATTAAGCCTCATTTATTGGTGACTCAAATTAACGCGTATCCCTCTAGTGGCAATAAGGTGAACACTTGATAAAAGTATACTGTCTTTTTTACGTATGGTTCAGCATGTGATTTTTTGTTTCTGTCCATTCTCAATCCGTTTTTACAACGAGTAAAGTGATAAATTTAAGAAAAAATTTATGTGAAGTGTGAATTTTCACACATTTCAGGCTTTCGTAGGTATTTAGTAAGCGAATGATGATTATTTGGGATGCCAAAACAACTTTTATGTTAAAATATTTTTTTGTTAATTTTAATTCAAATGCCTAATACAATTATTTAGGTTTCTAAATATGTGCAGTATTTATACTTTTTTTTTATATAGCAAGTTTTATTAAGATTTTGAAAATTGCACCTATGGCTTCCATTGGTTGTTTTAAGTCATAACTCTGACCCTCTGATTTCGTGTATTCAATTTCAACAATTTCCACTGGTTATTAAATTTAAGCTTTTAAAAATTAAATGCAACATTTGCCCAAATATAACAAGAATTTAAAAAAAAATAATTTAAACAAAATGCAAAAAAAAACAGAAAAAATAATATTATCTCGAGACCGGAGCGAACCCTAGTTTGCAAATTAGAACACTTGAATGCTAACCATTACACTATCAAAGCATGCTGGTTTACTCTCTTACATAAGTTATTAAATATTTTACATGGTCAAGTAAAAAACACAAAAAATACGTTATTTTCCGAAAACATAATCGGATCAAAAATTCCTGTTGTACTATTCCGGTTCACATAAATGTACATTACTTAGAATTTTTTCAGATTTTTAGTTTAAACCTTCTGGGCTACAGGGTGTGGGACAAATTTTTTTTGCACAATTTTGGCAATAATCGCTTCAAAATAATTTATTTTGCAAAAATAAAATTTTGATCGTTAATACACGTACTAAGAGTTTTCATTTGATACCCTACACAGAATTTAAAAAAAAAATATTTTTTTTTCTATTAACAGATATTTGTTTATATTTTTAGGAGGATATGTTTTTTAAATGTTTTAGTATTTTTTCTATATGCGGGTCAAAGAGTTGTATAAGCATGCCAAATTTCAACTTTCTAGGTTTAGCCGTTTGACTACAATTTTTACCGAACAGACAGACAGACAGTCGACAAAATGACGGTATAAGGGTTTTTTGGTTATACCTACAAAATCCTAAAAAAATGTTAAACACTCCTTGTTGTGTGTATGGTTGTCATTCAGAGGAAGAACATCTTCTAATTTTAGATGAATTTTAATTCAAAAAAGTCAGAGCACGGAGTTTCGTTGGTATAAACAATTTCAAAGAGAAATTTTTAACCTAGATGATTATCATCGTCCAGGAAAGCCCCGTGAAACAGTTACTCCTGTAAATATTACTGCGGTTAAAAAACTGCTCGATGAAAATAGGCCAATTACATACAGGCAGAAAAAGGAGTCTTTAGGGGAAATGAATTCTCCAGCTTTCCGTTCATTTCTTCGCGACCATCGGAAAATTAGGAATGTTTGCATGCTATAAGTACCCCACAACCTGCAAGATGCACAAGCAACAATAAGAGTTGAATGGTGTCGAAAAATGTTTAAAAAATTAAAATGAGACACATGAAATACGTGATTTCCATTGTGACAGAGGACGAAACATGGCTTTATTATTATGATGTGCCATCAAAGTCAAGAAACAAGATATGACTCTTTGAAGACGAAGAAACTCCAACTTCGATAAAATAATCAAAATCTGTGAAAAAGAAAATGATTGTCGCATTCTTCGGTAAGCGAGAAATTATTACGAGAATTATTCCAGTAAAGAAAAAACAGGTTACGGCCAAGTGGTACGTTGGGTTTTGTTTGGCTCAGTAGATTCAGTCTCTTCAAAATTTACATCTACATTCACGCCTTGACATTTGGTGTTTGCATGAAGATAATACTTTCGCGCATCCTGCTCAACTATTTTTTTAACAATTCTGGACTAGAAGTGTTAGAAAATCCTCCGTGTAGTCCATATCTTGCTCCTTGTGTTTTTGAACTGTTCCCTTTCATCAAGGATAAACTTAAAGGCTGCCATTTTAAGAGCGATGATGAACTTCTAGCAGTCTGGGACCAAACCTGTGTAAAAGTACCAACTGAAAAGTGGGAAAGACATTTTTAACACGTTATTTATCGTATGAGGAAGTGTATCTACTGAACGTGATGGGAAGTACTTTGAAAAAGTTTAAAAAGTAAGCCCGAATCTCAAAATTTTCCTAGCGCCCTACGTTAAAAGATAACACTTATGGTTAAAAGCATAATAGATTGTTTCGACAAGATTCTGAAGCGATAATTATTAATAAACATTATTGAAAGAACAAAGCATAGTTTACTTGCACAGATTTATTTCCAAGTTGAGTATTTGTTGTTGTGTCCAATTTTCAGCTTTCAAAGTATTTTTATTTGTTAAATAATAGTAAAAGTGTAAATTTTAAAATAAGAGTCTGGGAGTTTCTCAAAAAAATTAGTGTTAACGAACCAGACTTTACCATTTTTAAAATTGTAAAAGAAAGTGGTACATTGCGAGTGCAAGAATAATTATATTTGAACATGTTATCTTGTAGTTAAAGTGGGTACAAGCTAATATATTTATAATGCAAGAAATTGCCAGAAGATTTATCGAGATATGTCTTGTCATCACTCAAATTTCATAACTGCAACTTAATGTACAGAATAATTATTTTTTGACAAAGACATTTTTTTTCTTCGAAACTTGTTCGGTAACGTAACGTTTGAGCCTAAAATTCATTTAAGAACAATATAAGCTTTTTTAATGGCTTCGTAGGTATGTCCAAGAAACTCTTATACCAGGCACAGCCAAACTTTTACTTACGCTGGCCATAATTCAGAGGTTAGCTCTGATTTGCTACGATTAAGGAATATTTGAAGCGATCACGTTTGGAACATGTACTGTTAAGTGTGAATGCCTACGCGACCAATAATAATGGATCTCAAAGATGGAAGCGGGCCAAAGGGCTAATTGCGACTCATTTTCATCTTTTCATTTTGACAAATTCGAATTTATCCAGAATCAGAAAAAGGAAAAACAGAAAAGAAAATAAAAAATTAAACCAAATAGAGAACAAGTACTTTTTTTATTTTTATTAATATGATTTTATTGGCTTCCGGGTTGCCCCATTATGCCAGCTTTTATGTATTAAATTATTTGTTTGTTGTTACTTAATGAATATGATTGGACGGTTTAGGAATTATTCAGGATTGAGGTTTTGCCGAGAGGCCGTCACGGCAGAACTAAGGTTCGGAGTAAGCCTTGGGCAGGTTCACAAAAGAAACTGGTTGTTATTTTATGGCAATGAATTTTGTAATGGCTGCAGTGTTTGAAATTATTATATGCTATTATTATTAGTATTATTTTGTTCAAGTTTTATTTGTATTTATTTAAAAAAATTATTGGTGGATACTATAGTGCGTTCGAAGGTGAGTTTGCAGTATAGCTCTTATGGCAAATGGGAGCGGTGTTGCCAAATGTTGTAAAAGTGTCAAATGTGTCAATTATAATAATATGAAAAACTCGTATGATTTACAAAAATCAACTCTTATAAAACTCAAAATAACACTCAACAAAAACAAATGGCCATTTGTAGAATACTGCGTCTTCACAGATCAGCGCGTTTTAGAGCTGGCAACGTCGACTAGCAAGAAGAGGATAGCGTCATTGTGTAAACCCATTAGAGAGTATGAAAAAGAACTACTCCATATGCCCTGTACTGCAAACTCACCTTCGAACGCACTATAAGTATGACGACATGGTTTCATAGATCTCTGTTTTATTGGTGCATAGTATGGTACGAATATTGGTAGTGAGTGGTACGCCCTAACAAGTATTTTAAAAAAAGGCTTTCGTCTGGAACTAATGATCACCTCTCACTAGCCAATTGTCCTGGAGCGATTTTCTCCTCTTCTCACTAATGGTTGAAATACAATTTGTTTACTTATTTAATTTGATTATCTTATTAATTTTTCCTTCACATATCCTGTTAGTACAGTTCTTGAGTGTCATAATTCAAGAATTAATTTGTTTACTTATTTAATTTTATTTATTTATTAATTTTTCCTTCACAGATCATGATAGTACAGTTCTTGGATGTCTTAACTCTTGTTTATTTTCCATTTATCGTTAATTTGAGTGGTACCAAAAATTTAGTGTAACATTTTATTAACTATTAGCTGACATACCCGTATATCGTATGGTTTTTGTTAAATTCATTTTTGTTGATAAATGTTTATGATAACTGAGATATTTCAAGTATATAGGTAGCTCTCCGCATGTCCCTTAAATATTAATCTTATTAAAAACTACCTTAAACAGAAAAAAAAAATGTCTTCATTCTAAACCACTTTTCTTATATATATTTTGTTATTAAGTTAATAATAAGTGAGATGTTTCAAGTGTATACTTAGAGCTCCCTATGCCCCCCCTCCCCCAATATTAATCTTATTGAACATAAAAGAAATATTTCTTCGTTCTAAACAAATTTTCTTACGTGCATTTTTGTTGTAAAGTGAATGATAAAATATTTCAAGATTTTAGTTTTGGGGTGCCCCCCGTAATTCCCTAAATTATCATGCAGTTGCAAAAATGCATAGAACAGAAAATATTTGTTTTTTTTTACTATAAACAATTAACGTAACTCCCCAATATTCGTCTAATTGAAAAAAATACATGGAATACATAGGTTTTGTTTGTAGATTTTGTCAGATAGATTGTTTTGTTAAATCAATAATTAGGGAAATATTTTCATGTTTCATTTTTTATGTTTTTTCGTAAACAGTTTTAACCCCGAAACATCCTCTTAGAATGAAAATTTTGAGATACCATGTTTGAATCCTGGTTCTACTCTATCGTCGTACCTAATTTCGTTAAAATATGTCCAGCCGTTTTTTGCGTAAATCTCGGGCAGACAGACAAACAGACAAAATTTGAATTTTTTACAGGTATCGTCTTATAATCTGAAACGTATAGAAACGTGAACAGATAGCCTCTAATTTTATTAATATAGATGAGCTGTTATCGATTTTGCTTCATTTGACGGAAAGGTTAAGGTTCTTGTTTCGGAAACATGCATAAATATGGGAAGTACTATAGTTTGGTATAAACTGATATAAGTGTTTTTAAACAGAAGTTTTATTTTGGAGAGAGAATCGAATGCAAAATAAGCTTAATCACAGCCTGAATTCTGTTTATGATTTCCTGCTGTATCAGATTCATCTAATCAAGGCGAAAAGATTTTAAATTGTTGCTACCCCATAAAATTACTTGCACCCGGACTCCTTTATGAAGAAGGTATATAATTCTTTATTTCTTTATTTCCCCTAGGCCTTGCGGCGTATAGGGTTTTAACTATTACATTGAGAAAAATAATCATAATAATATAATAAAATAAAATAATATAATATAATTTTATGATTTTCTTTCTTCTTCTTCTTCTTCTACCTTCTACCTCCGGTGTTCATCTCTTTCTTCGTAATCTCTTTTCGGCTTCCGTCTCCGGTCTCCTTCCTTCTTGACTCCAGTTCTTCTTCCCCTCTTTCTTCGCTTCTCTTCCCTCTTTTCTTTCCTCCTCCATTGCCTCTTTCTTCCTTCCTGTACTCAGTTCTGTCTTACCTCTCCGCATTCCTTCCTTCTTTCCTCGAGTACTCTCGCCCACCTTTCTCCCTTTCCTTCTTCACTCAACAGCTCCTTTATCTCTCCCTCCCATTTTGTCATCTTTCCACATCTTTTTGTAAGATGTTCCAAGGATTCTTCCTCCTCTCTACACATTCTGCATACCCTATCCTCCGGTTTTGCCCAATACCTACTACTCCGTTCTTCATTTCCGCATCTTAATCTGGCAATCCTTCTAACTCTGCCCCCTGCCTTTCCTCTCCTCCCTTTCAAATATTTAGGTATTCCTACCGTCCTTATCTCCCTATACCTTTTCACATTCCTTGAATTGTCTATTCTTACTGTTCTTTCCTGCTCCTGTACCTCCTTGTCTCTCCTTCTCAATTCTTCTACTATGTTTCTTCCTTCATTTCTCTTTCGCTCAGCTTCCCTTATGTCCATCCCACATCTCCAATAGTACTCTTTCCTTGTTTCTCCCCATTCCGACAGTTTACCTTTTTGTTCTTCCTTCATTCTTTCTTCCCAGCATTCTCTTATTATCTTCCTTCTTTCGTCCCTCCTGATTTTCTCCTCATACTTCGCCGCCCTCGCCCCGGCTCCTACTCTCAGCTTTTCCCTCTTCATTTCCTCTCTCACTATATATCCTGGTGTCGTTCTGTCTAATCCCATAATCCATCTCATGTATCCCTCTTGTACCCTTTCTACTATCTCCCATTCTTTCCATCCCCAGATCTCTACTCCGTACATGAGGATACTCTTCACAATCCCGTCAAACAATTTCATTCTCCACCTGATATCGTCGTCAAACCTCCTCTCTCCTATGCTCCATAGCTTCCCCATAACCATTCTTGCTTTCTTCACCCTTTCTCTAACATGCTGCTCTGCTCTGTTGTTCCTCGTTAGAACATATCCGAGGTACTTCATACTCTTTACCTCTTCAATTTCTGTCCCTGACCATTCCCATCTTATCTTCTTTCTCTTTCCTCCCCCCTTTCCAAACACCATCACCTTCGTTTTATCTCTGTTTACCTCCAGTTTTTTTCTTCTAAAGTACTTGTCTGCTCTGACCATCATCCTCTTTAGTCCCTGCTCATTCTCTGCCATCAGAGTCAGGTCATCTGCGTATCCCATTGTCCAATACTTCTTCCTTCCCACCACCACTCCTCCGTCTTGCCCCTTCCTCATTGTTTCTTCCAAGTCAGCTACGTATATATTAAATAATGTTGGGCTCAACGGACAGCCCTGCCTCACCCCCTTATTTACCCAAAAGCTTTCGGACTCTTCTTCTCCCACCTTCACCTTGCACCTCGTCTCCTCGTATATTTTTTTAATCCTTCTTATCATTTCTTCCTTTACACCCCTTCTTTCCAATACTTCCCACAATTCTTGCCTGTCCAATTTGTCAAAGGCAGCCTTAAGGTCGATAAATACCATATACACCTTCCCTCTTTTCCTCTTTATTCTCTCAGCCACTATGTGGTTTATCGTGTATATGTTATCTATCGCCCCCCTTCCCTTCCTAAAACCTGACTGCGTCTCCTCTAATATGTCTTTATCTTCTATTTCCTCCACTAGCCTCTTATTGAGCACTGTCGCATACACTTTGTATGCCGTGCTCATCAGGGTTACTCCTCTGTAATTACCTGCGCTATTCCTGCTTCCTTTTTTGTGGATGGGAATTATTATTCCTTCCCTCCAGTCTTCTGGGTATCCTTCTCCCTTCCACACGCCTCGTATTATTTCTGCCATCTTTTCCGCCACTTTCTCTCCTCCGTATGAAGAAGGTCAGCCCCGCTTGCGTTGTTGCTTGCTTCACCGTACACTCGCATAGCTGTTGACGACTTATTTCAAAAAAAATATCTAAACAAGGCGTTACTATGTTATTATTTTCACCTTTGTTTAATACTATTGTGTACATTTGGTAGTAAATGACTTAACAACAGCTATTCACCTACATTACAACACATATTGTGTGCCATAAATTGTTGTTCAAATTATTTAATCTAATAATTAGTCTATTGTAAAGATGACACTTCATCAAAAGAGAAATCTAAATATGTACTGACATAGTGTAAATATTATAATAACAATTATTTTTACCAACATTTTCAATTGTTTTCTTAAGTAAATATGTAATTAAAAATCTATTACGTTAACTATTTTAATATTTACCAAGATATTTATTTAACAATTACATTTTTTTTTGGGCAAAAGTCATCCTAAATCAATATAGTATATACATACATTATGACACGTACTCAAAGAAAAATGTCTGAAGGGTGTTATATAAGTTTGTATTAGTGATGTGCTGGATCAAATAAAAACCAGATCAGAGGATACAGATATGGATACGGATTATTTGCGTCCTGATTCAAGTAGAAAAACAAATGATCTTGAATTGATACCGTGATGTGTCGCGCGGTCTTTACGAACATAAACATGCCAACTGACAAACAACTTAGTTAAGTTCAAAATCACTCACTACTTGTTTTTGATTAAATTAATTTTACTTTGATACTTAATGTAGAGATACTAGACCAGCGTTTCCCAACCGATGGTTCACGAACTCCCAGGGAGTCATGGTTTCCACAAAATACGATTTTCTCAAAATTTTTATTATGCAAGGATATACAAGTTTTACACTGATAAAAGAAGATTAACGATGATATTAGATGGAAACTGAGGATGTTTGGTGCCGTGCTAAAGAACATCCTGGCTATATGGGGTGGAAATATGGGGATGGAAGGAATGGGAGAAGGTAGAACGAGTACAGGAGAGGTATTTGAGATGGATCTTAGGGGAAGATAGAACAACACCAGGGTATAGTAAGAGTGGAACTGAAAAGGGATAAGATAAAAGTGGGTACAGAAAGGAGGGCGGTTAAGCACGAGGAGAAAGTTAGCAGAGAAACAGACAAAAGAATATAGAATGCTGAGAGGAAAGAGCCAGAGAGGAGCAGGAAGGAAGATGGTACGCATGGTGTGATATGAGAAAGGAGTATTACTAGAGATGCGGCATGGATGCGACAGAGGTGGAAAGGAGAAGAAATAAAGGGATAAGCGTGATTGCGACGATGTGGAGGAGGGATAAGGAAGTGGGGCGGCAAGAAAGGACAGTCAGAATAGACAAATCAAGGAGCGCATCGAGATATACGGAGGTCAGAACTATAGGGCTACCAAGCTACTTGAAGAGAGAAAGAGGAAGGTCAGGAAGGAGGGTTAGGAGGATTGCGAGGCTAAGGTGCGGGAATAAAGAGAGTGGAAATAGATATTGGAGGAAACAGGAGGTTAAGATGAGTTCGGGGAGTAGAAGAAGAGCACCTCGCGAAGAGGTGTAGTGAGATGACAGTGTGGTTGGGGAACACATTAGACCTGTTGCACGAAGATGGAAGGGGGAGAGGTGGGCGAGGGAATTAAAGGCAAGAATGATTGAGTTTGGGAAGGGTAACAGGAAGGTGTAAAGGAAGGAAGAAAGAGACCCGGTGAGAAGCAGAAGGGGAGAAAAGGAAGGAAGGGGGCTGAGGTTACCTGGGAATGGGGAGGAAGGAAAGGACATAGGAGGAGGGGTGAAGAAATGGTTGGAAGGGAAGAAAATGGAATAAAATAAGTAATAATGAATGTAATGTATGGTTAATATGATGTTGGGATGTTGATAGGAGGTATGATATGTTTTGTAATTGTAGAAAATACCCTAAACACCGAAAGGTTGAGGGTAATAAAGGATTATATATATACAAGTTTTACACCGTTGATTAGAGAAAAAAGTTCTATAATAATATGTAAAATAATATGTGTAGTGTAATTTGAAGAAAAGTTATTTACAGTCGTACCTTTTGCAAAACAAATGCAACATTTTTTTGATACAGTTGTCACTTTTTATAACTCTTTTTATTATATCGAGAAATAATTGAGATAAACATCGTGTTTCCTCGCCCTTTAGAATAGATTTTAGATAGATGTCTAATTAAATATTAAATATGGTGACTTATTGGACTTTAACTATTAGATCTACTATTTTATTCTAAAAATAAAAATCTTTGATCTATATTTAATTTCTCAGAGGAAACCTAAATATACTAATAATACCGCAAAGGATACATGACAAAAAGAATAAATAAAATGTTAACCATCTATGGCAAATGTCCTACTACAACATTCCATAACATCCGCTAAAGAATGTATTTAATTCATTCATATAAATCCCACACCTTGTTTGCGTTTCCGTCATGCAAGTGACACACACGCATCCAATGTCTGTGGAGACACTCATACACTTACAAACTGACGCATACATTGACTGACTGATGTACACATACAACTAAGTACATATACATACATACAACAAACAACTCGTTTAACACTTAATTGTATTCAAACAGATAAAAATACTATTATTATATTATTAGATACGAACTGTACTCTCCATAATAGCAGTTCATAAAAAAATAGATTTTTCAGTAGCGTACAATTTTTTCATACAAAAAATATATAATTGTAAACAGTACCGATCTGGAACGAAAATTTGTAATGGGCACTTTTAGTAGCGTCCAGCCTATTACTGTTACCTATTTGTTGCTTTCCCAGATAATCTCAGGAGTGTTCAATCGGCATTCCATTTTCATTTTGTTAACCCTTTGACCCTATTATTTATGAGTAGCTTTGAAAGTAATGTCGTCAACCCTAAATGACAAATTCTTTATGAGGCTGAATACAGCTAAAACCAAAATAATTGTGTATGACAGAAATACCGGTGATGTAACAACTTCACTTAAAACAGACGCCCAGACGTTATCACAAGTCAAAGAATTCACATACCTAGTATCTGTTGTCACGAGTGATAACAGATCAAAGAGGGACATCACAAGTAGAATTGCTCAGGCTAAGCTCGCTTTTAACCAGAAACGAAATCTATTCACTTCGAATAACATCGCAATAACACTCAGGAAGAAGCTTCTAAAAACATATGTATGAAACATAACACTCTATGGTTGTGGACTATAGCAACTAAAGAAAAAAGAAGATTGGAAGCCTTGGAGACCTGGTGTTATCGACGCATGTTAAAATTGAAATGTGTTGACAAAATCTCGAACAAAGAGGTGTTTCAAAGAGTTAAAGCAAGAAGATTTCTGCTTCAAAATATTTTGCGACATGAGGGTTTGATGAAAATAATCGTGGAAGGTATAGTGGAAGGAACAAATTCTAAAGACCATTTTTAGAATTTTTGTCTGTCTGTATGTCTCTCTGTGAAACTTGTCCATGAAAAACTCAAAAACTATTGGTCGGATTTTGATGAAATTTTGTAAATATGGTAATAATATTGCCACTTCCATGACAGGATAATTTTTACGGGCGTACCTCGATTAACGGAGTCCCGCTTTAACGAACTATTATGTAATCTGCTATTAAACAACCAATATCCTCCTGTACACTCGTCATTCTATTCCTCTCTTAAACAAGACCCCGTCGAGATTACTTTTTACCTGCTTACCTCGGTTAACGACGCACAAAATGAAATATGTGCTATTGAATAACATATATCCATCTGTGAGTCTATCAGTGTGTTTCTCTCTTATGTAAGTCCCAATCGAGGATATTTTGTACGAGTGCACCCCGCTTAATGAAGCCTTCTTCACTGAAAGTATTTGTAAATCTACTGATTTAAAACCAATATTGTTCATTAAATTTTGTTGAAACGCTTTATTTTGACATTAATTACAATAATAAACGACAAACACTTTTTAAAAAAATTATATAAAGTATGAATTTTCACACATTTCAAGTTTTTTGTAGGTATTCAGTAAGTGATACCAAATTGTTGGTAATTACAAAAACTACTGGTCGAATTCTGATAAAACTTTGAATATATGGCTATGATATTACCACATCCATGATAGGATAGTTTTTACGGGCGTACCTCGGTTAACGAATTCCCGCTTTAACGAAATATTTTGTAAATCAGCTATTAAACAACCAATGTCCATCTTTATGTCTGTCAGTGTGTTTCTCTCTTTTGTAAGACCCAAGCGTAGGTACTTCTTACGGGTGTATCCCGCTTAACGAATCCTTCTTCAACAAAGATATTTGTAAATCTACTGTTTTAAACCCAATATAAGACATTATTATTTATTTTGTAATCAACTGAATTTCGAAACTTATCCCGTGCGAAGAATGGATACTCTACTAGTTAAATTATAATCTCTTAAGAAATTCATGATGTTTCCTTATGTACACCACTGGCATACAAATGTGAACAGTTTCGTTTAAAGATACACACATTATAAAACAAATTACATAAACGCACGCATACATTACGCACTAATTCTATTCGTATAAACTTTATTACACGCTTTGATATCGAACAGTTCAAATCTGAATTGTTACTCACTCTATGGCTGTCACGAGCGAAATTCTTCAATGAAGAATCGGACACGATTCTTGTCGAACTCGTGAGAGATTCTTCCGCGACCTTAGACCTTGACTCCTGAAACAATCAACAATGTCATTGTTAACAGTTCAAGATTGTACAATGTCTATGGGAGTGGATGTTCAATTGACTTTTATTATAGATGGTGCAATTTTTTGTTTACATTTTAAAAGAATAGAATTTGCGTGAAGAAATTGATGGAATGTTTAAATGAATTTTTGAATCGAGTCCTCAGTACATTGTCAAGGTGAGGCAACAATGGCTACGAGAAGAGTGGTTTCCCAACGTTGTACTAATTTTTCTATGCCCTATCTACAGAAGTTTTCTGGTTTTGGTTTACAATAACTGATCAAGTGATTTTCTACATCGGTGATAATTCGAAAGTTTCATCTCCGAGTGTATGTTCCATACACCTAAATAGGTGAAAATCGGAGGGCGCGAGATCAGATGAATACGGTTGATGTGGAATAATATCCCAGTTTGAGTCCTGAATTTGTCTGCGGGTTATTTTTGCTGAGCAAGAAGTGCATTGCCATGATGAAAAATAATTCCTTTTCGGTTAAATAAATATGGACGCAGTGGCGGACTGGTCTGCCAGGAAACCGGGCAAATTCCCTGTGGACCGGTCCCAATAAAACCGATTCTTGGATCAACGGGGCCGACCTTTGATCTAATGGCCGTTATATTAAAATTTACTAGGACTGGAAAGTTTTGCCAGCCCGCTACTTTTTGGACGTTTTTCCTTTAGTTTCTAATTTAGTTGCAACAATTAGAAAACTAAAGATACGTACCTACGCATTTTCCGTAAAAAAACTGACGTTGTTTACACTGCAAGTTTTTAATTAATAAGTTAGTTAATTAGTTTAAATGTTTGGCGCAAATGTTTAAATTTTTCATAGTCAAATATCTCCCTTAAATGATAATCAATTGTTTTTACCGACCACCAACTATATAAGGGAGGTATTGTGATCATACCGATTTTGACATTTCGAGATTTCGATGGATCTCCACGATGGATCTCCACGTCTGTCTGTCTGTCTGTCTGTCCGTCTGTCTGTCCGTCTGTCTGTCTGTCCGTCTGTCTGTGTACACGTGCAGAGCAACCGATTTTTACCAAAAGTTGATCAACTCGTGCCATTGATGGCAGAAGCTTAAATATGAAGTTTTAAAAATCCTTTCAGCCGAATTTGCTCTGCACGTGTACACAGACAGACGGACAGACAGACAGACGGACAGACAGACAGACGGACAGACAGACGGACAGACAGACGGACAGACAGACAGACAGACAGACGGACGGACAGACAGACCGACAGACATCATGCTAAAAATAGTCAAAACGTTATGTAGGGACCTCAATTCGTGGATATCCATCGAAATCCCGAAATGAAAAAATCGGTATGATCACAATACCTCCCTTATATATGTTGGCGGTCGGTAAAAAGTTGTATATACAGTAATTTAACTTCAACCACCCAAATAACTACTATAAAACTACTGCAACTAACCGCAGAGCTGTTGTAATTGCAACTCAAATAGTGGATAAATAACGTGTTATCCACTACTTTATGACTATCGTCAATCTCTGTTTAGAACATATGACGCTAAATTCTGGCTGCAAAGAGTGCAGCAAGCAAATTCATCCCACATTGCAACTCGTACATGAACGAGCTGGGCTGCGATTGCAGTAGCCCTGAGCTCAGTTCTTTGTGGAACATTTGTAACGGTTTTTAATTGAAAATTAAATAAGTTTAGAAAAAAACTAAACATTATAAACGTTTTTAATAACTTACACCTCAATTAATTTAATTCTGGGGGAGTTGCTGCCCTACACCATGCATACATACTCACATGAACAAATTTAACAGAATTGCATTAAATTGTTCTACCAATATCTCACATTGAAATTTTAGCCTATTACAATAATTCTTCAAAATATAAATAAAAATAGATATTTTAACATACCTTTAGTTTAGCCTTAGCCTGCAACAAAGCCTTGAATGGTTCCGGATAGTTATCAGACTCTTCTACCGACTCTTCAACAGAATGATCTTTACCAGTACCTCTTTTAGCATTTCTAGAATGCTTAAGAAGTGCTTCGTCACTCAATTTCTCAATACTCTTCGCCATATTACTCTCAGCACCTTCTTCAATTGCAAGGTCTTCTTTTTCATTAAATCTCGACCCAGTACGACCTCTATGCGTGGTAGTACCATCAGTAGAAGACACTATAGGATCCCTCCTACGACCTGGTCTTTTAGGTGTAAGTGTTTGAAGACGATTTTCGGATAAAGTTGGTTCGACCCTTTTTGGTTTCACGCGTTCGAATTTTCTTGTTCGAATTTTTTCTGTGGTAATTTCAGGAGAATTTTTACTCTTAAATGATTGTCTTGTAGTCGTTTCTCTAGGTTCATTTTGTGTTCTACTCCTTGTTCTAAAGGTTTGACGGTTGTTTTTAATATCTTTAACAGGTGAATTTTCAGTTGTAGTAGTAGAATATCTTCTAGAATTTCTTCTTGGTTCTTCTAGTTTATTGCTCTTTATTTCTTTTGGCCTTGACGGAAATCTACGATTAGTTTTTCCATTTGGCAGGGTAGTAGTATCGGTAATTTTTGTTACTTCTTCTAGAGTAGTATGTTCACTGCTCGTTGTTAAAGGCGAAGTGCTTTCAGGAAGTTTGGAGCTGGATATTTCAGGGATATTATCCACAGCTGTTATTTTTTCAGTTTTATTCTCACTTTCAAACAAAGGCAGCACTTCCAGTTTTGTTTCGTCAAAAACTGGTTGAACACGAGTTCTGGAAGTACGTTTTCTCGACCCAAAGGTTGTAGTTAGAGGAGTTTTTTCAGTATTTTCTAAATTTTTTGTGTTTGCTCTTACAAAACCCCTACCTCGGGTTCTTGTTACTCTAGGTACTTCTGTTTCAGCAGCTACTTTAGTTTCAGTTCTTCTACTTTGAGCAGTATGTAATTTTCTTCTTCCAACATCTCTAACCTCCAGATTTTCTTCACTACTATCACTTCTTCTACTGCTTCTTACTGTATCAGTTCTTCTTCCAGTTCTGGACCTGCTAGGAGATTCCTGCTCTTTTTCGATATTTAGATTAGTTCTGCTTTCGGGACGTCTTCTGGAAGTTCTGGAACGTATTTCAGGAGCCACGGTTGTTGTAGTTGTGGCTTGTTGTCTACGGTTTGGTCTTATACGGGATTTGACTGTTGTTGTTGTTGGTTCCTCCACTCGCGTATTTAAACGTGAACGTAACTGATCACGTGGTAACTTTCTTCTGGGTTCTTCAGTTGGTAATATGTCAATTTTTGTTGGTTCTGCCTTTATTTTTTGTTGTTCAGTTGTGCTTGTTGTTTCAGGACTGAACAAGTTAGCAGGAGCTGTTGATTCAGATGCCGTGATTTCTGCTGAAACAGTTGAAGGTGTTTCTTCCTTTTCCAATTTTGCACTTGTTTCTGTAAGGATGGTTGTTGACGATAACTCCTGAGCAGATTCTTTTCTAAATGCATTTTTAGCTTCGTAACTTGTTTCTGTGATTACTTTTGAACGTTGTCTTGGAAAATCGTTACGAGGTATGTCGTCTAATGTTTCGGAGACTTCGTAACTGAAGCCACTTCTTCTGTTGGCTGTTGTTTCTTCGAAGCGGGGTTGTAAGTGCCTTTCATAATCTAGCCTTCTTCTTGGTGACTTTTTAACATTTGTAGGATCGTCTGTTGATTGAACGAAATCTGAGAATTCTGATGTTTGAGTAAACCTTGCTCTACCCCTACTTAAAATTGGTTTTTGTGAGGGTTGTTCTAGTTTTGTTGTGTCTTGGACCTGTAAAATAAAAAACATTTATTAAAAAAAGGTATTTCACATAAAATAAAAATGGACATTGCAGTATTTATAAGTCTTAATGATATATTTAATATTGGATTTAGAAGAGACGCACATCTAGTGGGGGCTCAAGGGCGTGACCCCTCCCCCCCGATCACTCAAAAAACCCACGAATAAGGGAAACGTTTTTTAAAAAATAATTTGTTTATCTACGACCATCAAATATTAAATGCATTCTGAGTCCAAATGTACATAATACATAAAGCTGTTCATATTGCACGGAGTGTAAAAAAAGACACGCATGCGTGCTCACCCGTGAAAAACGGACTTTTTTACATTGCAAGTTTTTATTTAGTAAGTTAGTTAAGATGTTTGGCGCTCAGCAACGATGGCTATTTGCACCTCACATAGCCAATTTTTATAACAAGAATATTATTTATATGTTAGAATAAATAAAACAATAAATAATATTATTTTAAGCATTGTTGTATAATACAATCAGATGATGGTTCGGTAACCATCTTGATGACATAGTTTCTGAAGTTTAACAATCGACACTTAGAATTTCTGTTTTTAAATTAAATTTACTAATTTTTCAATGATAAAACAGTATAGTTGTAGATAAAATATTGTATTTGACTTGCATAAAATGACTATATTACACTGGAATAGTTACAACCCTCGCCTACGGCTCGGGTGGTAAACTTCATCCTCCTGAAATATAGCCTGCATTATATGCTTGTTAAATAAAACACAATTATTTGATGGTCAATAATTTTTACAATTTAATAATCTTAAAATACTTCATTTTTACTAATTTAGCCTCTTTTATATCACTTATAATAAAGAAGTTAGAAATACTTAAACAGTTCCCTATAGCACCTTGATATAATACAATAAGATAAATTGAAGATTGAATATTAAATTGAATATTAAATTGTGGACTTCTTCCGGGGCAGCAAAAAAGCTTTTGATCTCTACTAGGAATGACGACGGGTACCCGAGTATCCGCTACCCGACCAGTTAAGGTTGTACTTACCCGGTTCCGAATTTGAATATCCGCTACCCGTTACATTTTTTCCACCCGAGCCGTAGGCGAAAGTTGTAACTATTCCAGTGTAATATAGTCATTTTATGTAAGTCAAATACAATATTTTATCTACAATTATACTGTTTTATCATTGAAAAATTAGTAAATTTAATTTTAAAACAGAAATTCTAAGGCCCGGTTTTTCCACCTTCAGATAAAGTTCCAGGTAACTATCTGACAGATAAGGTTATTTGTAACTTCATGTGCTGAGTAAATGTCATCCCTTCTTTCTATACAAATGTATCTATCGGATAGTTATCTAACCGATAATGAGACTGACGTTTTGGATTCACTGACTGGTATTGACATTTATTCAGCAGATGAAGTTACAAATAACCTTATCTGTCAGATAGTTACCTGGAACTTTAACTGAAGGTGGAAAGACCGGGCCTAAGTGTCGATTGTTAAACTTCAGAATCTATATCATCAAGATGGTTACCGAACCAACATCTGATTGTATTATACAACAATATTTAAATTAATATTATTTATTGTTTTATTTATTCTAACATATAATCGGGTAATTAACGGTTATCAGATTACTAACGGGTAGCGGGTTATTAACGGGTAGCAGATAATTAACGGGTAATTGTGAGGTGTATTGAGTATTTATTTATCTGTGACTATTTTGTTCTGGGTTACAGTAGTAGGGATTAAGTATGCGTATTACATAATGCACCTGTGCTTATTTTAAGGGTTTTGTAGGTTTGACCACCAAAAAGCCCTTATAACGTCACTCATGTGTCTGTCTGTCTGTCTGTCTGTCTGTTTGTCTGTCTGTACGGTAGAAATTGTAGCCAAACGGCTTAAGATAGAAATTTGAAATTTGGCATGCTTGTATAACTCTTTGGCTTACACATAGGGAAAAAACTAAGAGTTCAAAACATACATCACAAAATAAAAATAAACAAATATGTATTTAATTATTAATTAATTTTTTGTCTTTTTAATTTTGAGTGGCATATTCCATGAAAACTCTTAATGAAAAACCATTTTTTTTATGAGATTTTCGCCAAATATATATCAGAAACTTTTGTTCCCCACCTTATATCTCAGAGGGCTTGATCTAAAAAACTTTTAAAAATCTCAATAATATACATTGATAGAAACCGAAATAGTTCAACAGGAATTTTTGATCAGAAAAACGTCGATTTTTTGTGTCGTTGAAAAAAATTATTATTTTTTTAAAATTTATTGTGTGGTATCAAAAGGAAGCTCTTAAGACGTAAAAAGTAGTTTTTTAAAATTGGTTTCTTTTAACACGATTTTGAGCAAAGAGATTCATCTACAAATCTGAAAAAATTATAAATAATGTACATTGATCTGATCCGGAAACGTACAAGAGAAATTAGTTACTTTTTTAATTAATGGCTAAATTATTGCATATTATTTAAAATTAATTTAAAAAATTAAATGGAAGCTCTTAGTACTCAAATAACGAATAAAAATGTTGAGATTTCATTCTTGCAACTAATAAAGATTAAGGTTTCAAGTAATTTAAGTTAAGTCAGCAAAACCAAAAATATAAAGCAACTTATTGTTCTAATATACAAAGATAATATACGAACATAATTAGGCTGAGGCTGCAAAATAAACACCAGAGCCAAATCTGATTTTCGTCTACCGAAAATAAGGTTAAATGTTTCAAAGTCTCTTCCTTCATTTATAGGCGTTACCCTATTCAATAAATTACCTATGCATATCAGAGAATTAAATCTCCAAAAATTTAAAAAAGTTATTTTTAAATTCTTAATGGAGAAAATGTACTACAGTATTCAAGAATTTTTAAATGATAATATTGATAGCTGCAATTTTGTGATTGTGTAATTGCGTGCAGCTTATTTATTTATTTATTTTTTTTTTTTTTTGTATATTTGTATATTTGTGTATTTTGACATAATTTAATGTACATTTCTTGTATTTGGCAAATTTAATAAATTATTATTATTATTAAAACGGTCACATCATCGCGTCAAGCTTTCAGATAATATAAAAATACTTATGCTGAAGCAGTTCTACTCTGGCTATGATTTAATAAAGATGTTTAAAGCCTATGTATGAGTTTTATTTAACAATCTCCAAAAAACCCATATTCCAACAAAAAATGTTCAAAAAATTACTTTTAGACATTTAGCATTCTGTTGGCTTCTTACACTTATTAAATACTGTTGAGATTTGCGCAACTGCAGAAAATGTTGCATAATCTAACAAATACCTGCAAAACCCTGAGACGTGTGAAAATTCACACTTCACATAAATTTTTCTATACTAACTTTTCATTTTTATATATAAATGGGTAACGGGTAATTATCGGATAGCCTTGAAATTATCTAGTAGCGGGAAATTAACAGGTAACGGGAATTAACGGGGAGCGGGTAATTAACGGCTAGTGGGTAATTAACGGGTAGCGGGTAATATCCAGATAATTGTGGCAGGTACCCGGTTCCATAAATTTCTAATTCTCGTCATTCCTAATCTCTACTAAGAATTTATCTAGAAGAATAATTATCGATTGACATGGTTACGCGACATATGTCAAGTATATTTCCTTTGATATAGATACGACATAAGAATTAAATAAATAGGTACTGATAGCCATTGATGTTGTTCTCCAAAGGTTTTAACTAATTAATGCCTCAAGAATTCGCAAATGCAATTAACAAAACCATGAAAATCTTGCTATAACATACGTAGCATACCAGTGTTAAATAAATACGTTGAATTCAAGAATCAGCAATCTATAATCTGGGTCAGTTTTAAATGTCAGATAGATTTTGAAGTTGCGACAGAAAGCAAAAACGCGTTAAGGATATATGTAGCGTATAAGCAATGCAGGTCTCCGAGTCTCCGGTTCTACCTGCCTTGTGAAAGTTGATTGCAGTTGCCTAATATCTTATTTTTTGGTCTTTATTATCATATTACTCTTACTTATTCAAATCAAAATTATTTTTTTTTTAATAAATTTTAATAAATGAGAATGTGATAATATTTCCGTGAGACTATGCATTTTTATAAATATTTTCTTTATTATATAATAATTATTTATATTACATTAATATGTTATATCAATTTGTACCATTAAATTCGAAAATTTATATTTTATTTAATACTACTTTTCAGAAATCAGTTTTATGTGAGAACTGTAGTTGTGAAGACCCGCAATAGAGAGTGATCTAATGTAGCTATTTTTATTTGTTTTTGAAATTATAGGGCAGAAGATGTGCTGGAAGACGCATCATCATCATCATCATCATCATAATCATTTATCAGCCATTAACGTCAACTGCTGAACACAGGTCTTCCCTTTGCATCTCTTTTTCTACTGCTCTTTGCCAACTACAGCCTATTACCGACCAGTCAATTGACATCATCCGTCCACCGGGTAGGAGGTCTGCCCCGGTTCAGTACTAGACTGTCTCTAGGCCGCCATTTCAGTACTTTTATGGTCCATCTACCATCATTAGCTCTAGCCATTGACGTCATATAAATAGACCCAGCACGCTCTATGCCTTAGCATTGTTTGTTATGAAGCCAAGACCCTATGGAGACGAAAGGGGGATTCGCGCCTCGGGGCACCTTCCCGTTCTCCGCCTAAGAGAGTGTTGGCTTCTCAAAACATCGCCCTCGTTCAGTCTCTATATTATACTACATCATTGGCTCTAGCAAGCATGGCCTGTCCACTGCCACTTCTGACGTGAATTTTTTCAAATTATATCGCAAACTTTTCTCTGTTATCTGATCCACAAATTTCTTTTTCGAACTAAAAGTGTAATCGCTCTTTCCATGAATCTTTAAGCAACTCGTTTCCCGCAGATTTTCGGATGAGGGTATGAGTCTCAGCACCATAGGTGAATATTGGGGAAATCACCTTGTAGAATGTGCCTCAGAAATCCCAAGCAATTCTTCTATTAATCTCTATGGTTTGGTTGTCCCGGCCAATAAAGATTTCGTGTCCTATCATTAATTGTACTGAAACTCTTAATCAATAGGTCTACCCGAGATTAACAAATTACCACTCAGCACTAAATGTGTCACTACATTTGGCCTTATTTATGCTGATTTGGAGTCCTATCTCCTCAGCATCACTATTTAATGCTTCCATCATTTAGTCCATTTCTCCTAAGTCGTCAGTAATTAAAAGTATATCGTCGGCGAAACGTAAGTCGTTTAGACATTCTCCATTAATGTTTAAGCCTCGATTTGTCCAATTTAATCTTTTACAATCGCTCTCCAATACTGCATTAAATGGTTTAGGAAATATAGGGTCTCACTAGTGTACACCTCGCTCGATATTAAAACTGTTTTCTTGTGGCCCTTCGCAACAGCGTCTACTTTTTTATATACATCACTTATAAAACGAGAATATCTGTAATCTATTCGATCATCTTTCAACATATCATGTACTGCCCATCTTTCGACTGAATAGAATGCCTTTGCCTTCTCGAAATCTACGCATATCCTACGTCAAAAACTTACGTCAACAGTTGAAGTCAGTCATTTTGAAGTCTGAGTATTTTTTTAAATGCAAGTCAAAAGTTTGTACAGGTATGCCAAATTTTCAATCTCTGGATCCAGCTGTTTGGTCACAATTTTTACAGTACTGACAGACGCATGATTTGCGGTATAAGGTGGTTTCTTGGTTATACCAATGACATTCTAAAAAGATGAAGAGATCCCCTGATAAAAAATCTAACAAAAATTGATAAGCAAGATACCTAGGAAAATGACTTCTTCCCCGGTGCATCAATACAACTTTAAATCGGTTTTATCCGATAACAACTACTTAGTGCTTAATGCTTAAGTACTTAATTGCTTAATAAAGACATGTGTATTTGTTAAGCAGTTTATCTTATCTTTATATCTCTTATCTTTATATAGTACTAGCTGGCATGCCCGTTTTCTCTCCCATTTTTCATCTCCTTCTGCCTCGCTCTCTTCCCGTGCCTACATACGCTGTATCTACAGAGCGCTTGAGTGATTTATTATTCATTTTATATTAAAGAATTTTTAAGGCACAAAAAATAGGCTTCATCTCGCGGAAATATTTAACCTAACCTCCGATTAAGCGGATATTCAAATTTAACGCCCTATCCCCACTATTAGTCCATTAAATAGGGGTTTATTACAATATATGTTAAATCGCAAAGGTGCAAAAAAGTACAGGCGGAAAACCCTTAATTAAAATTGACAGAACGTACCCACAGGTTATAACAAGTAAAATAAGACAGCTTTACAAGACTTGTTTACATTTTTTCTTTTTTTCATTTGACTTTATTTAAATTCGAACTGTATAATTTCTCCGTTTTCTGCAAACAAGATAATTTGCTAATGTTCACAAGCAAGTGGAATTATGTACATATTAAGTTGTCATGCAATTCAATGTAAAAACCATATCCTTGGTGTTTCAAATATATTTTTATCTGCAGAAACACACCGTGCCAGTTTTGCAAATATGTAATTATGAAAGCGATATTTCTATACCATTATTATATTTGATTACTCTATCTTTACCTTTTTGTTACAGATCACTGCATTTAAACACATGTTCCCAGGAAGAAGTTAATTTGTAAAACACAATAAACATGCGAAATTACAAATTAAAAATTAGTTTAAATAATTTATTATCTATAATATAATACCCCAACCTGTGTCCCTGGCTGCGTGGGTGCGTGGAAATTGTCTGAAACAATTGAGCGAGGTACCGAAATGTAACGATTATTATATATTAATTGTATTGGACAGTAGTGTGCTGTGAATTTTTGTTTTGAGTGTTGACAATAAATTAGTAAAAATGACAGTTGTGTTTTTCATTAAAAAATCATTTCACAATTATTAATTTAGTTGTGAAATACACGGATCGGTTTTTTTACGAAACAAAACACAGAAAAACGTTATCCTTCCGTGATATTCGACATTTTTGATTAAAATTGTTAATAGCAGAAAAATAATTATTTTAAAAAATATTTGTTTTTGATGAAAGTAAGTAAGAAAATGTGACTTTTTTTTCTTTATTATTATTTTTTCAATGCTTTATTATTTTTTTATTTCTACGCAGTGCCGGCTGTGGGTTTTGCGGAGCTTCGGGAAAATAATGCATTTGGTGTCAAAAACTTGCCCTAGCTACTAATAATTGTTAGAAATATCCCCCTTTAAGTGCGGGGCCTCGGGAAAAATCTCCGAAGTCCCGACCTCTGAGCCGGCCGACTGTTTCTACGATTTCTAGGGCGATTTAAAATATCCCACTGCAAACTCTATACAGATGACAGCACATAACGACTACACTAAAGAATTATCAGTGGCTCTAAAACAATGGTTTCTGTTTATTTATCACATTAAAATATCATTTACCTTTTAGTTTAGGTTAGATTCACCTTAAAAGAACTATCTTAGATTATGGTTGATAACTGTTTATTTTTATTTTTTTATAAACCACCTAAAAATAAATTGTGTTTTAAAAGTTCTGCACAGTCCCACCTGTTTAGAATATCTGTATATTGAACAAATGACGTGTGTGTCACGCATGCGCAGTGTTCAGTGGGATATCGTAAATCTACCCACAAATGTGAACGCAATATATTAAAGCGGGCAAACAATTAAATTTTACTGTGCAATAGTTTCTCACGATTTATTTTAAACTGATTTGAGATATAGTGTAAGTACGCTTTATTCCGTGTGTGTATTTTTTTATGTGTGCTTTTTTCCATGTGCGTATTAATCCGTGTGCGTTTTATCCGTGTGCGTATTTTTATATTATACTAGCTGAGTACCCGTGCTTCGCTACGGTTTATTGACGGTTTGCCATCATCGTGCAATTATTGTAAGTCATGATTCTTTATAGATCACATTGCTGACTCTCTCCTCAGGTGTAGATTCACCCCGTTAGAGGTTCATTTGTGTAAAATTCGTAGTATGTTTCTAAACATGTGCACGGGTAACTTTTAAGTTAAAAAATGAATGTTATAACTTAATAAACACAGGAAATACGACGGGTTGTATAATTCACCCCGATTATAGATTTACCCCTTTAGGGGTTGATTAGGAAAGAATCCAGAAATAAAATTTTCGACATTTGTATGGTTAATCTTTATAAGCAAAAGCCAAATGTATGTCTTATTGGTACTAAGAGATATTAAGGAATTCTTGATGTCACATTTCAGCCCTTAGGGGTTGAATTTCGAAAAATACCGTCTTAGTGGGAACTTACGTCATACAGGGAATATACTTTAAGAATTTCATGTATCTTGTCCAGAGGACGTTCTATCGAGTAAAAAATACCCATTTACCCCTTTAGGGGTGAAATTTTTAAAAACTGTCAAAACCATTTCGAGATATTTTAAAAAGACACCGATATGCCAAAAAAGGATTGTTATAACTCAATAAACACAGGAAATACGAAGGGTTGTATAATTCACCCCGACTGTAGACCCCTATAGGGGTTGATTCGGCCAACATCCTGAAATAAGTTTTTCGTATGGGTAATCTTTGTAAGCAAAATCCAAGACGATATCTTATTGGTCCTAAGAGGTATTGAGGAATCTTTGAAATCACATTTCACCCCTTTTCACTTCTTAGGGGTGGAATTTCGAAAAATCCCGTCTTAGTGGCTGCTTACGTCATGGAGGGAATATACTTCACGAATTTTATTTATCTATGTGCAAGGGATGTTCAATCGAATACAAAATTCCCATTTACCCCTTAAGGGTGAAATTTTTAAAACTGTCAATACCATTTCAAGATATTTTGAAGACACCTATATGCCAAAAGGAATTTTATAACTCAACAAAGACAGGGAATATGATGGGTTGTATAATTAACCCTGTTCGGAAATTCACCACTTTAGGGGTGGGTTAGAACAAAATCCTGAAATAAGTTTTTCAATATTTATATGGGTAATCTTTGTAAGAAAAACCAAGAGATATTTAAGAATCCTTAAAATTATATTTCACCCTTTAGGGGTTGAATTTCGTAAAATCCCGTCTTAGTGTATGCTTACCTCATGGAGGGAATATACTTTGCGAACATCATGTATCTATGTCCAAGGGATGTTCTATCAAATAAAAAATATCCTTTTACCTCTTTAGGGGTGAAATTTTGAAAAACTGTCAAAACCATCGAGATATTTTATAAAGACATCTATATGCCAAATAGGAATTTAATAACTCAACAAACACAGGAAATACGTCGGGTTCTATAATTCTCCCTGATTGTAGATTCACCCTTTTAGGGGATGAATAGGACAAAATCCTGAAATAAGTTTTGCAACATTTATTTGGATAATATTTAGAAGCAAATATGAAGGCGATATATAATTGGACCTGTGAGATATTGAGGAATCCGTGAAAACACATTTTACCCCATTTCACCCCTTAGGGGTTGAATTTCCAAAAATCATTTCTTAGGGGGTTGTTAAGTCATAAAAAGGATATACTCCCCGAATTTTATGTTTCTCTGTCTAGACGACATTCTATCGAATATAAAATACCAAATTACCCGTTTAGGGGTGAAATTTAAAAAAAAAAGGTCAATACACTTAAATATTTTCAAAAGACACCTATATGCCTAAAAGAAATGTTATAACACAACAAACACAGAAGATGCGAAGGGTTCCATAATTCACCCTGATTGTAGATTCACCCCTTTAGGGGTTGATTAGTACAAAATCCTGAAAAATAAGTTTTTCCCTATGTGGGTAGTCTTTGTAAGCAAAAGCAAGGCGATATATTCTTGACCTAAAAGATACTGAGGAATCCGTGAAAACGCATTTCACCCCTTTTAACCCCTGAGAGGCCGAATTTCAAAAAAATATTTCTTAGGGGGTTCTTAAGTCATAAAAGGAATATACTCCCGGAATTTTATGTTTCTTTATCTAGACGAAATTCTATCGAATAAAAAATACCAATTTACCCCTTTAGGGGTGAAATTTAAAAAAACGGTCAAAACACTTTCTAAATTTTCTAAAAAGATACCTATATGCCAAAAAGGAATGTTATAACACAAAAAACACGGAAGATGCGAAGGGTTCTATAATTCACCCTGATTGTAGATTCACCCCTTTAGGGGTCAATTAGAACAAAATCCTGAAATAAGTTTTTTAATATTTACATTAGTAATCTTTGTAAGCAAAAACCAAGTCGATATCTTATTGGACCTAAGAGATATTAAGGAAACCGTGAAGCCATATTTTACCCCTTTTCACCCACTTAGAGGATGAGTTTCGAAAAATCCGTTCTTAGTGGGTGCTTACGTCATGGAGGGAATATACTCGCCGAATTTCATGATTGTAGGTTCAGTGGTTTGGGCTGGGCGTTGATTATGAGTAGGTAGCTTAGTTACGATTATATATATACTAGCTGAAAACCCGTGCTTCGCTACGGTATATTGATGGTCTCATTGGCATAAAATCCGCAGTTTGTTTTTAAACTTGTGTATGGGTAACCTTTGTAACAAAAAATCTAGTCGATATCTCATCTGTCCTAAGAGATATTGAGGAATCCGTGAAAAAACATTTTACCCCTTTTCACCAGATAGGGGTCGAACTTGAAAAAATCCTTTCTTAGTGGGTTCTTACGTCATACTGAAAAATGTACTCTCCGAATTTTTTATTTCTAACAAAAAAATACTAATTTACCCTTTAGGAGTGAAAGAAAACTGTCAAAACACATATATGCCAAAATGGAATGTTATAACTTAACAACCGCTGGAAATACAAAGGGTTCTATAATTCACCCCGAATGTAGATTCACCCCTTTAGGGGTTGATTAAGATAAAATCCTGAAATTCATTTTTCGGTATTTGTATGGGTAATCTTTATAATCAAAAACCAAGTCTATATCTTATTGATCCTAGAAGATATTAAGTTAAAGGTAAAAAACTGTTAAAACCATTTCGAGACATTTTAAAAAGACACCTATGTGCCAAAAAGAAACGTTATAACTCAACAAACACAGGAAATACGACGCGGTGTATAATCTACCCCGTTTGTAGAATCACCCCTTTAGAGGTTGATTAGGACGAAATCCTGAAATAAGTTTTTCGGCATTTGTATGGATAATTTTTGTAAGCAAACACCAAGATATCTTATTGATCCTAAAAGAATTAAGGAATTACTGAAATCACATTTCACCACTTTTCACCCTTAAGGGGTGAAATTAAAAAAAAAAATGTCAAAATCATTTCGAGATATTAAAAAAAAACACCTATGTGCCAAAAAGTAATGTTGCAACTAAACGAACACAGGAAATACGACGGGATGTATAATTCATCCCAATTGTAGATCCACCCCTTAAGGGGTTGATTAGGACAAAATCCAAAAATTGGGTTTTCGGTATTTGCATGCGTAGTTTTTGTAAGCAAAAACCAAGTCGATATCTCATTGGTCCTAAAAAATGTTAAACAATCCTTGAAATCACATTATACCCCTTTTTACCCTTTAGGGGTTAAATTTAAAAAAATTGTCAAAACCATTTCGAGATATTTTAAAAATACGCCTATGTGCCAAAAAGAAACCTTATAACTCATCAAACACAGGGAATACGACGGGATGTATAATTCACCACAATTGTAGATCCACCGTTTAGGGGTTGATTAGGACAAAATCCTGAAATATGTTTTTCCGTATTTGTATGGGTAATCTTTGTAAGCCAAAAGCAAGTCGATATCTTATTGGTCCTAAGAGATACTAAGGAATCCTTGAAATCACAATTTACCCCTTTTCACCCTTTAGGGGTAAAATTTAAAAAAAACTGTCAATACCATTTCGAGATATTTTAAAAAGACACCTATGTGCCAAAAATTAATGTTGCAACTAAACGAACACAGGAAATACAACGGGATGTATAATCCAACCCGATTGTAGGTTCACCCCTTTAGGGGTTGATTAGGATAAAATCCTGAATAAATTTTTCGATATTTATATGGGTAATCTTCGTAAGCAAAAAGCAAGTCGATATCTTATTGGTCCTAAGAGATATTAAGGAATCCTTGAAATAACAATTTAACCCTTTTCACTCTTTAGGGGGTAATTTTAAAAAAATGTCAAAACTATTTCGAGATATTTTAAAAAGATACCTATGTGCCAAAAAGTAATGTTGCAACTAAACGAACACAGGAAATACGGCGGGATGTATAATTCACCCCGATTGTAGATCCACCCCTTAAGGAGTTGATTAGGACAAAATCAAAAAATTGTTTTTTCAGCATTTGCAAGGGTAGTTTTTGTAAGCAAAAACCAAGTCGATATCTTATTGGTGTTAAAAAATATTACACAATCCTTGAAATCACATTTCACCCCTTTTCACCCTTTAGGGGTTAAATTTAAAAAAGTTGTCAAAACCATTTCGAGATATTTTAAAAAGACGCCTATGTGCTAAAAAGAAACCTTATAACTCAACAAACACAGGAAATACGACGGGATGTATAATTCACCCCGATTGTGGATCCACCCCTTTAGGGGTTGATTAGGACAAAAACCTGAAATATGTTTTTCGGTATTTGTATGGGTAATATTTGCAAGCAAACAGTAAGTCCATATCTTATTGGTCCTAAGAGATATTAAGGAATCCTTGAAATCACAATTCACCCCTTTTCAACCCTTAGGGGTGAAATTTAAAAAAACTGTCAAACCCATTTCGAGTTATTTTAAAAAGACGCCTATGTGCCAAAAAGAAACCTAATAACTCAACAAACACAGGAAATACGACTGGATGTATAATTCACCCCGATTGTAGATCCACCCCTTTAGGGGTTGATTAGGACAAAAACCTGAAATATGTTTTTCGGTATTTGTATGGGTAATCTTTGTAAGCAAAAAGCAAGTCGATATGTTATTGGTTCTAAGAGATATTAAGGAATACTTGAAATCATAATTCACCCCTTTTCACCCTATAGGGGTGAAATTTTAAAAAACTACCAAAACCGTTTCGAGATATTTTAAAAAGACTCCTATGTGCTAAACAGTAATGTTGCAACTAAACGAACACAGGAAATACGACGGAATGTATAACCCACCCCGATTGTAGATCAACCCCTTTAGGGGTTGATTAGGACAAAATCCTGAAATTGGTGATTCGGTATTTGTATGGGTAATCTTTGTAAGCAAAAAGCAAGTCGATATCTTATTGGTCCTAAGAGATATTAAAGAATCCTTAAAATCACAATTCACCCCTTTTCGCCCTTTAGGGGTGAAATTTCAAAAAACTGTCAATACCATTTCGAGATATTTTAAAAAGACATCTATGTGCCAAAAAGTAATCTTGCAACTAAACGAACACAGGAAATACAACGGGATGTATAATCCACCCCGATTGTAGGTTCACCTCTTTAGGGGTTGATTAGGGCAAAATCCCGAAATTGGTTTTTCGGCATTTGTATGGGTAATACTTGTAAGCAAAAACTAAGTCGATATCCCATCGGCCCTAAGAGATATTACGGAATTCGTGAAATCACATTTCACCCCGTTTCATCCCTTAGCAGTGGAATTTCGAAAAATCCCTTCTTAGTGGGTGCTTACGTCATGAAGGGAATATACTCTCCGAATTTCAAGTTTCTAGGCCCAGGGGTTCGGGCTGGGCGGTGATGAGTGAGTCAGTCAGTCAGTCAGGACACTGCCTTTTATATATATAAGATAGATAAGAAAATGGAAAATTAATTTTAATAAATATATTTTAAATTTAACGTCTCAAATCATTTTTAGTTTTAACATTATAAGTATAATGCACTGAGTGAAAATGAATAGTTTTCCCATCTTAAAAAGTTAATAAATAAATAATTCGGAATAATACTCATTATTTGTCCAGTTTTTAATAATACGCGAAGAGTTGATTCAATTTGAATTGGATGAAGTTAGGCGTATGGATAGAGAAAGAAGTCTGAGGTGTCGAGCAAGTTCCACATTAAGGTAATGATTTGTTTGCCAACACAGTTGGCAATGGGTCCACTAGTTAAATATAATCGCACATTTTTGCCCTACAGGACAGCAGATACTTTTTAGCACGTGTCTTAAGGTCGTTCTTAAGGTCATCGCATTGTTATGTACAATCTATTAGTGGGCTGCTAACATTATTTGACGTTGTTCCTTAATTTAAATCTCACTTGTTGGGCCTAATATGGACCTAATTTAGTCATAAAACACTAACCAGACATAAGAGACTAGGATAATTTTAAATAATTTTTGTTGTTTACAGTGGCTCAATTATACAAGGTGTTAGGTAAATGTCCGGAACAATTTAAAAGACAGCACGGTGACGTAGAATGCAATCGATTTTTACTTTGCCAATTTTCTCTAAAATGTGAATTTCGTCCAAAAATAAACAAACAAAACGATGCCTCAAATTTTGAAAACCACTGACTTTTTTTATTTTTCATATTAATCCAGAAGTTGTGTAGTTACCATAGAGAAAAAAATATTTTAATTGTAGTTCAATAATAGAATATCAAAGTACGTGTACGTCATAATCTAAAATTTGTTCCGATTTTGTTAAAAAAATTGCACGTTACACAATTGAATAATATGCAGACATGCATTTTGTGTATGGAGAATGTGTCTGCAATACACTGGTCTATAAAACAAAATGAGGAAGATCTTGAAAATCGTGTTATTGCCGCTGCAGAACATATCCGCAATCATACTGGAATGCAACGAGTGGAAGCTTCTTTAATACGGAGAGCCCAAGCATGTTTAGATGCAAATGGAGCACATTTTGAGCATTTGCTTTAAAATTTCGAAAAAATTTTCAAAAATTTTATGTATCATAAAAAAATGTCTCAAATAAAAGTTGTTAGTTATTGCTTTGATAGCAACTTTTGTTAAATAAATTTTTTCGAAATATTTTTCTGTTATGAAATATTCACAAAAATCTTAAAATCGACACGAGTCAACTCCCATTTCTAGTCAACCGATTTTTATCAAAAGTCAAAAGCTTAAATATGAAATTTCATAAAAAAACTTTTAGCCGAATTTGCTCTGCACGTGTACACAGAGAGACGGACGGACAGACAGACAGACAGAAAGACAGACCAACAAACATCATGCTAAAAATAGTCAAAACGTTATGTAGGGACTTCAATTCGTGGAGAACCATCGAAATCTCGAAATGTCAAAATCGGTATGATCACAATAACTCCCTTATATATGTTGGCGGTCGGTAAAAATTGTTTCTAACGGTATTAACTTGGTTCTTTACTATTCTTTCTGCATCTTTTCATTTAATATTCCTTTCTTTACATGGGAGTCATGTTGTTTTTTGAAAATACCTGTCATGGTGGTATATTTTTTAGTTAATTATACGAAATTAAGATACGTTAAAAAATAAAATCAAATACGCATACAAACAATTGAAATTTTTATAATAATAGTTATAAATCCGTCATTGTTGACGGGTAATAACCTAGTATAAAAATAAATACTCATTTAGAGGCTCGATGGGTTCCTAAATGGTGTGTCCCCTTACGGGTTCATATTTAAGCCATTGATCGTAAGTAGAATTATTACCAAAATGCATAAGCCTAGTATTTTTAATTATATTTTACTTTTACTTTTGTATTGTTGTAGAGAGATTTCCCTTTATAATAATTTAATATGCTACTGGTTTAGTAAGGTCACCGAGGTTATCTATAAGTACCGGTGAAACCTTGATTTGCATTTATTATACATTTTTTTGTAAAAATAACGTTTTCCTTTTCTAATTTAGCACACGGTGTAAGGCAGACCTCAAAAATTATATGCTCTGAATCTCCACTTCCACAGCCCAAGTTGAAAGAAGCTTTTCAAAATTAAACTTAATAAAAAATTATCTTAAAATTGGGATGATTAAATTACGAGATTCAATAATTTAACGTTATTATCAACTGAAAACGAATTGGGTAAGAATTTAATTATAGAAGTATTATTAACGATTTTACTGAATTAAAAGCAAGAAAAATCAGTTTTGATTAAATAACAAAAACAACTGTTGTTAGGTTGTTTTAAAATACTTGAAACAATAAATTATAATTTAAATTGGTTGTATGTATTTAAATGGCTTCCCAAAACTATTGGGGAGGCGCAATTATGCTCCAGTCTCCGTAATTTTGCCCCAGGCCCAGCAACGGTTAAGGATGACTCTGTATATATTTTCAAAAAAATTGTCGATCCCAGTGAGCACTTTTGTTATTGAGTTCGAGAGAGTTTTCCCTTTATTAGCTAGTTATGCTGTTCCAGTGCCGCAACAAGGGTGCTGCGAGAGGTGCCGCCGCACCAGGCGCCGGATTCATAGGGGCGCCAAATTTCATTTTTTTTTTTTTTTATTATTATCTTTTATATTAATAAACTATAATCAACACAAATTTGATTTCATAATCTAAAGTTTCAAATGGCAGGCAAGATCATTAATTGATGACTGTACAACTGCCACTGCAATGCAATTATTAGAAGTGATCCACACTTACGATTTTAAAGATGTGCACCCTAATATTTACATTGCACTGCGCATATTTTTAACGTTCCCTTTAACTATTGCTTCGAATGAACGCAGTTTTAGTAAATTAAAGTTAATAAAAAATTATTTGCGTTCTACAATGGGCCTAGAGCTTGTAAAATTTAGCTTTAATATCAATAGAAAATACTACAGCGCAGTCATTAAATTATGAAGACTTAATTAACGAATTTGCACAGTTAAAAGCCAGAAAAGTTCAATTTATTTAATTTTCCATTTTGTTAAAGTGATTATATAATATATTATTAAAATACCTAAATATTTATTATTTTTTGTTCAAATATCCCTTTTTTTTGTCATTAAATAGGTATATATTATTTTATTTATTTTGTTATTCAATTATGTAATATACTATTTCTTTAGCCCTTTTGTGTTTCATTTTAGGTGTTTTTCATTTTGTGTTTTATTGACCTAGAGTTTATATTTTGTCCCTTTTTATATTAGTTGATTATCATGATTTTTGAGTTTATTAAAAGATTTGTAACATAATTTGTTAATATAATCGTTAATATTGCAATTTAAACCAAACCAAAGAAAAAGGTTAAAACTAAACTAAAAAATAAACCAAAGAATGTTTTTTTTTAAATTTTTTATACATTTATTGTTAAAAAAATGACTTTATAATATATATTTTTGTATGTTCCTTTACTGGTAATAAGGTAGTTTACTTTATTAGGAGTAAGTGTTCCTTTTCTGGCGATTTTTCGCCTAATAATTTTACGCACCAGGCGCCAATTTATGTTGTTGCGGCGCTGTGCTGTTCAGCAAGCTTTGTATATATTAGGTCGTCAAGGATGAAATTTGTAGAAAAAAAGGCAAAGTTGGTTGATAACTTACAAATATAAGGAATTATTTTATTCATCAAAGAATTCCTGGAAGGCCAGTTTTACAGCATTGTCGGAATTAAACTGTTTTCCTATTAAAAAGTTGTCCAAATTGCGGAAGAATTGGTAGTCAGTGGGGGCTTGGTCTGGTGAGTATGGAGGATGATGAAGAAGTTCCAACTCCAATTCCTGTAGTTTTTCCACATTCATTTATGCAGTTTCTGGTCTAGCGTTATCATTCCATAAGATAGGAGTCGATCTGTTGACCAATCTAGGCTATTTTTCTTTAAGTTTTTGCATCATTTCGTCCAGTTGGTTGCAGTATATTTCTGCTATGATCGAGGAGCCAGATTTTTTTTTTTTTTTAAACCTGTACAAAATTGGGCGAACCAATTTGATATTGTCTACTGCGTAGTAACACTAGAGCCAAATACACTATTAATGTTTCGCGCGGTCTGCGATGCCGTAGTTTCACGTAAGAACTCATACTTCATAATAGTGCGAATTTCCGACCGTTCCATTTTCAACAAAATTATTATTTTTTTTTTTTTTTTTGATATTTTTTAGAGCATACTATGATTTCTTTAAACAGGCGAGATGTGTAACTTTCTAACAGAAAAAACAGAACGGTAAAATATTAAGCCAATGTCAAATAAAAAACTGTTAAAGTTGACAATTTTATTAACTACAAATTTCATCCTAGACGACCTGATACATATAAACTGTATAAGATCTAGCTAGTATTATACTAGGTAGATCTTCTGTCAGCTAATCATCATCTATCCATCATCAGTTTTGTTACGTTTCTGAAAATATATTTTTATTACATAAATGGTTATATGCTCTTTTGTAAATATATTCTACAGATATTGTAACAAATAGGTTTGAAAAATAGTTCAAACTTTTATTACGTATCTGTGAACAAGCACTTAAAGCAAATATTAGTATTTCTGTTCATTTGCACTTGTTACTAATTGAGTTGTAATTGAGTTCTTTGTGATTGTAAACTAGTTTTATATAGTTGCATTGAAAAATTAATTGATATTACATAATACCTTAATATATCGAATTGCAATTTAATGTTATTGAATGGGTTCAATACATTTTGGAACGTGTGAAATTTACAGATTATGCTGCCTTTTTGCTACCTTATTAGCAGTGGCGGCGCCAGCGGGGTCCGGGGGGGCGGACGCCCCTAAAACATGTTCTCCTCCCCATATGCTTGGAAAAAATTTAAGATAAAACTAAGTGCCCGGCTTATTTTGGGAATATTTCAAATTGTGAAAAATGGAAGCTGGTCAAAGGGCCGCTTATGGCCGCTTTGATCTTTTCAAAATTCAAAACCATTATATTTTCATTAATATTTATAACGATAAAATAAATGGTACTCCCCTAAAAAATGTCCTAGCCCTCCCAGATTTTAAAAGCTTATTGCCTTACCTTTAAAAACGTTACTTAAATTATTGACACGGAAAAATATACAAAACTGGCCAAAATAAACTATTTTGAACATTCTCTATTATTTTCTCTATTATAGTGATTTTCAGTTAATAACTTTAAAACGAAGAGAAGCCTTGAAATTGGATAATCTCTAGTATGTTTCGCCAAAAGATTAAGAGTACATAAAAATTATTAAGATAAGAGATGAGTTAAACAGTAATTAAAGAAACGCCGTATTCAGTGATCGTTCTTTTTGAAACACGATGATTTTAAACGGTGACAAGGATCACTGTTCAGACTTCAGAACTGGTACTTAGATATACTTACTCTGGTGCAGGACCAGAGCGAGGGTCTTTGGCGCCCGTAGGCAAGACTTAATTGAGCGCCCCCATGCAGGGCGTAACTAGCTTTTTTCGAGCCCTGGGCAAGATTTTATAAATGTTCTGGAAACAAAAAGAGTTCTTACTTCGAAAATATAAGTGATGACCAAAAAAAGACCAAAAAAAATCAGCTGTGGCCCACTACAGGACCGACCGCAATCACAAAGTACTTATATAAAATATATTCTAGCAGTAGAGTAGAAATAACTTGGCCTAATATTTTCTAACAGAGATATTATTTATCATGACCATGGACACGTTACATTTAAGTATGAAAAAATAGATATAATCTGTCTCAATTTGTAATACGAAACTAGATCTGGTTACTTTGGTGACTTTTGTGGTGTAAACAGACTTTGGCGTATCCTGTGAACCAATACTATGATAATATTATAAATGTATTGTCAATATACAACATAAAAAATGAACTCTCCCTGTTAGTTACGTATTATAAAATGAGACAGATAATACTTAAAAAAATTCAAAAACATTTTAAAAAAATTTTCGTTTTGTCAAAAAATATCTCAAATAAAAGTTATTAGTTAATACTTTTATAGCAACTTTTGTTAAATAAATTTATTCGAAATATTTTTCTGATGTTAAATATTAGCAAAAATCTTAAAATCAACACGATTAAACTCCCATTTCTAGTCAACCGATTTTTACCAAAAGTTGATCAACTCGTGCCAATGATGTCAAAAGCTTAAATATGAAGTTTCATAAAAATCCTTTTAGCTGAATTTGCTCTGCACGTGTACACAGACAGACGGACGGACGGACAGACAGACAGACAGACGGACGAACAGACAGACAGACAGACAGACAGACAGACAGACAGACAGACAGACAGACAGACAGACAGACAGACAGACAGACAGACAGACAGACAGACATCATGTTAAATATAGTCAAAACGTTATGTAGGGACCTCAATTAGTGGAGATCCATCGAAATCTCGAAATGTCAAAATTGGTATGATCACAATACCTCCCTTTTATATGTTGGCGGTCGGTAAAAATGAATAGAATAAAAATTATTTGTGATAAAAAAAATTTGATAAATCAATAGTAAGTGAAAATTCAAATTTTGTAAGTAACGTCCTCCCCTAGAATAATTTTTTGAGGTGCCTTATAGTCTATTCTCGACTTCCGGTTTGTGTACTTTCATCATATTAAATTTAGTGAAAATAACTAGCTGTTTTTGTGTGAATCTAAAACAGACATGAGGTATGATCACTATACCTTATATATGTTGGCGGTCGGTAAAAAGGTCCTCACTTCTAAATTTCAAGTGTTGACCTAGAAAGGTCCTCACTCTTCTAAATTTCAAGTGATGACCTAAAAAAAAGGTCCTCACTTATAAATTTAAAGTGATAACCTAAAAAAAAGTCCTTACTTCTAAATTTCAAGTGATGGCAAAAAAATTACTTATACATTAATTTGGCGCCCTTTTGAGTCTCACAACAGCGGCGCCCGCTTCCGCCGGCCCTGCTGCGGTCAACGAAACTGGTTCACTATCAGTGATTTTTCACTTAAGTGAAGTTGTTCTGTACTAAATTTAATCCACTGTACTTCTTCCAAGTTATTTTATTATTATGTAATTATGGCAAAGAATATTTATCATATTTACTGGTTTAAAAAGTACATAATATTTATATAACATTTATTAAAAATGTTTAATTTAATTATCATTTAATTTTATGAAAAATAAACACTATTTTAATAAAAAATTCTAATTAATATATTACATATTTCTATTTCTTTCTATTGCTTTCAACTTATCACTAATGTGAAATCTAATAACTATAGCAAAAATATTTTTTGGGCATTTGCCATGAGGATTTATAAAGGAGGATAATTTCCGGGTGAGCATTTTGCAGTGTGAGCAATTTTCGTGTGAGCATTTATCACTATGCGCTATTTTCAGTCTAGGGAATTTCAGGGCCGTCTTAGGCCATGCAGGGGCACAAAGAGTTTGGGGCCCTTTTAGAAAGTAAAAAATTGATGTGAAGTGTGAATTTTCACACATTTCTGGGTTTTGCAGGTATTTAGTAACTGAACGATGATTATTTGGGATGCCAAAACAAATTTTATGTCAAAATATTTTTTTATGAATTTTAATTCGAATGCCTAATACCATTATTTGAGTTTCTAAATATATGCAGTATTTTTTTTATATAGCAAAGTTCATTAAGATTTTGAAAATTGCACCTATGGCTTCCATTGGTTGCTTACATCATAAGTCCCGCCCTTTGATTTCGTCAAACATACAATTAAATTATAATTTCAACACTTTCCACTGGTTATTAAATTTACGCTTTTAAAAATTAAATGCACTATTTACCAAATATAACTAGAATTTTAACAAAATAATTTAAACAAAATAAAAATGCAAAAAAAATAAAATAAAAAATAAAATCAACAGGATTCGAACCCTAGTTTGCAAGTGAACTTATATTATTAAGCGCATGACGAATCCAACCACGCCACGAGAGTTATTGTTGTGATATGTTACACAACGTATTAAATAGTTAACATATTTTAGTTAAAAACACAAAAAATGCGTTATTTTCCGAAAACATAATCTGATCAAAAATTCCTGTTGTACTATTCCGGTTCACACCAATGTACATTACTTAGAATTTTTTCAGATTTTTAGTTTAAACCATCTGGGCTACAGGGTGTGGGACAAAATTTTTTTTGCACAATTTTGGCAAAAATCGCATCAAAATAATTTATTTTGCAAAAATAAAATTTTGATCGTTAATCCACGTACTAAGGGCTTTCATTTGATACCCTACTCAGAATTTAAAAAAAATATTTTTTTTTTCGATAAGCACATATTTGTTTATATTTTTAGAGGGATATGTTTTTTAGATGTTTTAGTATTTTTCCTATGTGCGGGTCAACGAGTTGTATAAGCATGCCAAATTTCAACTCTCTAGGTTTAGCCGTTTGGCTACAATTTTGACCGAACAGACAGACAGACAGACAGACAGACAGACAGACAGACAGACAGACAGACAGACGACAAAATGACGGTATAAGGGTTTTTTGGTCATACCTACAAAACCCTAAAAAAGAAATGTGAATAAAAAAAAATCAGTATGTACTTTTATTTAGTGTCTTTATTGGTTATTATGGTTAGCTTTATACAAATCAAATATAAGTGAAGTGATTAGTATTTTGGCAATTGGACTTATGTTAATGATGATGGTTTCTTCCGGGATTTCTATAGTGCAAAATCTTCTATTATGTTCTAAAAGTCTAATTTTTGAAGGATATCACTTTCTATGCACATGTCTGAAAATTAGTAAGTCGTTCTTGTAACATAGTTGTTCGTAATTCATTTTTTATTCTTTTTAGCTGTGAAAATGAGCGCTCTCGACTACAATTAGAGACCATTAAGCAAAGGAATATCCTTGTAGCAACTTCCACATTCGGGAAAATTTCTTCTAATTTATCTGCTTTATTATTAGAGTATATAAAGCTGAGATACTCAAGTCCGCCGATTTATAGTTTCAGGTTTTTACTTGCCCGACCTTAATATATAAGGGACAAGTATTGTAATCGCGAAAATTTTCGATGTCGAGATTTTGACTGATATCCACGTTTTATGGTCCAGGGAATCCAAAAAAACTATTGTTTTTCAGAAGCCTATTGTTTTTTATGAAGATCCGAAACCGGAAACGGAAGTTATTAAACTTTGAAATTTTAAAAAATTCACTAGTTAACCAAAACTTAAACAAAAATTTGTATAAAACATAATTTAATGTATTTTTGAAGGTTTACCTAAATCTTTTTTTTTTTTTCTTATCATTTTTTTTATGGGAGAGCAAGTCTAGCGGAGGTCTTCTTTCGCCACTGGTTTAGTAGTAAAATTGCAGTAAAATTGCACTAAAAATTGGGCTCCTATTTTTTCCGTGTTATTTCGGCATTTTGAAGCCCCCATCAAGCCGAGGGTTCTGGACTCGTGCCCCATGTGCCCTTATGGAAAAGACGGAACTGGGGAATTTTCTATGTGAGCATAATTCTGTGTGAGGAGTTTTCGTGTGAGCATTTATGACTGTGCGCACTTTTCTGTGGGAATTTTTCGCGTGAGCATTCTTCTTGTGCGGATATGTCACCAAACCGAAAAAATCACCGTCAGAGAAATATCGCTCATCTCTAATTAGGGTATTTATAGGTATCAAATGTTGAGAATTGCTTAAGTATTTATGTTATTATCTCAGCACAATGAAGAATAAAATTGATTATTACTGTAAACAACAATAAATATTTCACAGCAAAAATTTCTCTATTGAACCTAATATCCTGTTTATATCAATTTCTTTATATTTCTTAACAAAAGAAATCAGATAAAAATAGCACTTTCTTGGATTTTACTTAACAATCCAGAGAACATTATGCGTATAATTAAATATTAATCTAATTTCAATAATAAAAGGAAATAAACAAATAAAGCGACAAGTGAGAGTCATCTTTGATAAGATCTAAACACATTAAATCACAAATGAACGGTTAATTACAATAACTACCGTTAACTTGAACAACAAATTCATTAAATAAAGTGTGTGTTAGTGAAAGGAATTGATATAAATCTGTAATAATCGTGCACGTCTGTGACGTTTGACAGCGCATAGTGACCGTATGTATCCGTAATTATCAGGCTTAAATGAACAAGTAGAGGGTAAAGATATATAACAGGTCGATTAAGACAGCGGCGACTCGTGCAACAGCTCCACCCAGATCCGTCGCAATCAGGTGTACGTATACAGCAGTGCGCTAGCTCTTAAAATCTAGGGGGGCCAGGAAAGATTTTAGTAAAATCTGGGGGGATCAGGAAATATTTGAGGAGGACACCATAAATACAAAGTGATGAGCTAAAAAAAAGGTCGGCCCTCCTAACATTAAAATGATAATATAAACAAAAAAAAATGTCCTCAATCCTAAAATTAAAATGATGAGTTAAAAAACAGGTCCTCACTCTTAAAATAAATAAAAACGGGGGGGGCAGTTGAGGGTCGGACCAAATTTAGGGGGGCACTAGTGCCGCCACTGGTGTACAGTGGCGTAAATATAGGTAGAGATTTGCAAGATATGCGGATAAGAGTGATAGGAATACCGAGATACCTGAAGGGAAAAAGAAGAAGATCAGGGGGTAGAGTCAGGACGATAGCGAGGTTAAGATGCGGCAACGAAGAGAAGAATGTGCAAGGAAGAAGAGGAAATCTTGAAGCATTTAGCGAAGAGATGCAGAGAGATGGCAGTCTGTGTGGAAGAGATAATGAAACTGATGAGTGAGGAAAGCAAGGAAGAAACATGGTCGAGAGAACTGGAGGCAAGAAGGAAGGAGATAGGAGAGGGAATCCGGAAGGAGAATAGGAAGAAAGAGATGGACGCTGGAAGAAGAACCAAGAAATGATGAGTGAGGAATGCAAAGAAGAAAGATGGGCGAAAGAACTAGAGGCAAGAAGGAAGGGGATCGGAGAGAGAAGCCGGTATGAGAATAGGAAGAAAGAGGGGAGCACTGGAGGAAGAACAAAGAAATAAGATTAAAAAATATTGTACCTTAAATTATATATACATATTTTACTTTATTTTATTTTATTTTTTGTTATTTTTTGTAATGATTAATGACCTAAACGCAGCAAGGACTAGGGAAAATAAAGAATATATATGGTGTACATATATATATATATATATATATATGGATTTGAAGGATATGCCGTCGCATAGCAGCCGGACTCCCTCTGGGGGGCTTAGACGTTTTAATAAACTAGATTTATATTTTTAAACATTAAATTAAAATAGAAACTTATTTTTATTTTTGTTTTTAGTTTTTGCAAAAACATATATATTAGGTGGTCCTTATTCATAAGGCAAAAAAATAAAGCCAAGATTTTTAAACGCAGGACCCTCCTATATTGTACCTTAATATGAAGTATTAAAATCTGCAATATTTCAGCTCTATTGGATTATGTTAACACGTGCCGCATTGAGCTTAAAATTTAGAACAATCAACCAGTTCTAGAATTTTTGAAAATTTTCCGCTTTCCTGAATATTGACACTTCTAACTTATCCTTAATATTTATTTCAGACCTCTACGCAACTTGAATAATCATTTGAAACTAATTGCGACAAAATAGGTTGAATAATACTAATTCTGCAGCGGTTTTATTCGCGAAAATGATTAGCGATAGTCTCAGCCTAAAACAACATCGAGAAACTCGATATCTGTTAAAAGCGACGTGAGTATCTTTTACATTGGTTTTTATGTGAGATTACTGATCATACCTAATGATTTGAACATCTATTCATTAAAAATCACTTATTTTACCCCTTGGCACATATGTTTATTTGCCGCAAATAGCTTTAAATGAAGCACGCCGGAAAAGTAAGACATATATTTGAAAAAAAAATCCACTTCCCATAAAACAAAGCGTAAAGCAACATCGAGAAACACGATATTTTTTAAATTCGGTGTATCATTCACATTGATTTCAAATTGTCAATAGTGCTCATGCCGAATTTCTTGAATATTGATACATTATTACCATTACCCTCTTGGTAGTTATTTTGATTGTTAATTAAGTGTTGAATACCTACGCAGAATTTTATATTCCTTATTGAGGCAATTAAAATTGGCGTACGCAACTATTTGACACATGAAAAGTGATTTTAGATTCAAAAAACAAGTACAAACTTGCATTCAAGAATCATCTTCCCATATATCTACCCATACATGACTTTCTTGGCGCGTTGGGACATCGAAAAATGGTATATACGTTTCGTCACCTATTACTATTTTAAAAATGATGCAGCGGTCACAATTACTGAATGATAGTTCATTAATTATAGAATTTTCTTGTTGATTCTAGTTCACTTTGCCTTTTATGTGTTAAGAATGTTCTATTAAGTTATGCGGAACCAAGCAAGAAACTTTTTTTTTCTTATAAACTTTTCATGAAGGATCTTGTGTATAGCCGCGGATCCGATTCACAATGAAGCCTGTGTCATTTGGTATGCGACATCTGCGAAATTCTGCAAACCCCCAGGGATTCTATTCTGTAAGCTTTTCAACATTTCTTTTTATAGTATCCTGTCGAAAGTTCCATAATAGAGACCTTAACAACCTTTACAGATTACAAAATAGACTCCCTAAATACAGAAGCTCTAGACGGTGCCTTATCGCGGAAACTGATTATAGAAGATTCAAGATTTTTCTTGAATTAATTTGACTTTAAAATCGTAGCAAATCATTGTTCAATAGTGCTCCTGCGTTAACTCCACGCCACTACGATTTCTTTGTTACATCGCTTACAGTACAAATGCTGCTTTGAGGTGTTGTACACGTACTTATAGAACCTGAAGGGTCCACGCATGCAAAATAGTTATTATTAGAAACAAGCAGTTCAGCAGTACCTCAAACATTCCAGAGTAGCCCTCGTAATAGGTTCCCAAGATTTCCAACGCTTAGATGTTGTCTGCATAAGAAGGTAAGTTTTTCATGCCTAAGCCTCCGGCAATATATACAGGTATCCCAAATAACTTGTTAAGAATGGGGATCATGAGAACGGTAAGAGTTACGAGGCTGGTTAAAATAAACCAAAGTTGTCGCATTAAGGGACCATTTTAACTATGTCTTTGCTCTCCTAAAAAATACATAGGTTACTGGATATGAACGAAAATGTAAATTTTTGCTCATACCTTCCGAAATTAAAATATTAAGTGATTTTGGTATGCACCTCTTTCAGGCAGTTTTTCATGGTGAATTTACAGAGGTTCTTAATTTTTGTTTATCGCGTACCATTTTCAAGTTTGAAGAGTCAATTTTATTTTTACATATGGAGCTTATGGTAGGTTATAATAATTTTGAATAGAGCTTTTTTCTTGCTATTCAACCATATAAAAAAGTCCTATTTTCCCTATTATCCCTATATAGACATGTACCCATTTTAAGTACTAAATACTTAAATCTGGATCGACTCCTGAGTTGTTTGCACAGTATACGAAGTTGAAGTGCTATCTAGGATTCCAACTCGAGTCCTGTGCTCCTTAGACAACAGTTTTACCATGACGCCACGCAACTCATCAAATCTGTATATAATTCTAAAATAATCATAATAGTTCTAACCTCACGTCCAGCCTTAAGCACTGGCCTGCTTTACATTGAAAAAAGGTGAACAAAATTATTAAGGCTTAATTAATTTAAGATTACCTACATACCGTATGGGTTCCATGAATAGCACTATCGATTTTTCTTTTTTGTTTTTTGTCTGTTGAAGTGACTTGGTAGATGAACTTGTGATTTTGGTAGATGTTAGAAACCGCCAACGGATAGATAAATTATGAACATATTTTTGTTTTAAGTTTTTGCCACATAACCCATTTCTATCTTGTAGAGGCCGCCACTGAATTTAGACACAAATATAGAACTGTAACATGTCTTGTACAAGGATAAATCCTTTCTCTTATCAAAGATTATATTGAATAGAACTATTAAAGTTAAATTACAATAAATTAATAAATAATGTGTATTTTGAAAGTAAATTATATTTGTCAATAAAAACATTAGTAAGCAGTTTTATGGTTCTGTCTAAGCGTTGGGATTTTCCAGATAAAATTTTCTAAAAAAGTATCGAGATACTGGTGTTATTGTCTGTTATATTATGTTTTATCCAGATAACCACTTTTATTATTCTATCTTCATAATTTAAATTTAAACTTTTCAGACAAAATATTTTTTTTCCTTATTTAATCTCAACTTTGATACGTTTCCTCTTTGGTCTCCCTTCGATCCTACTTCCTTTTCTTTTTCTCTTCACTTCGATTCGTTATCTGTAATCTGCTGTATGTTTTTGTTAACTAGATATACATATTATTTGGTATCTGCATCTAGATACTTTGATGAGTAGTATCTCTTATCTGTTACCTAGTTAAAAAATCATCTGGCACAACGCTGGTTCCAGGCGCGCACCCAGATTTTTTCTTGCGGGGAGCTCAGAAGCTAATTTTTTTCTTAAAAGGGGCTTTAAAGTAAATGTTTTTTTAGAGGAGCTCCCAAGCCAAAATTATTTCTTGGGGGGCTCGCATACAGTTACAAGAAAAATGTGTCCCTCAATAACGTGCGTGTTGGGGGCTCAAACCCTTGAGCCTCTACATCAGATACATGCCTGTTTCTGCCATGATTGAAAGCTATATTAAAAGAACTCTATATATCTATACTACACAGTAAGTTATTAAAGAGTATCATAGAATTGCAAAAATGTTAATTTATAAAAATACAGTATTTTGCACCTATAATTTCCGATGATTTCCGTGATTGTGAGCAGAGCCGTAGCAATGTTTTTGGCGCCCATGGCAAGTAAATTAATTTAACCTAAAATGGCGCCCTTTTTATCTTTCTTAATTTTATTTAAGGAGGGCATAAACACCAAAAAAAAAAGATCTAATACAAGTAATGACAAAAAAAAGTAATGACCAAAAACAAAAAAACAAAGAAATAAACGCACGATGGCGCGTCTCACGCCTCGCGCCCCTGGCACTTTCCTCAATACCAGGGCGTTGCTACGTTGATTGTGAGAACGAACTCTGTTGCTCACGAATTGAGCTTTACAGTTGTAAACCGTTAAGCCTCGTTTATAACACAAGTCCATTGTATGGCTCCATAATATAATGAATGACTTTCGTTGTTCTGTTTATAATACGAACATCTACTTATAATAAACAGAACAACGAAAGTCATTCATTAGATTATTCATTAATGAAACAGGCTTTATTCTTGAAAGAAAATAAAATATGGTATAATCATCAACGATACTCAAAAAAATAAAGAAGAACAAAGGTATTTGTCTGTTATTAATTATATTTATTAATATAATTAATTAAATTTGTATTTGGGGAAAAATGCTTAGAAAAGGTAACTTAGCTTTAGAATTTAGGTTCCAAGCGTTCAGGACTACATACTCCATAAAAAAACATTGATTAAAAATTTATGTCAAATGTGAATTTTCACATATTTCAGGATTTCACAGGAAGCGATAGGACAACATATTTTGGTGTAAACGTTAAAATGAACAATATGTTGAAAATCATTAATCGTTTATTAATGTATTTATTAAGCACCCATGTTAATACCCTACATGAAATTAAATAAATATATTTTTTTTCAAAAACACAAAAACTTGAAAAAAGATGAAATAATTATCAACGATTCGAATACTATATTGTTGTTTCAGAATACATTTTAGTTGAACGAAAACAAAAAACCATCAGATGGTACCCCCTTTACTCTTGAAAGGTATTTTTGGGTAGAAAGTTAAATTCGCAAAAAGTGAAAAAAGTGCTTTAGAGCTCAAGTTCTTATCCTTCAGGTTATGTATACCTGAAGGCTTAGAACACCAACCGATTATTTAAAACTATTTCTTAAAGAGTAATATATCACCAACTACACACCAGCGACTTAACATGCATCATTTTCATCATTGATCTGGCATAATATCTAAATGACATTTAAAAATCATCTACAAAATCATTTAAATATTTCAACGAATTTGGTCAATGCCAATCTATATATATAAAAGGCAGTGTCCTGACTGACTGACTCACTCATCACCGCCCAGCCCGAACCCCTGGGCCTAGAAACTTGAAATTCGGAGAGTATATTCCCTTCATGACGTAAGCACCCAATAAGAAGGGATTTTTTGAAATTCCACTCCTAAGGGATGAAAAGGGGTGAAATATGATTTCACGAATTACTTAATATCTCTTAGGGCCGATGGGATATCGACTTAGTTTTTGCTTACAAGTATTACCCATACAAATGCCGAAAAACCAATTTCGGGATTTTGCCCTAATCAACCCCTAAAGGGGTGAACCTACAATCGGGGTGGATTATACATCCCGTTGTATTTCCTGTGTTCGTTTAGTTGCAAGATTACTTTTTGGCACATAGGTGTCATTTTAAAATATCTCGAAATGGTATTGACAGTTTTTTGATATTTCACCCCTAAAGGGTGAAAAAGGGTGAATTGTGATTTTAAGGATTCTTTAATATCTCTTAGGACCAATAAGATATCGACTTGCTATTTGCTTACAAAGATTACCCATACAAATACCGAATCACCAATTTCAGGATTTTGTCCTAATCAACCCCTAAAGGGGTGGATCTACAATCGGGGTGAATTATACATCCCGTCGTAATTCCTGTGTTCGTTTCGTTGCAACATTACTTTTCGGCACATAGGTGTCCTTTTAAAATATCTCGAGATGGGTTTGACAGTTTTTTAAAATTCCACCCCTAAGGGTTGAAAAGGGGTGAATTGTGATTTCAAGGATTCCTTAATATCTCTTAGGATCAATAAGATATCGATTTACTGTTTGCTTGCAAAGATTATCCATACAATTACCGAAAAACTTATTTCAGGAATTTGTCCTAATCAACCCCTAAAGGGGTGGACCTACAATCGGGGTGAGTTATACATTCCGTCGTATTTCCTGTGTTCGTTTAGTTGCAATATTACTTTTTAGCACATAGGAGTCTTTTTAAAATATCTCGAAAAGGTTTTGGTAGTTTTTTAAAATTTCACCCCTATAGGGTGAAAAGGGGTGAATTATGATTTCAAGTATTCCTTAATATCTCTTAGAACCAATAAGATATCGACTTGCTTTTTGCTTACAAAGATTACCTATACAAATACCAAAAAACATATTTCAGGTTTTTGTCTTAATCAACCCCTAAAGGGGTGGATCTACAATCAGGGTGAATTATACATCCCGTCGTATTTCCTGTGTTCATTTGTTGCAGCATTACTTCTTGGCACATAGGTGTCTTTTTAAAATATCTCGAAACGGGTTTGACAGTTTTTTTAAATTTCAACCCTAAGGGTTGAAAAGGGGTGAATTGTGATTTCAAGGATGCCTTAATATCTCTTAGGACCAATAAGATATGGACTTACAGTTTGCTTGCAAAGATTATCCATACAATTACCGAAAAACTTATTTCAGGAATTTGTCCTAATCAACCCCTAAAGGGGTGGATCTACAATCGGGGTGAGTTATACATTCCGTTGTATTTCCTGTGTTCGTTTAGTTGCAACATTACTTTTTAGCACATAGGTGTCTTTTTAAAATATCGCGAAAAGTTTTTGGTAGTTTTTTAAAATTTCACCCCTAAAGGGTAAAAAGGGGTGAATTGTGATTTTAAGGTTTCCTTAAATCTCTTAGCGGCAATAAGATATGGACTTACTGTTTGCTTGCAAAGTTTATCCATACAATTACCGAAAAACTTATTTCAGGAATTTGTCCTAATCAACCCCTAAAGGGGTGGATCTACAATCGGGGTGAGTTATATATTCCGTTGTATTTCCTGTGTTCGTTTAGTTGCAACATTACTTTTTAGCACATAGGTGTATTTTTAAAATATCTCGAAAAGGTTTTGATAGTTTTTTAAAATTTCATCCCTAAAGGGTGAAAAGAGATGAATTGTGATTTCAAGGTTTCCTTAAATCTCTTAGGGCCAATAAGATATTGACTTGCTTTTTGATTACAAAGATTACCCATACAAATACCGAAAAATATATTTCAGGATTTGGTCCTAATCAACCCCTAAAGGATGGATCTACAATCGGGGTGAATTATAAATCCCGTCGTATTCCCTGTGTTTATTGAGATATAAGGTTTCTTTTTGGCACATAGGCGTCTTTTTAAAATATCTCGAAATGGTTTTGACAACTTTTTTAAATTTAACCCCTAAAGAGCGAAAAGGGGTGAAATGTGATTTCAAGGATTGTTTAATATTTTTTAACACCAATAAGACATCGACTTGGTTTTTGCTTACAAAAACTACCCTTCCAAATGCCGAAAAACCAATTTTTTTATTTTGTCCTAATCAACCCCTTAAGAGGTGGATCTGCAACCGGGTGAATTATACATCCCGCCGTATTTCCTGTGTTCGTTTAGTTGCAACATTATTTTTTGGCACATAGGTATCTTTTTAAAATATCTCGAAATAGTTTTGACATTTTTTTAAAATTACCCCCTAAAGGGTGAAAAGGGATGAATTGTGATTTCAAGGATTCCTTAATATCTCTTAGGACCAATAAGATATCGACTTGCTTTTTGCTTACGAAGATTACCCATACAAATACCGAAAAACTTATTTCAGGATTTGGTCCTAATCAACCCCTAAACGGTGGATCTACAATTGGGGTGAATTATACATCCCGTCGTATTCCCTGTGTTTGTTGAGTTATAAGGTTTCTTTTTGGCACATAGGTGTATTTTTAAAATATCTCGAAATGTTTTAACAATTTTTTTAAATTTAACCCCTAAAGGGTAAAAAGGGGTAAAATGTGATTTCAAGAATTGCTTAACATTTTTTAGGACCAATAAGATATCTACTTGGTTTTTGCTTACAAAAACTACCCATGCAAATACCGAAAAACCAATTTTGGGATTTTGTCCTAATCAACCCCTTAAGGGGTGGATCTACAATCGGGATGAATTATACATCCCGTCGCATTTCCTGTGTTCGTTTAGTTGCAACATTACTTTTTGGCACATAGGTGTTTTTTTTTTTAATATCTCGAAATGATTTTGACATTTTTTTTTTAAGTTCACCTCTTAAGGGTGAAAAGTGGTGAAATGTGATTTCAGTAATTCCTTAATTCTTTTAGGACCAATAAGATATCGACTTGGTGTTTGCTTACAAAAATTATCCATACAAATGCTGAAAAACTTATTTCAGGATTACGTCCTACTCAACCCCTAAAGGGGTGATTCTACAAACGGGGTAGATTATACATCGCGTCGTATTTCCTGTGTCTTTTTAAAATGTCTCGAAATGGTTTTAACAGTTTTTTATCTTTAACAAATATCACCCCTAAAGGGTGAAAAGAGGGAATGTGATTTCAGGGACGCCTTAATATCTTCTAGGATCAATAAGATATAGACTTGGTTTTTGCTTATAAAGATTACCCATACAAATGCCGAAAAATGTATTTCAGGATTTTATCTTAATCAACCCTAAAGGGGTGAATCTACATTCGGGGTGAATTATAGAATCCTTTGTATTTCCAGCGGTTGTTGAGTTATAACATTCCATTTTGGCATATATGTGTTTTGACAGTTTTCTTTCACTCCTAAAGGGTAAATTAGTATGTTTTTGTTAAAAATTAAAAATTCGGAGAGTACATTTTTCAGTATGAAGTAAGAACCAACTAAGAAAGGATTTTTTCAAGTTCGACCCCTATCTGGTGAAAAGGAGCAAAATGTTTTTTCACGGGTTCCTCAATATCTCTTAGGACAGATGAGATATCGACTAGATTTTTTGTTACAAAGGTTACCCTTACAAGTTTAAAAACAAACTGTGGATTTTATGCCAATGAGACCATCAATATACCGTAGCGAAGCACGGGTTTTCAGCTAGTATTGCATAATATTAACAATCTCCAGGAATGTATGTTATTATATTTTTTAAATTTCATTAAAACTATCATTAAAAGTATTTCGTAATTTTTGTACATGTTACTTTTAAATGTCTTCCCTTCTCCTCTTCCCTCATTCTATCAAAATATGTTTTTGTCACAATCACAACTAATTATTCGATTTCTGAGGATTTCATTAAAAAAAAAAACGAAACATGAAACGGTACACAAGCAGCAAAAAAAAAAACACCAGGAACAATGTCACGTAAAAGATTGGGGAAGATGGGAAACATTGTTCTTCGCTTAAAACTGCTGAACCAGATAAAAAACTTGATCTGGTATAATGATGTAATTCATGTTCCATAATTCATCCTTCCAACTATCAGCTTGTTTTTTAATGACCAATTCACATAACCGATTCAATCAAAAAAGATTTTTAATCGACTGAAGACAAAAGAAAATATGGATGTTGAACTAAAAGTGATATCTAAATGGCCCTAAAATTAGTGCTCCATAAGTGGAAAAGCTGATTACTACGGTGTGTTGTTATTGTGGAGAACTATTTGAGCTTTAACTCAAAAGCATGTCACACAGAGCAAAGTCGGCAATTTGAACGAAAGTTAAAAAAGGTAACAGACTCGTTATAAAGAGTATATTATAATTATGTCAGTTTTACAGCATTCCTAGAAGCCCTCCGGTTCCAAGTCACCATTGCTGAAGATTCCAGTCTCACAAAACACTGAGACACAATGAAATTTGTTAGGACACGTGTTAACGGGTTTGAAGACAGTGCTGGGTTTACATAATGGAAGAGTAGGTCCGGACCTAGGGTCCCGCAGTTTGGGGCCCCGAAGAGGCCTTTTTTTTGCTCACCACTCTTCGATTCGACGTCCAAAGGAGCCTGACTCCTTTGTTTTTTTCTTTTTTGTTCAATACTTTATTGTTAATAACTTTCCATACAAATTTTAATCTAGACGTTTGAAGAAACATTAAACACCAAATTTGTTGAAACGCCGGTACATAAATCACAAAATCTGTACTGTCCTGGATGAACGGGAACACATTGGATCTAGGAAAGATCCGTAAATTTGTAAACCGTAGTGGTAACACAGGTTGCTAAGATTTCTGGATCGAATTCAGTTCAGGCCTGGAATTTTCAATAATTAGAATTGTCCTGACTACTTGCCGAAGTAGCAGGGACCATTTAAAAAAAACTGTTTATTACTGTCATTTTTGACAATTCAGCAAGATTAAATAATTTAAAAATGATTAAAGAATCATTTAGAACAATTAACAGAAGAAACATAATCTGTATTGATGAAGGCAATGGTCACATATCCCATCTTGTTTGATTTATAAGTTCATTATTTTATTTATTTGAGGTTGTTTATTTAAGTGATTACATCCATTTTTATTCGCCATCTTATAAAAAAATATTTTTTTAAGATAAACTAACTATTTAAAGCAAAATTTAAATTTGTGCAATAGCTCTCTAGCGTCTAAGGTTATGTGAGTTCTAACGTACAAATTTATTCAAAGACATACGTTATTTTTTTCTCGGCCTGCTCTGACATGTTATTTTTTTTTTTTGAATCACAAGTTATACCTTAACATCTACTACTTATTAAAATTATTTGAAAGGCTAACGTAAAGAGAAAAAAACTTGATTTCTTTCTTTGAATAAATATTTATAATCACCTATTAAATTTCATAAAATTTTCACTAAAAATATTTTTATCTAACTAATCCGGCACCCCCCATAATTAAATCCTAGGTGTGTCGCTGATGACGATAATGAAGACATGATACAAATCCTCTAATTTCATTAACATATTTTCACCAAAATATTTTATAAAAGTCAACGGCCACTAATAAAATTCCTTGACATATTCAATTTTACTTTTTAATTTAACAATTAAAAATCTATAAACATAATAAAAATTTCTAAAATTTTCCAAATAATAAAGTTTAATAATCCTTTTTTATTACAGATAGCAAAGTATTAAGTAACAATATTTTTGTCATGTGTATTAAATTATTCATGTAAGGAGCTAGTTTTTCGAACGGCCAGAGAAAGTAGTCTGTGGGTCTGGTCAAGCTGGCAAGCCGGTACGTTTGCCAGTGCCGGGCAATTTGATCACGATCTCTTTATTTATGTACGTGGGCTGGATAAATCACATTTACTCTAAGTACATGTGGGTTAAATCGGTCAGTACGATAATTCGATGCATATCATGGAATTTACGTAAGTCATGATTATCGAATAAACATTCTTGTCTACGATTTTATTACTCGACTATTTCCTTATGTGACTCACATATAAGGAAATATTAATATAAGGGTAAAAAGACCCAATAAAACGAACTAATATAAATTAAGTAAATATAACTTTTGTTTTAGCAATACGTAATATTTTTGAACAACTGATATATGTCGGAACTAAAAAGGTATATAAAAGTATAGGAAAATTCCAATATCTTGTAAACGAGTTTCCGAGATACACCTCTTCAAAGTTGAGCGTCATTTGCAATAATAATACAAATTATACAAATTAATAATAATTGACATAACCTCACTTTTTTTGTTTTTTAAGCTTCTTTTAAAGACCTTTCCAATGAGCTTTTATAAGTTAATTTTGGTTGTGTAGTTGCAAAGATATTCAACTTGTTTATAACTAAAAAATTTTAACATTGTTTTAAAAAATTCCCAACGCCGTCCTAATTAACCGATTTCAATTCTGCAAATTGCAAATGAAAGGTGAAGTGTTCTTCTATATGTAAAAAAAATTTCAACCTTCTATCTGCTTTACTTTGCGTCCTACAATATTTTGCAAAATTGCAATTTTTTTTGCAAATCCTGGATTGCAAAATTATTTTGCAAAACCTATCGAACCGATCCTAATGAAATTTACAGTGTTGTTTTATCATATCATAAAGTTTTACAGGGTGAAATTTGGAGATCCTAAGTACAATACAAGTCATTAAAAAAAGTAAAATGCAAACACATGTTTTTTAGTGTTTTTTTCAGCAGTTATTGCTATTTTGCAGAAAGTTTAACAATTTTTGAAATTTCTAAATAATCCTATCTTGTAGGAAATTTAATTACGAAACTTTTTTTTCCTTATAACTTTTCTCAGAAATGAATAATTTCACAGCTATGGGCTCAAAAAGAAGAAAAAAAATGATTGTTTTCTTAATATTTTGGCGGGGAGGATAACTCAATTATTGTTATGTGAGTTATTTCGAAGCAATTTCTGCAAAAATTAGCGTGCCCCCTCTCAACATCTACATGACGTAGTATTTTTACAGATCCGCCCTGGACTATATAGAAGAAAAATGATTTAAAAATAATTTATTTTATCACAAAATGCATTTAAACTTGAAAATTACAGGGGGGTGTGCTGTCCCTAATAATTTGGCCACCCACTGTAGGTTAGGTCTAAGCGAGCCTATTCATGAAACAGTATAGGTAATTTGATAAATTTGATAATAATAGCGAGATGGAATTCAACTATTACCTGTTCAGCAATTATGTACACAAGGCTGCTAGCTCAGGTAGAGTTAACGAAATTATCGAGGGATTCCAGACAAATACGTACACCCTAAAGCAGCAGATTTTTATTTAAGTATTATATATATATATGACCCGATTTGAATGTACAAAATTTCAAATTCTATTTTGACTCGTCCGGAGAAAAAGGTTCGAATCCCAAAAAATTTGTGTGAAGCGTGCATTTTTTTGATCTTCGGTTAGCTGATGCCTCCTCTTTTTGCAAAGTATTCCGCTTGTTTTAAAAGTGATCAAATATGTTCTCATATCTTTTTTATCGTTTTGTTATCTTTGATTCTCTTCACGTGTCTATCCACGGTACTCGTTTAGCTCTCTCTCTCTCTCTCTCTCTCTCTCTCTCTCTCTCTCTCTCTCTCTCTCTCTCTCTCTCTCTCTCTCTATCCTTCTCTCTCTCAGTCTGCCTCTCTCTCACAAACACTCGCTCTCTCGATCTCGCTCTCTTTGCTGCTCTCGAGCGTATAGGCGGCAGCAACTTTTTTTAGTTTGTTCATAAAAATTGACTTTTAAGGTATAAAAAAAGAGCTTCAGCCTGAGGAAAGTTTTTTATACGTTAGTGCAAACGGGCCTATGTTATCATACAGATTTTTAAGAAGAGTTTTTACTTAACTCCTACACTTCTAGTAAAACTTTTTACCACGTACGTGCGACCAGTACTCGAATTTAGTGCTTCAGTATGGTCATCCAACATTCTCGAGGATATAAGACTACTGGAAGGATATAAGACTTCACACTTCGTTCTCTATCATATGAAGCAAGACTACGCAAACTAGGATTACCGTCTCTTGAAGCTCGTCGCAACCGTGGTGACTTGATAACTAGGTACCGCATGTTTACCAACTGCGATATGACTTCATTAATGAATATGAATACTAACTCACGATTTCGTGGCCACAGGTACAAACTAAAGCATAAAAAATACAAAAAGAACGTGCGTGTTCATTTTCTGACCAACCGAGTATTTGTATCTTGTAATTGTCTGCCTGCACAAGTATCAACACTTTCAAGAACCGACTGGATGAGTACGTTAATTTATTCCATATAAGTTACCTTTTTGTTTTCATTTATTTCTGTTAAGTCTTTTTGTTACTTAATCTTTATATTACTATATTTGTTGAGATATATCATATATATATATATATATTTATTTCTGTATGTTCTATATATATATATATATATATATATATATTACTACGAAACGTCAGTGTACGTGAAACCTACGAAAAGTGGAAGCTACATAAACGCGCTCAGCGAATGTCCAGAACGTTAGGAACAAAAAAGAAATAATCAAAGCCCTCATCCACCGCACATACAAGATATCTTCAAATTGGGAAAACTTCCATTTAGCTATCGAACAACTTAAGCAGACCCTAATCAACAACGGCTACAGCAATACAACCTTCGACGATCTGCTAAAAAGATACTTAGACAAGCGGATGAAAAAAAAACGTGAAGTTAACCGAGCATATCATCTACTACAAAAATCAGTTTTCTAGCGCATACAAAACCGACGAGAGGACGATGCAAGAAATTATAAGGAGCAATGTGAAATATAATAACGACAAAGATAAACTTCAGCTGCGCATATACTATAAAGGCTTAAAAACCGAAGAACAGTATCCTGAAACACCCAACGTAGTCTATCAATTTAAATGCAAACACGAGGACAGCGAGCCATGTAATGCAGCCTACGAAAATTAGGTTATTATCAAGACGATGTAATGGTTGGTTTATATACGAAACAAGAATAAGGAATAAGAAATAAGAATAGTACACAAGAATAAAAAATATTAAACCGTTTATATAGGACATAACATTTCGTCGCTGCGCCTGCGTACTTGCGTTGGCCTGTGTTTAATGTTTGTCATTTGACAGGTTCTGATTCATATAACCTTTAAAAAAATTTCGTTTATTACCGTTAAAAACATTTTATTGTTGTTTACAACCCTCTGATCACAACTGAAAAACATCTGTTGAACAAACTTTATTACGTCAGACATTTTGATTGCTGTGCGCAGGCTTATCGTGTCTTATTCTTGAAATAAGAATAAAATGTTGAACGTTACCAACTATTCTTATGTTTAAGTTAAATTTCATTCCTACATAAACCGATATACGGCGCAGCCATGTTTTAACATCTTGTGTACTATTCTTATTTCCTATTCCTTATTCTTGTTCCGTATATAAACCAACCATTACCGTGTCAGTATTTAAAATCATACTTAAATCCTATTTAATCATAATTAAATAATCATATTTAAATATATACTAATAAATAGAAAATAAAATAATAATAAACGGTGACATGAACACGCTGCTCTATGTTTTGTTTAAAACGATGGACCGTTCTTTAGTTTTTAGGCAACAAACATTCATACTTAAAGAGGGATGCTGCGAGCATACCCGCCGATACTAATCGCCGATGCCAGGGGACAAGCTCCTACGCCTGGATGAGGGGTGAATGGTTGTGAAATGGGAGTAATGTAAACATATTATTCTCGCCCGAATAATATCACCAACGGAGAATCGAACCAGCAACCTCACAATTCAGACTGTTTTCACAAGTCAGAACTGCACGATTTAACGAAAATGGCCACTCCGTTGGCACTCTGGAAATACTACCGAACATTTCCAACACTAATCTTTCTGTGCTAACAATTAATTAATGTTTACATCTAAAAATAAAAATTTGCTGCCACTAAAATATGCCGCTTGGGTGCAATGCCCCCCTTGCACCCCCCGGGTTGCGACGGCCCTGTACTTACATACATATATACATACACACAAACGAACTAATTTATTTAATTTATACTTACATATTAGTATATTTATTACACATTACACTGTATATTTTAATTCATGAGAAATAAATTATAAAATATTTAGTTCCATTACATAAAACGTGTCAGTGAATTAAAATATAACTTAACTAATAACACACTTAACATAATATTATCCAAATTTGATTTAATATTTAAACATTTCACATTTACTTAACACATTACACGTTAAGTGCATAAATGTAATACAGTAATAAGCCAAGCATAAATCACTTTCGGCTTCTATACTTCCTCCTGTTTTCTTTTTTGCCAGGAAAATGTTTTAGTAACAATTTAAATTTATTACAATTATTTCCGCAAGCATATGAGATATTAAGTAGAAAATATTTAATAGAACTATATCAGCAACAAAAAACTAAAAGTATAACTTTCATGTGATATTGATATTTATTTTCCGGAAACAATTTCCCACGGTTAAATATTTGTTAAATTGGTGTATGCGGTAATAGGAAATATTACATACTTATAGCCAGGAAATCCCCGAAATTTTTTGAAGAATTCGGTTTCAGTATAATTTTTTTAATATGGTCCTACGACATTATTTTTTAACTTCATGTACGTTTACAAATAAAATCACATAATATAGAAATATTTCATTTTATGATTTAATATGTAGTAGTCAAGTAAGAGTGGGTTCGAGAAGCAAGCTCGGAGTGTTCCGAGCCACTCTCTATTTTTATTTACTAGGAACTACTGCCTCACTTAATTTCTTAATTTTAAAAAAGTCGAACATTAATATAGATCTTGAATTAGATGGTTACGTCCGTAAAATATAGTATGATGAGGAAGTAATGGGATTCGGACGGTCAGAAATTAAAATTAAAACAATATTTTAACTTCGCTAACGTTTCGATTTAATATGAAATCTGAACGACGATCTGAAGATTTCATATTAAATCGAAACGTTAGCGAAGTTAAAATATTGTTTTAATTTTAATTTCTGACCGTCCGAATCCCATTACTTTCTCATCATATTAATTTAGATTGCCATGTGCAATGTTGAAAATATGGGCTCCCCGCGAGCTGTAAATATGGGCCAGGACATATTCAACAATTTTTTCCAGCTGACGACGACATGAACGTTGATGAAGTAGGGCAACAAAGTCCGGATGATAAAGAAGCGCATGTTTTGTGACGGTTGTTTTCTACAGGATCAAAGGGGCGAGCTTTGGGTTCGGTGTCTAATGTGCAACATGTTGGCACATAGACAATAAATGGGACAGAAAAAGATTTATATGAATGTGATTTTTGTCAGTAATCAATTGAATCGGTCATTTTGAAAATCGGTCATGTCCATTTTTTTTCATAAAACTACCTTTTACCAGATTCTGCCCATTAACACGTCTATTCATGTGTTCCGTATGAAAACGGGTCTTTTTTCACTATCTGAAGCAGCTTTAACAAGGCCAGGCTTCTGTCAGTCAATTTGAAAAAGAGTCATCTCCAAGAGATAGCCCGTTTTCAAACTCAACCGGTGAAGAGAGTATATTGCCATGGTGAATATGAAAATTTTATTGAATGCTTTACAAACACACAGAAATTCCAAGTGAAACATTGAACGTAGCAAGACGTTACTGCTTTTAAAATTTGGTGGCCAGATTTTTTTAAAAAGAAAGTTCAGTCACAGCAAAGTTACGGAAAGAAAATTAGTCAAGAACAAAAGATTCAAGTTGCTGTCTATAAGTTTTATGAATTCGTTTTCATGAGTGAAGAGCCAGGAATGGTTGTTGCCAAACCTCTGTTTCCTTCTAAAGAAAGCAGGCATCAAGAGTTCTCAGCTATTCATTCCATCACCTGAAAGCAACCCTGCTTATCAAGGATACTTCCTATAAATATTTAAAAAAATGCAAGACATCAGAAAACTATATCAGTACATTCCTAGGGACAAGAAAGTTTTCTGGGATGAAATCTACGAATGGCCGACAACTACCTATTTTACTATTTTTACTTTTGTAATTACATTTTTTAATTTTAATATTCTTTTGCTATTTCAAAATTGTCAAAATAAAGTTTTAAAAAAAATGGACGTTGTCTTTGAAAAAATTAGTTCATTTTGAAAAGGGGTCATCTGTGCTAGAGAAAAAAATTCTGGGGGCCCTCATTTTCCAAAAAGATTGACAAATATATTTTTGCACCAGGGTTGATGCCTTATTTTCATTTCACCTGAAAATTTTCAAAAAATTGAAATGACCCCTTTTCAAAATGACCGATTCAATTGTTAAACTGGTACTTTGAGTTGGTATCTTAAACAAAAACAAAATTAATACAAAATTAATACTAAAGTTTAGTGGAAGCCCATATTCCATACACTATATCCTGATTCGAACATTTTGCAAATTTTCATAGTTGGCTTTGAATCACATTATTTTTCGAAACAATGCAATTTTGAATATTGTATATAAGTCTTTGGGCTCGATGTATGCCAATTCTGAGATTATTTCGTCCAAACCTTAAAAAATTATCGAGAAATTATTAACCTTCTCCTCTATTATTAAGGCAAAAATAAAAACACTGGGTTATTGTTTCAAAAAAATGTAATATATCGTATTCCATTCTACCATTCTGAAAATGGCCTAGTAAGCCAAAATACGTATTAATACAATACATTAATTTTTTATTTATTTAATTTTTTTTTTTTTTTAAACGATAACCAAGCTTTTTTGTTCAAAATGTTTCAACGAGACTAATTTAATTAATATTATTACTCTTTATTTATAATAAATTATTAGGACTTGATTTTTAGCATTTATTTTAATTCAGATTTTATGAAACGTACTGGAGCATATTTGCATATTTTATATTTGTATTCTTATAATGTAGTAAATACAGGAAAAGCAAATTATAGAGCAAAATCGTGACTACCCAATCGACTTAATTCAAAATTGCCGGATACGAACTGAACCATATATTTATTATTTGTTCATATTGTCCGTGAAACTGAAATGCCAAGCTTGGTAACATATGTATTCATTTGGGCATGTCGAATTCATGATTTGGGCGAGTCTTAAACAGGTATCGCAGGTGAATAACTGGTTGACATTTTTAAAACTTTAATGTTTTGAAAGCTAATTGAGGTTTAATGATATATACTTGTTGATCTTATTTCAACAATATGAAAGCTGTTGATATTTTTAAGTAACATTTTAAATTCTTTGTTTTGGTAACAATTTATAAAGTTGCCCAAAGGCCAAGATTAACAAAATTCATTTATTGTGGCACGATTTTTACAAAATTGTATCAGAAATCTTTTATCCCATCACCTAGACGGCTTGTTTTAAAAAACTGAAAAAAATGGATTAACGTACATTGATGTGCAACGAAATAGCTACTCGGAACTTTTAATGTGATAAATTTTTAGAAAAATATCTAATTGTTATAGTTGAATATTTGTTTATTTCCGTGGCGTAACTATGGGCCCAGTATAACCGCAACCACGGGGACAAGCCATTTAGGGACCTATCGAACCTCTAAATCATGGGTTCCTAACCTTTTTTAACCATGGCCCCCCTTCTTGTTAAATCTGTTAAATCTTGTGGCCGCTCATTTTTAAGGTTAGAATATTCTTGAATAAGGTTAGAATATTCTTGAAAATTGTCAAATGACCCAACAAATACGAATATGCGATGGTTACCGAGAAATTTTTAATAAGGAAGTAAATGAAATCAAACAATTGCCTTGAGGTTGATGTACCGAAGCTAATTTTTCTATGTTCTGCTTGAAATTTGGTAAACGTAATCGAAGGTCTCCTCAGTCTTCAATATTCAGTCGATTTCGTGTTTTGGATAGTAAATAATTAAGTCTGCTAAAGCCTGATTCAACCAAATAGCTACTCGCGAAACTAATATAGAAAAAGATTTCTTTCTTCCAAAGGATGAAGAACTTATCTTTTTTTCGACGCATATCCAAAAACTTGGGTTTCTCTTATATCGTAATTGGAGAGTGGAATCAATTTGCAAATCTATAAGATATTCTTGATGTTATATGGCAACAGGTTCAATTTTACTATCAAGTGGATCGGGATGTCCATTTATAGTAAATCATGAAATCTTAGTTTCATTTCGTCATGTAATTTTTTTAAGTGATGAAAGTTCGGCCAATCAGATAACAAACCTGTTTGGCGTGGCGACAATATTTAATTTCATGCATACGTCTTCGCAGTAGTGGCAGAACATAGTAGCATTATTTCCCATCAAGACATTTCGGACAGATTTATTAAAAATCCTATTAATCAATGTATTAAAAATTTTAACTGAGATTGACTATCGTATATATTTCTATCGACGAAGAGCTCATTTTATTTTGAAATATTTTATGGCCCATAAGTATTCTGTGCTCCCTAGAGGGCCATATCGCTCAGGTTGGAAACCTATGTTCTAAATGATGTTTTTTTTTTCCTTTAAAAATAATCTAGAAAACTAGACAAAGTTGATATAAGTACTAGAGTGCCTAATCTACTGACCGAAACAATGGAAAACCAATCTTATATTGTTTTAAATGGCAGACTTCACAGCCATTTGGTGAGTACAATTATTTATTGTGAAAAAAGTACTTTAGACCTGGCCTGGGTTAATTTAGAAACACTGAATCTATTTCCCAGAAATAGTTCTAGAACTCAACACCGAATATAATGCCTATATAATTTATAATAGATATGTAACCATAGCATAAATATTACAGTACTCTCTTTGTTCTGTTTATTAAAAACAGATGTTTAGAGCAGTGAAAACATTATGAGTCTGCTATGCATTAAGGCAGCGGTTCTTAAACTGTGGTCCGCGGACCCCTGGGGGTCCGCGAAACAATTTTGACATTAACTTTACATCCCCCAACTTTTCGCTTTTATTCAAATAACTCATTTAATAAAAATCCTACATGGTCAAGACTTTTTGTATTTGTTGTTATCTAACTAGTTATTGACATAATTAAACAATAATTAGTAAAAAATTAATTATTTATATTCAACTGCAAATTATTTACAGAAAACATATTATAATAAGATCTATTTTGACCAATATTTGACCGAGAAATGTTTGTATGAGTTCAACGTATTATAATTTGTAACTTTTTTTTATTATTTTTACTATTATTTTTATTAATTTTATGTTTTTTATTCTATATGCTAATAAAAATGAACCTCTATAAATGCACAAGACCATTTATTAAAATAACCAGCGATACATTTTTACCAATATTTATTACAACGTAGTGCCTATGAGATTATTGAGCCAGAAATTAAGTCTCAAGAACGACGTAAAATGCCTAGGGTTGGGATGGGGTCCGCCAAAAAAAATGTTGTTCAAGAGGGGGTCATCGGACTACATAAGTTTGAAAACCCCTGCATTAAGGTATGGAACTATTATAAACGAGGCTTAATAGTTGATTTCCTAGTTATGCGTTAAGGCGAATACAGTCGACGTGACATGTCACGGGCAGTGTTTATATTTGCCTAGCTCCGCGAATCGTGTGTATGGGCAAAAAGTCATAAGTCACAGCCAACGTACGCTAGGCTTGGCGCTAACCTACGTTCGCTTCCGAGGCGGTATTCTTATCACAAGTCAAAGCAGTTTGACCAACATCGGTGCAAACTTGTACAGTGCGATCATTAATTCCTGAAAGTTATGTAATACTTGACAGAAACATTTAGTTATCAAAATTATTTCCAAGGACATGTACACATAGCCGTACATTCTATTTTTATTACCTTATACGAATTAATTATTAAATGAACACTGTTTTTCTCTACACGTCAATGAGTTGATAACAAATATTAAGTTAGCAACAGATTTTCATTGTTACTCGGGTGAACGTTCGGGCTAACGAAGTAATCTGATTGGTTCTTTGTTAAATTGGGATTTTCAGCTGTGAATTGGAATACAGTTTTGATATTTTAGAACCCACTGTTTACCAGTATGTAACGCTCAGGCATCTTAGCACCGTACACACGACGCGCGCACAGTTGTCATCACATCAGTCGAGATTGTTGTGCTCAAAAGGAAGGTTTGCACTAATGACCTTAGCAGTTGATGTGCCTTATTTTCTTCTAAATAAAAAAAAGGAAGGTTATATTCATTTTTGCTTAATTATCAAGTCTACTTAAAGTAAAAAGTTATTTTTTATACTTTTAATCTAATTTAAATATCAAAAGCAAGGCCGAAGCTGCGACCATAACCTCACTTTCACTGTCAGATGCAATTTTACAAACGTTGGCCCATGTTCGCTATTTTTGTACTTGACCAGCACTGACGCTTCATCGACACATCGTCTGTATGGTACGCAGTGCTACATGTTACGGCCAGCGTCAGTACCAGCGTTGGCGAACGTTGACACACCATTTGTAGGCGCCTTTACTCGCAGTATGCTTCAAACTCATGCGTAACAAAGCAATTTGAAAATTACCTGATTATACGCTTCCGTCCATTGGAAATTTTTCAATTATAAACTTCGATTATCTAAAGTTAGTTTTTTATATTGAACCAAAACGGTATTATTGAAGCAAAGTTAAAAGACAATGCATAATCGAAAAATGCTAATGAAATTTGCAGTCGTGCATTTAACTCTAGTTAATAAATATTTAATAATGATATATCTGTATTTTATAGGATTTAATACATCCTGCAATCCAGGTATAATAGTTTTTCGAGGACATAATTTCTGATTCGGGGACTGTCCCAGCCAAACAGAAACTTCTGGTCACCCTACTCTACTTATATTCGCCGTAACTCACATTGGCGGCGCTGCGTACGACAGTTGATGGCCGACGAGAAGCGTATATGTTAGAAGTTTTTTCTTAATATTTATCTGTTCAAACAATATTTCGCCAAAAAAGCACTGTATTTAATACGCTTCTGTATTTAATACGTTTCATTTCCTAAGCCGCCACCAGATGTCTCACTGTTATTTGGAGTCGCGAATAGGTATACTATCGGGCACTAATGGTTCTAAAAACGTTCTTATCCACTAATAAAAAAAGCATTGCCCAAATAAGAGAAAGGTCACATTTTTTATGCATATGAAATGCAAATTTTTGGTCAATAGATTCATACCAAATTTCTTTTAAAATATTTGTACATTTAAAAACTTTCTCGGAAATGGCTTATTTAAATTTGGAGAGGTCCCGAACAAATTGATGCGTATCAAACATTTTGTAAACTAATCCAACTCACTTCCGTAACTATGATTTCATACTTAATTCTAGAAAATCATGAACTCAGCACAAATTGGCTGAGTAATAATTAAAATATTATAAAATATGACTATCTAACACCTACTCAACTTTCTTATCGTAGAAATGAAAATACAAGTGATAGTAGTAATTAGGGAACGGACGAAATTAGCCTTTGAACTTGAGTTAATACGTTTTGTTGTAATGAGTACAATTAACGCTACGTACAACCCCCAGAGATGATTAGTTTCTTATACAAAACTAACAATCTAAAATAAAATTAGGGACAATCTATACACCAAATTTTGCACGGAATTTTTATCTATCTACTAGGATATTATTGATTGTAGAAAAACTTATTGTAAAAATGTTATTGCTCAATAACTCAATAGTAGGTACCACACAACAATATTCTGTAATTTTTTAAATATATTTGTGGGATTCAAATAATGTTTATATTTATATAGTTTTATTAGGAAATGTTCAAATAATAGGACAACATTTTTTTCGACATGATTGTTTATAGTTTAGAAACTTCGTCGAAAAATATTATATTCGATGATAATGAAATGCCACTTGGTATAATTATTCTTTACATAAAATAAATCATTTTTATCTGCAGCATCTATATTGAGAACCACGGCAGATTCGAGGTGGCGTCAAAAGTAGATTACCAAATATAATAAATATAAGTAATTTTCAAAATAGAACAAAATATCACCAAACATATTTGTAGAATGAAGCTTTAGCTACAATTTGCGGCATAGTACACAAATATACGTCGAATGGTTTACAAGATGGCGTCTATAACACAATTTGTTTATTTACAATTACATGACAGTTCTTTTTACAATTAAAAATATCCTATTAGATAGATAAAAAATGGCTGAAAATTTTTGATGTATGGATTATTACTAATTTTATTTCAGATTATTAATCTTGTATAAGAAACTATACGGTTGTGCGCCCCCTTAATGGCATGAATATAAATAATCTACCTCATTAGAATTTTATCATTCCATAGAACCATCAAATTCGCGAAGTTTTCGACTTTGATTTGCAAATATGGTATAAATATATTATTTCGCGGACGACTGCACCACAATATGCATCACAATTTTAAAGAAGCCAACTACATAAAATATTTTATAAAAAACCTGTTATACCTAAGTTTTACGCAACAGAAATATGCATTTGTTTCGGCCATAGAATTGTATCTAGACTACATTAAATTTAGTGAAACCAAAACATAATTTTATTAGATCTTATCGATGGCATTTTAGATGGTTTCTAAAATGCCTCATAAATAAAGTTTCTTTTTGATTAGTTATTAAACTAATTGACCTTTAAAATTAAGTTATGTAGTAGCAATCTGACATTAATAAACATTTTAGCCAAAACATTTTCTATCATACAAATATAAGGACATAGAGTTTTTTAATATGACCTTACTCTACTCTAACAACCCTGAAGATTAGTCAAACTGCAATCATAGTGTGCAATAATAATTTGTCAAAATCAAAATTATGATGCGTGTAGCAACGCATAGTTTACGTAACTGTGTCGATGTCACTCATCACGTCAAGTCAAGTTAAAAAGTATGCAAATTAAGTAGCAAAAATATAAAATGTTACTATTCTGCCATCTCAGTCGGTTCCTTCAATTACTGTAACTGGGTTTTTTAAATTGCCGACACGTTTTCTCGTACTTTGGATAAGTTTCGTCTATGTCTGAGATTTTCTCCTCAAAATATAAACAATATAATGAATACAGGACAAAATAGGAGCCCACCCTATGCAATTAAGGCCTTAGGGCCGAATTCATAAACGTTCCTAATCCTCACCTCATCCTCACCTCAGCCTCACCTCAGCCTCACCTCATCTCACACTCATTTTAGGTTGAGTCGTTCCCTCACTCACTTTTGTTATTCATAAACAATTGTAAATGAGTCACTAACTTGACGGACGGTTGAGGGAAAACGTCACTAATTTTATGACGTCAAAATAAAATAATACGTTATAGCTATGGAAACGTTTTGGTAGTGATTGTAATAAACATTTTGACAGTAGTGTATTGTCAAAAACTCAATTCAATAAAATATAGTGTATTTTATATATATTGTTGTTTTTATCACGGCAAGTAGAATATTTATCACGGGTGACGCTGCCCAATGCATACAGATGACGAGTACACCTTCAAAAGACGACTCTACTCCCAGGGGATGAAATTTTTAAATAGATTAATTTTTACAATAGGCAAATAATCCTAATTAAAAGTAATAGGAAAATAGGCAAACAAATAAGAAAACTGCGTACACATCAAGAGCTACTGCAATTGAAAAAGAATTATAAGTTATAATGAAGAGCTCAGAAAAAAATGTCCCGCAAGATGAAGAAATTCATATCTTTCGTCCCGAAGAATATCGGCTTAAAATATATGTGTAAACAACAGCTGCAAGTAGAAAAGCAAGAAATAAGAAAAAATATAGTCGAACAATAATTAATGCAAGAAACTTTAAAAACAAAAATTTTATAAAAGCTTATAATGTTATTTAATTAATGTATTATAAATAAATATACAACATAATTATAATAAATGTACTTATAAATATTTTTTTTTATTAGTTTATAAAATGGCGTAGAATAAAAGCTGCTTTTATAGCATTACCACCGAGAATAAGCCTAGACAATCGATTTTCTTCAAATATCATTTTAACAGAACTACTATTAAATATCCTGCTATCATGAACAGATCCTGGCCAGCAAATATCATTGTCCAAGACTTCACAGTTTGCACCTGCTACTACTTGCGGTAGCCTTTTCTATTTCAACATAGTTCCACATTTCTGCCTCCTGGATTTCCTATTTCGATATGGGTACCTTCCATTCAACCAGTGACTTCAGGAAAACCAGCGATATTAATTAAATCCATAAAATTTTTTTTAGATTTTCTCGTTAGTTCCGGGAAATCTAACATATCTACCCAGGTATACAGCAATATTTTCGGCAACTTATTGTATTATTTTGCATATCAAAAGTTGATTAAGTACATGTAAGTCGCCATGTGTTCTCTTAAGAAATATAATTTGTCATATCTAATAAAATTATGCCTGCCACAGCTGGAGGAATAGGCAACCTATGCTTCTGTAGTACCCCAATTTTTGGATATACTGTAGGAAATAATTTATGTGTTATAGTGTTTCTTAAGAAATGAAATATCTGAATAAGTTCATAGTCAGTGATATTTTGAAGAGGATCTTAAGCGTCCCGCATATACCGCCTGATAAAAACAATTATTTTGAATTAAAAAATAGATTACTGTTTCTTTTTTACGTTCCAAATGTATCGATGCACATTTAAATAAACATTTTCAACTTCTACATACTCTAAAAAATCATTATCCACATTAATACAAATATATTTCTATATTTATATAAAGCAAAATCTTAAATGAGTAAAATTTAAGGTTACCAGCTACTGGCCTTAAATCTCACTCACTTTTCACTCAAATTTGACAGATAAGTGAGTGGGCAATGAGTTACTAATTTCCAACTTTTGTTTCTGAATTCCAAATGAGTGACTCATTGCCAATTGAGTTTGAGGTGAGGATTAGGAACGTTTCTGAATTCCAAATGAGTGACTCATTGCCAATTGAGTTTGAGGTGAGGATGAGGTGAGGATAAGGAACGTTTCTGAATTCGGCCCTTAGTTTTGCAGATGACCAGGTTGTTATTGCACAAGATGATGAAGATTTGAGCTACATGGTTCGAAAACTGAAAGAAGAACTGTAAAAACTCTGGAAAAACTACAGTGAAACGGAGCACCTATCAACAAGATGAAAGTGAAATTCATGACTTGCAAATCCAGCAAGATCTGCAAATAAAAGGGTGTGATAGATTCAAATATCTTGGATGCACGATCTCAAAAAATGTATCGACAAAACAAGAAATAAATGACCAAGAGCGTTAAGAATAGGCGTTAATATCGCATTGAATGTACTCCCGCGGGCAAGGAGCACTTTTTCTGTTTCCCGAACACTTTCCTTGAGATTCGATAAATGCAAAATTATAAGAAATCCTTAATGTAATTATATGATAGTTCATTTATAAAAGGATTTCGCCGGTTTGGCGAATTCTCCACACACCTTCTTCAAACGTTTTCCCATATACTCTCCTCAGAAATCTGCGTTTATGAAGTAAATTTTTAAGAAATTTTTGACCTAGAATTTACGATTATTTCAATTATTATATAATCAGATAATTTGTTGAAAGCATATTAAAATTTAATCATATTGTTTATTTTTAAATTTATTATGGCGTTTACTCAGCTGTCAAAATATTTTAAATTGAATTCATAATAATTTTTCATGCTCAGTTTAGCCCATAGTTTTTATTTTGTAATATTAAAACCGTGATTCTAGTAAACCTTCATGCGTGAATTTTTATTTACAAATCATTTTTTCAAACCAAATTCTTATATAAATGTCACCTTTTCTTACTGCTTGGCTGTGCCGTTAACATAATAGGCAAACTATGTACGATATTAACTTTTATGATGTTACAACACAGACTAGTACCTAGAGACAAGTACCAGATAACCAGTGATGGCATCCTACCGGTTCGGACCGGTTCGCGCGAACCGTGTCTTAAAATTATTGAAACCTTAGGGAACCGGTTGTTAGAATTATTAAAAATAAATGAATTACTCTGACTTCAGTTTTGAATCGTGCGCCGTGCCCTGCAGTGTTGCAAATGTAATATTTATTTTATAGGTTATTAATAATACGCTTTTAAAATGTTTTCCTTATATTTAATAAATGGAAGTTATTGATTTGTTTTCAATCTTAAAAATACAGAATAGGTTCCTAGATTTCACATGATTTTATAGAACCGCTTCTTGAAAATTTACGATGCCATTACTGCAGGTAACTAGTACTTTTGGCGCCTATGGCAAGTAAAGAAAACTGCACCGTAAATGAAGTAAAAGTCACTTTTAAAATGTATATACTCACATGACATTCCTTCACATTTTTATCAGGCTTCGGACTGGCTATATTTGAATTATAAATATAGGCATGTTTAAAAATCGTCTTTATAGTCTATATTAAATACTTCAAATTTGCACAAACAAAATCATTCTTTTTTTGCAACAAAAATAAATCCTAGCAACTTCAAATAATTATACATAAGGCTAACTTTGTATAGAAATTCTATTCCGTCTTCTTCCAACTTTTTTATTAAAAGATGCACAGTCGGCACTATATTTTTCGAATAAAAGTCGTATATTTTATTTATTATGGTTTTAGACATAAAACTATCTATTTTCTTGAAAACTTGTAAATCGTAAATTGTAAAAAACTAGTTAATTCCGCAGTTCTAAGTATAGGTTTATCATTATCTTCCGAAACTAACTTTTTATAAACGTTCAGTATCAGAACTTTACAATCTTCTAACAAATGACATTTTTCTTTAGTTACCACGTCCATATTTTCGCATTTCACGTCAACGTCCACATTTTCGCACTCCAAATCACGTTGCACAAATTCACTATTTTCACTACAGAAATTAGAAATTTCTTCAAAATCAAATGGTTGCCAAAGAGCCATGTATGCACGCTATGAACTTTGAAAATTAACTAACAAACAAGTATAACAACCCTTAAAATTTAGAAACAATAGAATCATAAATTTAGAAAATATCCTTAATGGTTTTTAAGAAACTTCAATTGAACTAGTGTTGCATATATTCGATTTAAATTTAAAATTCCTTTAATACCTCTTACATTCTTTTTACAGCAATAAATCTTAGGATTACTGCCATAAACCCATTACGGCATTGTTAAGCTTCTTAACAAGAGTGGCAATTTCATTTTGGAAATACTATACTGTTCCCTACATCGCCCACAATTTTACAATAGAGGTCAATCTCTCTTGCGGTAGTCTAAAACAAGGATGGCAAAATACAGTCGACGATAACGAGTTATTGTATGTATGTAATTTATATATGTATGGGCACAATTAAGGACTTTGGTCTGTCGTGTCCAATAAATAAATAAATAAATAAATAAATAAATAACATGAGGGTTGCCTATCGACACCCGAATGAAACGTTTTATCGGCCAAAGTGGCGTTCAAAATTCCAACAAGCGGACCCCGCACCAACGGGAAAATGCTAAGAAAAAGACTTAAAGTGTTTAGCAATTAGCAAAGTTCAGAAAAATATTGATGTATCAGATTACTGGGCATTTTATGAATCTCTAAATGTAGTTAGAACTAAATTTCTTGACAATTTACGCATAACAGACGAGTAAAATTAAAAATTCCAAGTTTAATAACAGAAAAAAAAATTTAAAATTATGTCACTTTCAAATTTCTACATAACCCCATAAAAAGCGGCGCATCTTTTACGATGAGAAAATAATATCATTTAAAACAATTAAATAAGTTATATGTTACAAGGATTAAACGTTAATCATAATTTCATAATAATTGTTATAAAATATAAGTAAGCAGAATTATATGCGGTTAGCGAAGTGTAAAGTCCGGCATATTGCAACCTCGTGGATATCGCAGTCGTAGCTGCTGTCCACGACCAATACAGCCTTGAAAGTCATGCCAGGCATTTGCATTTCAATAAAATGCGCTCGCTGTTCATTATAATGAACGATATCGTATGAATCAGTAAGTGGTTTCATGTAAATGGTACTGCATATACCATATACACAGTTCGTGAATACCGTTCAGTCAAAATATATGTTGACAACAAATATTATACAACGATCTTTAAATAGTAAATAAGACACGGTTATATTCTACAAAATATTTTATTAGAACTTGCTATATATTTCGGCTTGTTAGGCCATCTTCAGGAGAATGAATGTTATAAGCCGCATTCAGACCTCGGTAAATTAATACGTTGTGTCGCTATGGATAATATTAACGAAGGGAATTGGTATGATCGGACATGCTCGTGCTTTGTCGTTGCTATATTACTGTTGAGCGATATAGTACGAGCTTGTCCGATCATACCAATTGCCCTCGTTAATACTATCCATAGCGACACAACGTATTAATTTACCGAGGTCTTAATGCGGCTTTACATAAGATGTTGACAATTTTACATAAATATACAGGAATTTATGCTGTTTGAATTCTCCTACATTATATAGTCTAAAAAAAATGTGGGCTTTAATAAACTAATTATTAAGTTTTGTATGAGTAATCCAAAACACTTGAAAATGGCCGAAAATCGAAAAAACTGAAGCTTAAAAAATCGCGATTTTTAAGCAAAACATTTTTGTCTCCGTTTTTTTTAAATTGGTGTAAGTATGTATTTTTGACCGTCGATCAACAAAACTGAGTCCATTTTGAAGTTTGAGCAAAATTTTTGGAATTATTGGCAAAAAACTGACCCAAATCGGCCCAAACTCAAAATCTAGGAAGGCATGAATTTAAAATTTAAAAAAAAAATCATAATCCTCACCCCAAATATTAGCTTAAAACTATATTTTCGCTGAAATCGGAGACAAAAAAAATATGGTCAAAATTTCAATAATTTTGGAAAATAAAGATTTTGAATTTTGTCGGAAAATTGGTTTACATATACCTTTTTAGCCTTAGATCACAAATATATTGTCACTTTTCAGTTACGGTCTAAAATTTTGACATTTGCGGCAACAAAAGTTTAAAAACAGGCTCAGAGCCGATGAAATGTGAGCCTGCCGTTGCAAAAATTAATATGAGAAAAAACTAATCCTGTCTGTTTAATGTAGTTTTAATTGTAGTTTTAATCATTTATATTTTGGGGAGCTATGGGGAGAGCTACCTATAAACGAAGTATCTCACCTATTATTTACTTAACACTAAAAATATATGCAATATATGTTAAAAATAAAGAAACGATTATAATGTGTTCTACTTGAAATTGATATATCACACTTATCATTTAGGTTACAACAAAATATACATTACAAAAATCGTATGAAACTACGGGTACAGCATCTAGTAATATAATATTACCATAACATGTAAATGTATCTATATTTTTTCTTCCTTTTCTTTTCTTTCTCTTATATTAAAATACTTTTATTTTCAGGTTATATTTACCTTATTTTTATTTTTATTTTTAAACAAACAGAAAAGTCAAAATTTTTAAATGCATCACAATTTTAATGTTTTAAATATTTACTTGCAATATATCAGGTAGTCTTTTGGTTCTTCTCGGATTTTCAAAAAAAATGTATCATTTGTAAAACGAGATATTCCATAAAGGTTTTAGACAAATTAGAATATTTTAAAATAATTCTTCAGGTAAATTAAAAGGGTCACTCATATCATACAGTTGTCTTTGTTTAGTTCTAAATAATCTCTTAAAAAACATTTGTATATATTTTTTATTCACCTATATTAATTTTTCACTTATTAACCACTTCTTGCTTAATTTGTTCAAGTAATAATTGGTTTAAAATAAATGATTAATTCTAAAAATGTATTTTTTTCTGGCTATTTGACGTTTAGAGGTTAGAATTACAGCTGGTTAAAATGTTAACACCATATATTTGACTGGAGTTAAAATTCCAAATATAACCTACCAAATTAACTTTGGCTAAACTTGGTTACAATATAACAATCCCATATGTTACCATAGCAACTAATTTCTAACCATTTGGTTATAGTTAATTAAGCTTTCAGAAACCGGCCCATAGAGTTACAGAATAACAAGATATTGTAAAGCGTGGTTAAAAATTTTTAAGTTCGACCTCGAGGTTAATTTTTTGCTTTTTAAAATACAGATGAGTCTCGATTATCATCCTAAGCAATATTTGGTGGAATCTTTCTATACTTTTAATATACCGTCTATAGAGACATCATGAGTCACTGCTGTAGAAAAGTACAGCGATTACTATTTGCCCCTAAAATTAGTGACCCTTTTTTACATCCTGTATACATAGAAAAAGCAAAGATAAAACAGTAAAAAGAATTTTTCAGCAAGAACTACCAAGAAATCATGACCAGGAAGATGCAGAGAAATTTGGTAACACGAATCAGAAGAAACTACAATGAAGAGAAGTCTAGGGTGAGAGGGTGTAAGAAAATACACTAAGGCCAGAACACGATAGACGGAAATATTAAAAATAATATAAAAAATAACTCAACTACAGCCTAATACAGCAAAGTAGAAAGGCTTAGTAATGAAGTAAGTATGATGAACTGGTCATATCAGTAATACCATAAAGAATTATTAAAACTAATGGTGCAATTTTGGGCAAATATGTAATCTTACAGACAGAATCTGTAAGAAACTGTCCATAACAACAAATAAAACAACTGATACAATCGTCTGTAGCTTGCAGAATTGCACTATAATTCAGACACGAATTGCATTTGCAACTTTTGCAAATTAAGTTAAATATAAAGTTGGAACATTGGTTGAAGCAGCTTTCGTTCAATATTATCGTTAAAATTTCTTGAAATTGATTTCCTTTTTGGCAAAGTATATAATTTTCCTAAAGATCAACCTTAAATATTTTGTTTTCCATAATAACCTTATAGTTACAACAAAATATTTTCCATGTTATTTTCAAATGTCTGTTATTAATATTCTTTATGATAGCAGTGTTATAATTAAGCTAGGAGTGGCCAAAATAAATCTAGATCATATATATAATAACGTCAAGTGACAATTAATCATATTTGGCTATCTCGCTTGCGTCATTTTGTATATTTAGTGTGTTATTAAGTGAATTTTTACAAAGTTTAATGTCAATTAAGGAAGGTTATGCACCAAAAATGTTCATATATAAAAAATTTAGGCAAAAAAACTCTTGTGAAATATTGTAAAATGAAAGGCACTGTCATTATAATGTTAATGATTATGCATTTTGGGTTATTATGAACTGTATTAAAATTAAATCGACTGTGGGAAATTTTATTACCATATCATAAACTTGCAACGGAAGCTGTCAAAATTTTAAAGTTATAGTTATTTTATGTAAAACCTATGTACTTTTCACTTTTTAAGTCATTTTACATTGAAGTTTTTAAATAAACCAAAATAACTATATACGTTAATAGTTTGGATTAATTTATTCACATCCTGGACAACATTTTAAAGCTTTCAATATTAAATTAAACAACAAATAGATTGAATACGGTAACCTAAACCAGCGTTTCTCAACAGGGGGGTCGTGAAAGCTTCGTCGGGGGGCCGCGAATTCATATAAGATCGAAGCATGAAAATATAATAGAAACGAGCTCAATTTTGCAAGATATAAATTATATCCATATTCATAAATATATGACATTTTTATTTATTAAAGTAATATAAATTCTTTTTATTTTGACAACTAATTTAAACTAAGTAAACTATATCAAGTGTTGTGTCGATTGATGCATATTTATGAAAACGATTCGCGTTGGAGGTACTTCAAGTACTTTCGAGTACGACTTAAAAGTGCAATATTTTTTATTATTATTTTTTATTATGCTCCGAGCTACTGATAAATCAAGAGTAAGGGTGCGATAGTGTCTAAATCAAATTGGAAAGCAACTCTGAAGACTTGTAAATTAAAATACTTTACTTTCAAGCCATTATAGGTAATACAATTTTTAGTCAATCGTAAAAGATATTTAAATAATGTTTAAGTAAAAGTTGTTCCTTTTAAAAGCTCTATACAAAGATGCCCAACTTTTTAAAAAATTAAGGGAAAATTTTTCTGATAAATTTGAATACTACCATTAATTTTTTTCCCAACTTGTTTACACATCGCCTTTTCGAGAAAAATCGCATTCCCTATGTCTTGATACAATCTTTGGTGACCCCCCTTCTCCTCTCTCTCTCTATAGACAATATTTACGTCTATTGGGGGGGGGGCAGAAAAGGTTGAGAAACACTGACCTAAACCACTGATAAATTCAAGTAGTACACATTTGGTGACATATCCGCACAGGAAGATAGCTCACGCGAAAAATGCCTACAGACACTGCGCACTGTCATAAGTGCTAATACGGAATTATGCTCACATTCAAAATTCCCCACACTGTGAATAACGCACAGTGATAAATACTCACACGAAAATTGCTCACACTGAAAAATGTTCACACGGAAAATTACCCACTTTTATAAATCCTGTACATCCGGAATTGATCCTGATTTAGCACTCAATAATTGCTCTATCATGCATCTGCCCCAGTAGTGTAGTACTAAATGAAAAAAAGCGGGAGCTCTTCCCCACTCACGTAAGGAAGTTCAAAATAAACCATAGGCAGTACTTGGCATATTTTAGGTGGTCAAGCAAAAAACACAAAAAATGCGTTATTTTCCGAAAACATAATCTGATCAAAAAATTTCTGTTGATCTATTCCGGTTCACACAAATGTACATTACTTAGAATTTTTTCAGATTTTTAGTTTACACCATCTGGGCTACAGGGTGTGAGACAAAAAAATTTTTGCACAATTTTGACAAAAATCGTCTAAATAATTTATTTTGCAAAAATAAAATTTTTATCATTAATCCACGTACTAAGGGCTTTCATTTGATACCTACTCAGAATTTATAAAAATATATATATTTTTTTTCGATGAGCAGATATTTGTTTATATTTTTAGGGGGATATGTTTTTTAGATGTTTTAGTTTTTTCCTATGTGCGGGTCAAAGAGTTGTATAAACAAGCCAAATTTCAGCTCCCTAGGGTTAGCCGTTTGGCTAAAATGTTTACCGAACAAACAGACAGACAGACAGACGACAAAATGACGGTATAAGGGTTTTTTGGTCATACCTACAAAACCCTAAAAACATAATAGTATATTATGCAACTAGCGCAAAATGTCATATATTCCGCACGAGAATAAAGTTTGCAAACGAGCCACAGGCGAGTGAAGCAAATCATGTGATTGCGGAATATGTATTCTGCGCATGTTGCTCACTATGCTTTTCCTCCGATTACCGTTTTTCAATAAATAAATCATCAAGAAAATACAATATAAATATGGTTAACAGCCATTAATGCGCACGAGCCAGTACGGGAAAGAAAGTTCTCGGAAATTGCACATGCGCATTGCTGCGAATTTATTCTTTCCCGCATAACCCACATGCACATTTGGGTGCATTTATCATTCCCGCATCGCCTGCGCGCGCATAAGGCATGCGAAATGCATAAACATGCGAAATTAAGCTAATTTCCTGTCAACTAACAATATCGAAATGAGACAGTTCCATAGTAGTCGTAGAAAAAAACCTTTTCAAAGAATAAATCAATTTTTCAAAATGTAATCTTATTAATTTTACTTATAAAAACTTTCAGATGGCATTCTCCTCAATTTTCTCAACTTTGCATTTACGTGTTTGTGTGTCTGTATAAGAAAGTGCTCTATTAATAATCGAGATCTAGCTTCAGTTATTATTAAATTAATACAGTTAAATCCTCTTTCGCATTCAGCAGAACTACACGGTATTGCCTTATAACACTGTAGTAATGGATTTAAAACTGAATGAATGTTTCGCCCACGATAGTCAATGTATATAACTATGTAAACACGCAATATATAATTCGGGGCTTTCCCGGTTTTACACGATAACAGTCATGTGCGCGAATTGCGCATTTCAATTTAAGAAGTAATTTAAGGACGAGTGGTTTTAGACGAGTGATATTGATTTCGAGCGATTTCAACCGTTTGTTTTGTAATACCTGGAATAAAAAAAAGGCGCGCTCCTCCTTAAAAAAATGCGGGAGCGCCGACCCTTTGCGCTCCCGCCCCACTACACCACTGGTCTGGTCTTACATTTCTCCAATGTCTTCAGTCTTAATTGGAAAGTAAAATTAATTTGAATTCTCCACATATCAGAACAAAATAACGAGCAAAATAGCAAAGAACGACATTGAAATTATTATAAATGACATCCGTTAACACGATTAATTTAACAATTCACACAATCCGTCCAACTTTTAACAAAGGAAACAACAAATTATAAAGGTAATAACCATAAATGTTTTACAACAAATAAAATATTGAAAATGTAGCACGAGCCTAGTAATTAATATATTATCAAGTTAATAATTATTGAAATGAGATCGGAAACATTTGTAACAGAAAGCAATTGTTATGTGTTTAGTACAGGTTGAGATGTAAATAGCTTGGTTTGTGCCGGATGCACGTGAAGAAAAGAATAATTTCCGTTTATTTATATAAAAGCTATAAATAAATTAGGTTGGTGACACTGATTAATTATAAATTATACTGAAAGTTGCTTTGTACTGTCTAACAATGCCGATGGAAAGGAGAGCTTTACGATCATACTTAATAATTTATCAGTAAGAAAATTTTCACTTTGAAAAGTGATGAAATAAGAATTCGATTTCGGTCAGATATCAAGTAATGAAATTAGTTTCTATTTAAAGCAGGGATGAGCAACCCGCGGCCCGCGAGCCGCATGAAGCCCGACGTACTTTTTCGTGCGGCCCGTCAAAGCTTTTGTCTGTCAAATTTCAAAAAAGGCCATTAAATTACAAAAGATACATAGATATATTTTAAAGCATAAATAAGAGCAATATAGAGCAATTCGTTGCAAAGAAGCAATGCCAAACTTCTCATTAAAATTTGTTAATGATTTTTTCCCCATAATAATTATTTTTGACTGTTTTTTTATATCTAGCATTTCTATTATATGTTTCATTTGTGTATTTTTTTAAATAATTTTGTTATTTTGTTAATAAATAGATAATTTGTGTTTATCATCTTGTGTTCATATTTTAATAAATTTCGTATGCGGCTCGTAGGAAATTTTTAAATTTCTAGTTGGCCCGTAGTAAAAAAAGGTTGCTCATCCCTGATTTAAAGCCTTCCATCAAACCAATATAACAAATATATCATTAAATGTTAGCAAATTCACAAATTCAAGCATATAAATAGAAATACGGTGGGTCGTCCCTCTGGAAGAGTGAAGAGCGTTTGGTTACTAGCAGTAACATAGCGTGACTTTCTGGTCAAGTGATGCAGTTAAAACAAATACATGTAGGCAAAAATATGTATTGTAACGAAAATGGTTTGATTTCCCCCATAAGATGCCTATGGTGGAATTTCGTGGAAACCATGAAATGATCTAGAAGTCTTTAGAAAAACATGGAACATTGTAACAATTCAACCGAGTTTACTTGTTAACGAGATGTTTTTATGTACTCAGTGGGTTTTTTTACTTGCCCCGGCAAGTATACTTACAGTTTGTGCCTCCAGGCGAAAAGTGTTGTTAGTATTCCGTATACTATAACGTCCTTCGAAGCGATCCATTCATTAAGCCATTTCTCTATTTCTTTATAATTGTTCAAGTGCTGACCCGAAAGCCCGTGTGCCATCGATCTGGACAAGTGATAATTTGATGGAGCAATGTCTGGTGAATTCAGCGGATGAGATAAAACGTCCCAGCCAAGTGCTTCCAAGGTGGCCTTCACAATCTTTCCAACATGTGGTCTAGCGTTATCATGGTGGAGGATCACTTTGTCGGGTCTCTTTGCATATTCCGGCCGCTTAAACGGAGCAATTGTTGTTGGTAAAGTTCGGCAGTGATGGTTTGGCTCTGCTTTAATAGCACCATGATACACTGCACCTTTCTGGTCCCACCATATACAGAGCATTACTTTCTTGCCGTGAATATTTCGCTTTGGTCTCAATGCGGATGGTTTCCTGGGTCGCAAATGGATTTCCTTCGTTTGGGATTATCGAAATAGATTCACTTTTTGTCTTCAATCACGTTTGCCAGGCAAAAAAAACCTTTTTTTTTTGCCTGGCAAGCAAGATTTCAGCCATGGTTTTGCGCCTCTCGATGTCCATTTCTTTTAGTTCGTACGGCACCCATCTTCCTTCTTTGTAAATATTTCACATGGCTGCCAAACGCACAGAAATTGTTGATCGATCAACATTCCACTATTGCCCGAGCTCATGTTGCGATTGATACGGATCTTCATCGATTAGCGCCTGCAATTCCTCGTCCTCGAACTTTTTTGGCTGACTTGGACGCGGTTTGTCATCGACACTGAAATCATCACTTTTGAAACGTCGAAACCTTTCTCTGCATGATTTATCGGTAGGAGCACTTTCACGAGCATTCTATGGGCTTCAGCAGCTGATTTCTTCAAATGGAAACAGAAAATGAGAACTTCCAGGAAATTATGCTTTTTTGGCTCGAATTTCGACATTTTCGAATCAGATAAACACGATATTATTGTTACAAACCCAAACGTTTATCAACTGAATATTAATGCACTAGTATTTCAATCGTTACATATTACAATTACCGACAAAGAAATAAAAGAAATTATGCAACAAAATCACAAATAATGAAATATGATTTGCAAATAATTTAACCTAGTTTGCAGTGCCCCGGAATTTTATACCGGCTTCCCCCGTTTCTTGACGCCTCTGTTGACGCGTTTATGCACAGTTTATCGTCCAAGTAAAACGATCATAAGTCATTTTTTTTTCTAGCGAAAAAATAATATAAAATGGATCAAATATTTCTGATCATTATCACAAAAAAACATTATCAAAAACGAAAATAATGAATTAAATTCTGATTAAATACCGTCCTTTTCATTTTGAGGTACCTGTTATTTTTAAACAACAATATATAGAGCACATAAAAAAGTTTTTGTATTGATAACTATTGCTGTTGGCATTTTAATATGCATTAGTTACATGAATGCCTGATAAGATGGTAATGAGTTACACGTAATGATGTTTTGAATGATAACAGTAGTTTGCATGTGACACTTAACAGGTGTGGTTCATCGTAAAACTCGCAAAAAATGAATTAGTGATTATTCAAACATTAACAAAAAATATATTTATTAAAAGTGTATATGTTGGTGCAACATTCGTGAATATAAATGCGGAAATTCTTCGTCGGAATTGCGAGGGACTCCTATTCATTTACAAATGGGGCATTTAGGTAACAAACACTAAAAACATATTAAATTTAAGGTTGCTGGGCACCATGGTGTAATGGTCAATATTCAATATACTGGCGTGTTGACTAAGGTGGCTCGGGTTCGAATCCCGGTGCATGGATGTTTGTATTTGTAGTATTAAGGTTTAAAATGTATAATTAAATATCGAAAATATGTATCCTGGTTAATGGCCATAGTTGCTAAGACCAAATAATAAATTTTAAAAAGCCGACCGGCGTAGCGTACAGGTAACACGTGCCCTGCGTTGTCAAGGTCTCGGGTTCGAATCCCGTTCAGGAATGGAATTTTCAAAAAGTTACAACTGTTTTGGCTAATTGCCGTAAAAGCAAAGGCCAACTAAAATTTAAAAAAATAAGGATTAGGTATAAAGCGTTTAAATTTAGGTTATAAATGACGATGGGTGCCCGGGTATCTGCTACCCAACCCGCTAATATTGTACCCGGTTCCAATTTTTAATACCCGTTACCCTTTACCTACTCCAAGGGCGAAGCCAGAGGGGTGGGTGGGTAGGGGGCTGCAGCCCTCTCCGTCCTTCAAGGCGAAGCCTCACGTGAGCTGGTGATAGTGCAAATTTGCGTTGGATTATGCAACAACGAAAATAGCAGCATCTTAATTATATTTCATGTCTAAATTGAAATATTCGGTTTTTAGCAAACAAATTGTGTTGCTGAAATTATAGTGTCGTTATTTGAAATTCAAATAAACAGTAACTGTCCATAATCCCGCCTAAGAACAGTCGCCCAGTTAATTTGATGCTTTGCCGTCGCTTTAAAACGTTGAATATTGTATTGGGCTAGGCTAGCCCGGCTAGCATTGAACGTTTACGCGCGAAACATCATAACCGTCCAGTCAAACCACACCGTTTATATACACGTGGCTGCTGTGAAATGCAAATTGTAATATTTTGTTGCATATAATTTATTTGATTCGTGCTTACATGTTACATCTAGAGATCTATAGTAGATGAGTGTATTTAACTGAGGTAAGTTTGATTATTTAACCTTCGTGTCACCATGCTACTTCGTCCGCGCGATCCCATGGGTGGATTTTTTCTTCCCAAAATTTCGAACAAATAACTATTCCACGAGTAATCTCTAATCAAATATATCGAAACAACACTACTTCGAGTTCACCTGAAGCATTTTACAGGACAACTATTTTTATTCCCTTTATTGACCATATTATATTATTACCATTTATTGACCAGCTTATATGTAAGCTCCCAGTTAAATGCTAGGTTTTTGAAACATAAAGAAATATTAGAATCATTCCAGTGTTTAATACCCCAGGCAATTTTCCGACAACAGAAGATAAGAACCATCTAAGACGTTTAGCTAACTTTTATGAGGATGATTTAAATTATACCAATGAAGAGGTTCTAATGAATGAATATATTATGTGGTTTGGAAAATATATTAAATCGTCACAAAAACCTACTAATGCTATAAAATCAATTATTGAGTGTGATAAAATAATATATCCCAATATTTATGCATTATTGAAAATTCAGAAAGATCTTTTTCAACTTTAAAGTGGCTCAAAACGTATTTAAGAAATACAATGTCGGAGGAGCGACTCAATGGCTTGGCGTCTCTTAATGTTCATTGGGAGATATAAATGAAAGAAGAAGATGTAATTGATGAATTGAAAAAAACGCCTCGCCGATTTGTATTATATAAATAATGTTACAGTTTTTCATGTTCCTGTTTCATGTTCCATCCTGTTAATTGTAAAATGTACATTAATAATAAGTATTAGTAGTATTTGATTTCGTTTCATAATTTGTATATGCACATCGTTTAAATTTAAACATGTCACAGTTACACTTTAATGATCTATGTTATATTTATCTTTAAAAATAACTATATCCGCACATATTTTGCATCAAAATGTTTTATTATATTTTAGACAAATTCTTCCGAAAATGGAATTAGCCCCCCCTTGCGGAATTTCTGGCTACGCCCCTGACCTACTCTATTAACGGGTAACGGTTAATTATTAACGGGTAGCGTAGTAGAAATTAACACTGTTAATTTTGATATATTTTGAGTATTTCTGATTTATAAGTATTTTGTTGTAAACATTTTTCTCATCATTTTTCAGAAATGAAAAAAGGTTGGATGTGGGCCGCAGTTGGCTCTTTGGCCATCTTCCATCTTTAACTAACGGGTAGCGGGTAATTAACAAGTACTGGGTTATTAACGTGTGGCGGATAGTAACAGGATAATGAAATCGGGTACCCGGATCCAGAATTTTTTCATTCTCGTCATTCCTAGCTAAGGGCAGGGTAAACACGACAGTTATCACAAGTCTCTCATACAAATCTGACAATAAAAAAAAGTAACAAACCATACACAAAATTTTACCTACAGCGAATATTTATGTGTATTCATATAGGACAGGGGTCGGCAACACGGCGCCCTCTGGGAGATTTTTATGCGCCCTCGCTATCGAGACACACACATACTGAGCCCAATATCCACATCGCATCTATTGGTGATTCGGATATTTGTATTTGTCATTGTTTGTTTTGCATTTATAATTTAAGTATACAGGGTGTTAGGGAAGGAAGGAAGGGGGTGAGGTCACCTGGAAATAGGGAGGAAGGAAGGGAGATAGGAGGAGGGGTGAAGAAACGGTTGGAAGGAAAGAGAATGGAATAAAATAAATTAAAGATGTGCGAGAGAACTGGAAGGGGGAAGAAAGAGAGGGACACTGGAGCAAGAAGAAAGAAATAAGAAAATGTAATATATTGTAAATTAAATTGTACTGTACTGTACGTTATGTAATTTGGATTGTTTTGGTTATTTTATTTATTTTATTTCTATTTGTAATGGCTAATACCCTGAACGCCGCAAGGCCTAGGGAGAAATAAAGAATATATATACAGTGTGGAATTTAAAAGATAGCATGGTGACGTAGAATGCAATCGATTTTTCCTTTGCCAATTTTCTCTAAAATGTGAATTTCATCCAAAAATAAACAAACAAAAAGATGCCCCAAATTTTGAAAACCACTGACTTTCTTTATTTTTCATATTAATCCAGAAGTTGTGTAGTTGCATACACTTGATTTAAAAGACCTAAGGAGGTGTAAAGGTAAAGGTACACACTAATTGCATAAATAACTATTATGAATTATTTTTTAAATATCCTTCGTACATAAAAAAATGTTAAAACAAAAAATTTAATTTTTTTAAATAATTGGAATGTTAATGTACATAATAATATATTTACAACATTTTAAAAATATGTGAAACATCTAATTAGCTAGCATTTAACTGTATGACATATATAAAACATAAGACATTAAAATTTCAAAATTTAAATTTAAAGTATATTATAATAAATAATATTTATAATTAAAACCTTCAGAATAACAGTAAAAGTGTATCTTTAAGGAGATGTATAATTTATGTCACAACTACACATCGCTTGTTTTAGATTAGTTGTTAAATTATTCATGATGTCCTTTCCGTTTATCAGCCTACATCTTGCAAATCCTCGCAATCAAGGACGATACAGTAAACAACAGTTTCTTTTACTCCCACTTCAAAGAAACAGCCAGATTTATTGCCTTATTATAGGGTGTCCCAAATAATTTGTTAAGCATGAGAATATCGAGAACGGTAATAGATATGAAATCAGTTAAATTAGGCGAAAGTTAATAAGCTACTATAAGCTCCATATGAAAAATTAAAATTGATTCCTATAAAACGGTAAGCGATAAAAAAAAAAAAAAATTAGAACCCCTGTAAATTCACCATAGAAAAGTGCCTGGAGAAAGTGCACACCAAAATCACTTAGGCCCGGGTTTTCCACCTTCTGATAAACTTCTGGGTAACTATCTGATAGATAAAGTTATCTGATACTTTATCTGTTGGATAAATGTCATCCCGTCTTTCAATTCAAATTTATCCGTCAGATACAGTCTGTTTCAAACGCTTAGGCGGAACTAGATTTTGCAATTTAGTTACTTTCATCGCTTAAATCGTGCTTTTCGGCCGTTTTGTTTAAGCTTTGTAAATCATACTTACAATAAACATTTTTTGGTTAAGATTAATATCATTTTAAAATGTCATTTTCTTTTTTTTTGATTTTTTGTGTAATTCTTAATACAAATTTCCCATTTCTTTATTTTTTTGGCATTAAAATATATAAAAAAATAATTTAATTTTGACATAGGTCATTCGTTTCCATGGTTTCATTGTTGTAATTTTAAATTTTGACATTCCAACGTAAAAAATGAAATAACCCAAGAAAGGTCCCTTGTCGTGACAACCTAAAAGAACGAAATTCCCATTTAGTTCCGCCTAAGCGTTTGAAACAGACTGTAGTTATCTGAGATAATGAGACTGACATATTGAATCCTCAGATTGGTAACACTGAACGTGCAACTGAAATAGGCGTTGAGAAAGAATTTTGTTTTGTTTCTCTATGGAAATAAATAAATTGGTAAACTGACAGCTGTCGAGCCGTTTTTTTGGTTATTGTCATTAAAAAAAATTTATGTATGCATTATACAAGATTTTAGCAATTATTAATGTCGTAAGCATGTAATAAAATTGGGGAATGAAAAATAGATAGTAGATATTAATAATAATTGTTCTACGTTTATTTAATTTTTTAATTTTATTATGCTTGATGTAAAGACAAAAGAAGTTATAATAAATTTGGAAAAAAGAAATTAAATCACGGAGTATTCTTTCATTTTCATTTCTTCTGAGTAATCAGTTTCTTCAGGTACGTCACCGACACAGTACTGATCTTTTGTGGGTGGTTCTTCATATCCACTATTGTAATATTAAAGTTGTGTAATACTGCAGTTGCTACTATACCAATTATAATCTTATTGCTCAAATTCGAAGCGAATATTAGAATTATTAAACATTGTATTGTAAGGCGTGGATCCCGGCAAACGTTTAATATAATATATCCTTCTCGACACCGTTTACTTCAGCCTTTTTTTCACAGAAGAACGCAGTTTCACTAACATTTCATTCCAGGCTGCAACCCCTCGTGGATAGCGGGAAATTTGTGTATTTAATTTTCCGTACAAGGCATACAAATGAAATCAGACATAAATTGGATATTGCACGAGATATTTTTCATATTTTTTCTCACCGTGGACTGGTTCACTGTTATTTTGGAGTTAAGGCATTATTTCTACAATTAATAAAATTCAAACAAATTTTATTTTTTCAATTTTTAGTTAACAAAGTCCATTTTGCAATTTATTGTTCCAAGAAATCATTTAATTTCTAACTTTTTGACAGTGACAGCACTTATTTGTTACTTATTCGCTACTTTGAGTACCGAATAACTTATCTGCTAGATAGCATAGTTTATTCGTAGGAATAACTTTATCTGAAGGTGGAAAGACGCTTTATTGTTTTTATCCGTCAGATAACGTTACCAGCCACTTTATCTGAAGGTGGAAAGACCGGCCCTTAATATTTTAATTTTGGAAGATATGAGCAAAAATTAAAAAACGGAAAAATTACATTTTCATTCATATCTAATAACCTATGTATTTTTTGGGAGAACATATACATCCTTAAAATGGTCCCTTAATGCGGCAACTTTGGCCTAATTTAAGCGACCTCGTATCATTACCGTTCTCGAGATCCCCATGCTTAACAAGTTATTTGGGACACCCTGTATAAACCCTTGTTACAAAATATATTAATTAATTATGTTATTTTATAAAAGTTACTAGAACTGAAAATCTAGTTCCGCTTAATTCAAAGAAAGAAGCTATAAGCTCTAATCGGATTTTTTAAAATTATTTTATTTGCATGTGCCTTGGAAAACCATAGAAGCGTTCTGTGTAAGAAATTAGTGTGCGGTTTTAATGTACTGGGATCTAATATTTTTAGGTGTCACGATTTTATGTAAATTGCCAGTGCCGTAATTAAACAGGGGCACATGCCCGGGGCCCAGAATGGAAAATATTGGCATAATAATTGTATTTGAGTGAGAACCTTGGTTGGATTTTAGATACGAGGACCTTTTTTTTTAGGTCATCACTTGGATTTTAGATGTAAAGACATCTGGCCCAGGACTTAATTTGACTAATTTGCGAAAATTTAATCATTATAACATTTCAATTAAAAAATCCCAGTGATTTTTTCTGCCTTGCTTCCTATCTAAGTCTTCATTAAATTAATAAGAAATATATTGATAAATGGCTTCATTTTTCAATTTTAAAAACGTATTTCTCTTTATTAACAATATGTTATTTGATTTATAAGTATTTCACTACTAAAAATGATTTATTATTGTTCGATTCGTTAAAAATAAAAAACTAAACTAATTCAAACAATAGATTGAATCATGGTGTATAACAGTAGGCGCTCCGTAATTTGTACCATGTTTTTTTTAAATTTTCTCGAAGCATATATGGGAGGGCAGTTGAAGGCCACAGTAGATTGGGGGGGGCAGCTAGGGGCCACAGTAGATTGGGGGCATCGGACACCACGCTAGCGCTGCCACTAGATCTACGCACTCTTTTCTTCCAGAGTCGAAGGCATTACACGATTACCTTAAGAAACTGATTTCTTCTTAATTTCATTACTGTCGCTAAAGTTTTCCATAGCAATCGCAATTTTGACAAACACTGTTCTAAATTAAATAGTTAATGTATAGTAAATAGTAATAATACTGTTATAAAATTAAATGCGTAGACCTTTTTGTAGTTATGAAGGAAACCAATTTAATTTAAATGCAAAAAAACATGTATGTCATGTCAAAATAAAAAATGTAATAATATTTTACTTTCTATATATGGTTCAGTGTGTAGACAGTTATTCGTAAAACTTTGTATCTCAAGGCAATGAAAATTGAAATTTAATTAGCTGTGAAATTGCACGCACAAAAAATAGTAAAACTGCACTCCATTTGTTAGCAAAAACTATACGCTATAAAAAATGTGCACGTGAGTTATAAGACATGTTTGTTATGCTTCCTAAATCCAAACAAAATCGGTGTGAATTTTTGCACATTTCAGGATTTCCTAGTGCCATTTTTAGGGTTTTGTAGGTATGACCAAAAAACCCTTATACCGTCATTTTGTCGTCTGTCTGTCTGTCTGTCTGTCTGTCTGTCTGTCTGTCTGTCTGTCTGTCTGTCTGTCTGTCTGTCTGTCTGTCTGTCTGTCTGTCTGTCTGTCTGTCTGTCTGTCTGTCTGTCTGTCTGTCTGTTCGGTAAAAATTGTAGCCAAACGGCTAAACCTAGAGAGTTGAAATTTGGCATGCTTATACAACTCTTTGACCCGCACATAGGAAAAATACTAAAACATCTAAAAAACATACCCCCCTAAAAATATAAACAAATATGTGCTCATCGAAAACAAAAATATCTTTTTTAAATTCTGAGTAGGGTATCAAATGAAAGCCCTTAGTACGTGGATTAACGATCAAATTTTTATTTTTGCAAAATAAATTATTTTGATGCGATTTTTGCCAAAAATGTGCAAAAAAAATTTTGTCCCACACCCTGTAGCCCAGATGGTTTAAACTAAAAATCTAAAAAAATTCTAAGTAATGTATATTGGTGTGAACCGAAATAGTACAACAGGAATTTTTGATCAGATTATGTTTTTGGAAAATAACGCATTTTTTGTGGTTTTTGGTTCACAAAGTACAATAGTTATACCAATGTAAGACACTCACATGCATAGCGTTCGATGGCTACATGCGTTAAAGCGCTCTTAAACTGGCTGGAAAACGAAGGGTTTCGAGTTCGAGTACGGAGTGAATTTTATTTTTTCTGTTTTTTTTTGCATTTTTATTATGTTGAAATTATTTTGTCAAAATTCTAGTTATATTTTGACAAATGTTGTATTTAATTTTTATGAGCGTAAATTTAATAACCAGTCTTATTATATGATTAACAGACGATAAATTATTTTAAAAATATCGTTCATTTTGCTGTGATTACTACAAAGTAAAATTTGTCCTACACACTCAACATATCGCCTTCACTTATTATATACCTGCGAAACCCTGAAATGTGTGAATATTCACACTTCACATCAATTTTTTAAGCAGATCTTTACTGTATCACGTCATAACAATAAATTCGAAAAAATAATTCCGTGCTTTAATCTAAGCAAGAGCGGATTTATGTATAGGCTAAGTAGGCTCAGGTCTAGGGCGCCGAATATTGTAAAATACACAATAATAATAAATTAACTAGGGTGGCAAGATCATAAATCCGCCCCTGAATCTAAGTAGTAAACGCTTTCATTTCGTCATATCTTTTAAATTTCATATACGATATACATTAAATTTATATAGATACACACTGTCAAGGACTCAATTAAGTGGACAGTACCTACCTTTTCAAACAAATAACCATGTCTCCTAAAGTTTCTTATAAAACCTTCATTAATTTTTAATTTAGAATTTGTACATATATGTATGTATCTTAAAAATAATTATGCAAATTCATTCATCTAAAATTTATCAAAAAAAAATTTCTTAGTTAAATACAGACGATTCCGCTTAATTGGGCTACCGCTTAATTGGGGCAGCCGCTTATTTGGGCGAAATCTCAAAGAACAGAAACCAAACCAAGGAATCAACAGTAAATTTACATGTTTAATTGGGACAACATTCCGCTTAATTGGGACAGTAAATTTAAGATCATAGTACATATTATGCTGCACATATTCTCAACCAAGAGGCAAAAAAATGTATGGCCGTGTTACAGCGTTATTTTATGCAAGAAGGAAATGAAATGGAGCCCTACATCCACACTAAATACCTGTGCTGATTTTGTAGAAGTGAAATGTTACAAATCAAAAGACAGACTACACTTGACGCATTTTTGCATTGAATTAAATTGTATGTACCTATTTATTATTTTATTTTGGAATTTATTATTGTTTTTTCTTAAAAGTTTATATTTTTTGGTTATATGTAATTTATAGTTTTGTCCAAGAGTTTATAATATAAAATTATTGAAAGAAAAATAATTTAAAAAATCAGTTTTACTATTCCGCTTCACATTAATGTATATTAATCTAATTTGTTTTTTTTTTTGTTCTTTTTTCCATGTTCTAGACCAGTGGTCTTCAACCTTCTTTCATCTGCGGAACCCTACAGTTTAAATGTTCTTTCTTTGAAACCCCAAGACCAAAAGCCACAATAAGCTGTATTTTTTTTAATTTGAAGGTCAAATGTTTTAAAATAATAATTTAGGTGTTTACTATTGAATTTAGTCTTGATTAAAATTGATATTTTATAGCTGACTATATTTCTATATTTTTGAAATGTAGGTATAATATACCATTTAACTTTTAAAATAATGCAATACCTACCTAATAATTAATCCATTCTATTTAATGCAAATTATAAATAAAACTTGAATCGAATAATTAGCGATATGCTGTTTTGAATCTTACTTAATTAATTTATTTATAAAATCAAAGTAACATAGAAATTTACAAACATAATATCAAATAATAAAGTACAAAGTATTGGGGTGTTACATAAGTCCGTTCTTTTTTCCCCCCTTTTATTCAATAAAATATACATTCTAAAAAAAACTTTTATTATCAAATGTACTGTCCATTATTTTCTATCACTTTGGACAAACCCTCAGGCAATTTCATAATGCTGTCTATCCAGAAGGTTCCGTCTTTGCTCTCGAAAATTCTGTCCAGGTAAATTCTGATATCGTCCACAGATGCGAAATTTTTTCCGTTAAGGGAATTTTGTAGAAAACAGAACACCAGGATGCCCGCGAAGCAATTTCTAAGTGCCCGCCTAACCATGCGAAATTCTATTTCCGAGCCGCTTTAGTGATGAAAGTACTGTCAAGAAGACTAGAAGTGTTATAGTTTTATAAATAAATATAATTTAATATTCATTAAATTTTATTGTAAAACTAAATTTTAAAACTATTCCCAATATAGACCCAATATGAAAGAAAGAAATAATAAAAATGGTAATATAAAATTATTGTGATGGAAATGCACCATCCATCAATTTGCCAAACATTTTGATACATTATTGGAAGAATTTAATACCATATTTGAAAACTTCTACGAATTGGAGGCATTTTAAACATTTTTATTAGTCCTTTTTCTGAAAGAGAGGATGATGTGACTAATAAAATCATAACATATTTCGGTATTTCCAAGAAGGAGGACTTAGAATTGGAAGTTATAAATATAACAAATGACATTGAATTAAAATCACATCGTAACGAAGGAAAATTCTGGAACTTGGTGAATGGGAATAGCTACCCATTGTTGAGAAAATGTGCTCTAAAATTGAAGTCTCTCTGCGCGTCGACATATGCTTGTGAATGTATGTTTTCTAATATGAAATACTTAAAATCAAAATACCGAACAGGCCTCACTGACGCTCATTGGGACCAATGCCTGAGAACTGGAAATTCTACTTATGTCCCACACGAATAGGCCGCGAAATTTCATTGTCAAATATCGCATTAATTATCACTTTGATATTATGTATTTTTTTTTTTTTTTATGAAAATTAAAATTTTATATTGCATTAATATTTTTATGTTTAAATTTTACCCCCCCCCCCTTTGTGCCCGCCGAACTCCCGCATTTCTGTAATATGCCCACTTAGTAAAAAAAGTTGCCGCCCCCTGCTCTAGATCATAGAGTGTGCAAAATTATTATTATTATTATTTTTTTTTTTTTCTTGTCTGAATTTACGCTTTATCAGCTATCATTTGATATATCTCACTAAATTGAAAAAATGTATACTTCTTAACTCTTTAATTCGATCAGTCACTATCCGAAGAATCTCGACTGGCACACGGCCATCATTTGAACTTTTAAAAATATTGTAAATTCCTTTTTATATTTCCAAATTTTTGTGTAATTTTAAATAATGCGGAAATGCATAATTAATATATCTAACTCTAATTAATAATTGAGTATGAAATATTGAAATATAAAACATTCACTGTTCAACGTACTTACGTTTATAAAGTGAACGGCTGCTGAAGTAAAATATAAAATTCTTACAGATATTTTACTTTCACTATGTGTATGTTATAATTACAAAATTTATTATTGAATACAGCTTTTGGTGCAGATATTATACAGCCAACTGTCTTACATCTGTAAAAACAATCTCTTACATAATTCTATGTCTTTTACCTACAATATATCTATAACAATTTTATTTTATTTCTTCGTACTTTCGATTTCAAGGAAGATGAATTTCAATATACAATAAATAATTTTTACGCATTATAGTATGAAATTGTTATTACAAAAATATTAAGTGAATTGAGGAAATTGGAAGATTAATTTCGTCTTCAATAAATGATTTTGTTTTATAAAAGCACGCCGAATCTAGTTTTTTTTTTTTTTTTAAATAGTCAGTATACGTGTAAAGCAACAAATTACGTACATTTTCTTAATCATACATAAAATTGAGTTCCGTGCAGTGATATAGGTCAGTCGTTGAATCAACGTCATTTTCTGTGCGTCATAACTTCAATGACAAACTTAGTGGCGAAAAAATAACTAAATCGATTTTTTTGCATATGAATTATAGACTAATATTGCCCTTCATTCTTTTATTTTACTAAAACATACCTTTTGAAGTCATATTTTGTTTATGTTCGATAGTCATTTTGAAGATTTACAAATTTTAAAAGTGTTTATTTAATATAGGGACATTTATATTGGCATCGCTAAATAAAACTATGTTTACATTTGACATTTTAAAATACGTTCTAATTTGTTTTGATACTTGTGTTCACATATCTAACTTATAGTATTTTCTAAAAACCTTTTTTACTTAGTTTATTGTTTATTTAGCAGTTTTGTGTTTAGTTATATATTTTCTTATAGATATCTTATAGATTTCCATTTGATATTGTGTGTAGTGCATAGCTTTTCAGGTTAAATTCAACATATTTCTATTTTCTTTTCTTTGATTATATTTTTAGATCCCATCAGCCCTTTTTAGGACTATTTTGCCTATTAAAATATTTGTTTTTATTCTGTTCTTATTCTTATATTTTCATTTCATTTCGATATAAGTGATAGCGTATAAATATTACATTCGTTAAATGGATGCATGTAAACGTACTAAATATGACGCCACAAAAACATGTGATGTTTCCAGTTACGCAACTGCACTGATTCGCCTACCTACCCTATAAAACATTTCTTTTTAAAAGGCTTAAATGCTAAAGATATAAAAACGGAATTAGACGAAGTTCATGGTGAGTCTGCTCCTTCATATGCCATAGTTGCAACCTGGATTGGAGAATTTAAACGCGGTCGGTCAAGCACAGAGGATGCACCATGCTGTGGTAGGCAGAAATCAGCTACCGATGAAGAAACGGTTAGAAAAGTCCACGGAATCATGATAAACGATCGCTGACTAAAATTGCGAGAGATAGCAGAGGCAGTAGTCATTTAATATGACCGCGCACATTTTACACCAACATTTGGATATAACAAAGCTCCCTACAAGATGGGCGCCACGTTTGATAACAAACAACCAAAAGCAAGTGCGAATTACCATTTTTTCAGCTTTCAGAATTAACATGTTTAAACATGTTCAAGTGCAATATAAAAGATTTTTGCGATTTTTTGTAACTGTCGACGAAAAATGGGTACATCACTACACTCTGGAGACCAAAGAACAATCAAAACAGTGGATAGCACGCGATGAACCAACTCCGAAGAAGTTCAGGATGATGCCATCAGCTGGTAAGGTTATGGCTACCGTCTTTTGGGATTCCCAAGGAATAATTTTTATCGACTACTTGCAACATAGAAAAACAATAACAGACCAGTGTTATGCGTCATTATTGGACAGATTGGACGTAGAAATCAAATCCAAAAAGCCTCATTTAGCAAAGAAAAAAGTCTTGTTCAAACAAGATATCGCACTTTCCCACAAATCGGTAATTGCGATGGCGAAACTGCATGAATTACTATTCGAATTAATTGAACATGCACACTCAAAAATGGTTGGGTGGAAAAAAATTCTCATCAAATTCTGAAGTCGTTGAAGCTGTAAATGAATATTTCGAGAGTTTAGATAATTCTTATTTTTCTGATGGAATGAAAGATCTTGAAAAGCGTTGGACTAAATTTATAGAGCTGAATGGAGACTATGCAGAAAATAATACAAGTTATGTTTTCAATCTCGTTCTAGAAAATTTTCGATCACCCCTCGTACTGTGACGTAAAATTAATAAATAATTCTTTACTTTACAAATTAAATAAAATAAATTAAAATAGTAAAGGGCTGCCAACCTGTAAAAACCAAATGTAACAACTGAGTAATGTTTGCATGTTAGTTACATTACGTTCTAACAATTGCTTAAAACAGGCTTTAAGGATGGTTTCCAATAGACGTAGACGTAGAATCCTACGTCTACGTGAAAATATAATTAATAGGAAAATGCATACTATGGTTTCCAGTCAGACGTAGACATAGAAACGTTCACGTAGAACAGCGGTTCTTAACCTTTTTATACTCGGGACCCCCCCCTCCAGCCTAAAATATTGGGAACCCCCCAAGAAATTTTTTAAACAATATTTTTAATGTTTTTAATAATTAAGTTTATTGTAACTTTAAAAGCAAAAACTGGTAAAAATTAATTTTTTTCTTTCAATTTCGGGACCCCCTAAGGGAATATTGATATGTTTATATTTCACGTCTACGTTCTTACGTCTGGCCAATAATAAATAATGATAGAAAAAGACAAAATATATTCAATATGTCGTATGTAGATAGATAGAATCTGTCAACATTTGTTGTGTTCGAGGTATTGAATTAAGGGAAATAAATAATTACCGTGATTAGATTAGATTATTGTTTAATAACGAATTTGGAAAGAAATCTCGTACTAAATGTGGAAACTCTTCGTCGTTACAGGGCCACCGTGTGCCTGTATGACGATGAACACGGGCGACGCGACAAATGGTCAGAATTTGTAGTCGATTCTATAGAATCCTTCTAGTAGAAGGCGCTCTTATGACCGCCGAAGAAGTTTGCGCACGGGCTACATTTGGGTTCGATTCTAGAAAGGCCGGTCTTATAGATGTTTACACACGGGCGGCTGATACCAACATGATGGCCCTGGTTGCAGAGTTGGTCTAAGCTACCATCGTGCTTTAGATATTTATTGCTAGTATTGCTAAATCATCGTCCAAACTATTTGGTGAATACCTGTTATTTTATACTTTTTAAGAAACTTCTTTTACAAAGAGGTTAACTTAAAGAGTTTTTACACAATATTCTAAGTTTATTGGAAACCAAAGCAACAAAATCTGCATTCTACGTTCTTCGTTTCCCTTCTAAGTTCTACGTCTACATCTATTGGAAACCATCCTTTACTTTAAACATAATTAATATAAAAACCTACAAAATATGAACCATGAATTATTCTCAATCATTATAGTATATAAGGATAATAGGACCGACTGAAACGTTACACTGACCACGTGGCTTTCATATCTATGGCTCGCGGTCTAGAAACGGAGAACTTGCCTTTTCTGCCCCTTATACGCTTATCTAGGCATTGGGATCCTATTATTTAATTATTTATTATTGAGAATAAAACATGGTTCATGACCCTCTTATATTATAGTAAATTTTGAAAATCGCGTCGTAAATATTATTATTTAACTTTTTTATTGCTAATGAGTACTATTTTTTGAGCAACATAATATAAATTAATTTGAATGTATGATAAATATTAGCTATTAATATATGAAAGTAAAATTTGAATAAATAAATTAGAAGATGTGTATATCTGACAAAAATTTATAGATGAAATTTAATGGAAAGTAGTATTATAGTAGTTTCTATACGTTACCATATGTTAACTAATCTAGAGAGCTATGACAAAAATATCACTTTCGATATTTCTGATATTTCCAAACAAATGTAATTATAGTTCAGCTGACTCAGGTTATTTCATTATTGTATTCATTAATGATGTCTGACAGGTTCAAAGTAATTATAGACATATTACTTTGATTTTCTAAGGTGATATCGGAAATAGAAAATACCACAATTACTAGCATCATTTTGGCTTCATGATTCATTACAGACAGTGCCTGATTTATGATTTTGAAGGCCCTTTTCTAGGCTGTTGTTCTGATGCGCCCCCTTAAGGTCCATCAAATGAAAATTTAACAAATTTAACATAATCGTACAGCAAAATAACTTATGCATTTTACAATATATAAGCTATATTTTATTGTGATTAGTGTTGAAATTAACAGAAAATGCATATTTACATGTTATTTTTAGGTTTTCGTAGGTATAATCAAGAAATCCTTATTCCGTCACATGAGTCTGTTTGTTCTGTAGAAATTGAGAAGTGACATTACCGTTGGCGGCGCTGTAATACAAGGCAATATGGCTGAATTGTCTAGTATTCAGCTGTGAATATGCTAACAGGGAACAGGTTAATTTAAGCACAGTACATTTTTATTTTATGAAAATGTATCTATCGACATTCTAACAAAAAATCAACACTAGAAAATATATAATAATTTCAAACAGTACTACAGTCGCGAAGTACAATATTTGACCACCAGACTGCGTATCCGAGCGTGTCAGTTCTCAATTGTGGCCAAGCGGCTGATTTACAGACCAATTCTGTAACTCAGTTACTATGATAATAGTCACTAAATATGTCACTATGAGCAAGGTCAGTTACTATCATGAATGAAAGTGATTATAGTTTTTATAATATTTTATCTTGTAGTAACGTTACTACACAGTAATTTTTTACAGAATTGATCTGTTATAGAACTGACCATAAGTACGAGAAATATTGAGCCCTCAAAAATATATCCCGCGAAAAATATAAACAAATATGTATTTATCCAAGAAGAAAAGTTTGTAAAATTTTGAGGGATATCAAATGAAATATTTTGATACATGGATTAACAATTACTTTTTTACCGACCGCCAACATATATAAGGGAGGTATTGTGATCATACCGATTTTGACATTTCGAGATTTCGATGGATCTCCACGAATTGAGGTACCTACATAACGTTTTGCCTATTTTTAGCATGATGTCTGTTAGTCTGTCTGTCCGTCCGTCTGTCTGTCTGTCACGAGTTGGTGATAAACAGACAATGGCACGAGTTGATCAAATTTTGGTAAAAATCGGTTGACTAAAAATGGGAGTTTACTCGTGTCGATTTTAAGATTTTTGTGAATATTTCACAACAGAAAAAATTTATTGAACAAAAATTGCTATAAATGCAATAACTAATAACTTTTATTTGAGACGTTTTTTGATAAAACGAAAAATTTCGAATAATTCTAAATAATAAGTCTCAATTTTTTCATACTTATATGTAACGTTTTCATGGTCATGATAAATAATATCTCTGTTAGAAAATATTAGGCCAAGTTATTTCTACTCTTGTGCTAGAATGTATTTTATATACGTACTTTATTATGGCGGTCGGTCCTGTGGTGGCCACAGCTGATTTTTTATTAACGCTTCAGGGGCCACAAAAAATTAGGTTGAGGGTCGTATTTGAGCCGCATGCCTTCTACATTTGATTCGGCCCTCCCCAAGACAAAATCCTGGCACTGGTCACATGTATTAAGAACTGTCAGTCGCCCCGTAAACTTATGTTAATCCATGGAGATAGTGGTGTAGCCCCCATTAGATAATGTATTATGATTACGAAAGTGAATGAAACGCTTATGAAACTTTTTTTAACATTTCTTACATTTTTTAACAGTCACCGTAAACACACATTTTATTCACAGAAACAAGTGAAATATAGTTAAATATTTTTAACAGTCCTAGAAAAAAACTATATTTCTTTAATTAATTATTATAGTACTTTGGGTCTAAACCCAATATTAAAAAATTATTAAGAAAAAGTATAACAATTATAATTCTAATGTTTCATCGCCACCTATTATAACGAAATGAAATGTTAAAAACCAAGTCATAATTACTTCTTAATATGACTGTATATAAATAAAAATTTCAGCGTCCCTTGTAAGAGGCACCTCGATGCAACGTATCGCTTATTTACCGTGATAAACCGACACCTCCTCCAAAGTGAAGAGCCTCCAATTTATAAGACGTGTGACAAAGATTTGTCTGTGTTAAACATTTTTACTGAGTGCGTGTAGTTCGACTGAAATTTATTTATTTATTTTTAAATTAATTACAAAAATTGATGTGAAGTGTGAATTTTCACACATTTCAGGGTTTTGCAGGTATTTAGTAAGTGAATGATGATTATTTGGGATGCCAACACAAATTTTATATTAAAATATTTTGTTTGTTAATTTTAATTCGAACGCCTAATACCATTATTTAGGTTTCTAAATATGTACAGTATTTTATTTTTTTTATATGGCAAGGTTCATTAAGAATTTTAAAAATTGCGCCTATGGCTTCCATTGGTTGTTATAAGTTCCGCCCCTCTGATTTCGTGTACATTGAAACAGAATTAAATTATAATTTAAACAATTTCCACTGGTTATTAAATTTACGCTTTTAAAAATTAAATGCAACATTTGCCAAAATATAACTAGAATTTTGAAAAAAAAAAAACAAAAAATAATATTGTCTCTTCTCGCAGGGTTCGATCCCTTTCGGATCGAGTTACTTGGGTGAAACGACAGCGTCAAAACCACTACACCAGCATACACGTTCCATTGTAGCGTGTTACAAGGTATAATTTGTGTACATTATTAGCCAAAAATCACAAAAAATGCGTTTTTTTTCCAAAAACGTAATCTGATCAAAAATTCCTGTTGTACTATTCCTGTTCACACCAATGTACATTACTTAGAATTTTTTCAGATTTTTAGTTTAAACCATCTGGGTGTGGGACAAAATTTTTTTTGCACAATTTTGGCAAAAATTGCTTCAAAATAATTTATTTTGCAAAAATAAAAATTTGATCGTTAATCCACGTACCAAGCTTTCATTTGATACCCTACTTAGAATTAGAAAAAAATATTTTTTTTTTTCGATGAGCACATATTTGTTTATATTTTTAGGGCGATATGTTTTAGTATTTTTCCTATGTGCGGGTCAAAGAGTTGTATAAGCATGCCAAATTTTAACTCTCTAGGTTTAGCCGTTTGGCTACAATTTTTACCGAACAGACAGACAGACGACAAAATAACGGTATAAGGGTTTTTTGGTCATACCTACAAAACCCTAAAAAGTATAGTGAAATATATTCGATAATAAAACAATGTTAGGTGCAAATAGCCGTTACTGCATTGCCCAGAAAACTGTTAATTAACTAACTTTCTTTGTTAAACCTCATTCGGTTTTGAATCCCTTGATTTTGACATTAGTATCATCAGTCTTAAGTGGAAAGTTAAGTCATATACATAAATTTATTAGGCATTATTTGCCATATATGTAAATATAATAATGCAAGGCTATTATGATTTCATTTCTGACTTTGAATCTATAATTAGCACATCATTTATTTGTAAAGTTATGGGATGATTCAGACGAAAAGAGCTTAGAAAATTGTCCATAATCTATTCAATATCTACAATGCAAATAACAAATGAGGAAGTTTACTTCCTCATAATAATTTATTGTCAATTGGGCAATAAAATGAAGATATCAGTATATTTTTCACGTCAAACAGTCCATTGGATTTCACGTTTATACTAATCTATATTAATAAAATTGAAGCCCCACAAACCGTCAAAAAAACACGCTTTTAAGGGACACATTTTTCTTAGAATTAAGATCGAGCATGCCCAAATAAAAAAAAAAATCGCGTAGGAGCTCCTCTAAAAAAAAATATTTTGCCCCCTTCCCCCCTGTTTTCTATTTTTCCGACATATATTTGGTTTCTACACGTTTTAGAGTATTTTAAGATAGGGCCGTACTCAGTCTACGCTGCTGTAGCTAAAACGACAGCAATAATCAGACAGGATTCTTACGCCGAGTGCAAGAAATGCGATAAAGGCGTTTGATAGTTTCCACAAGTGTTTGATATTTATTAGGCTTCCTTTTTAGGATTTATTATGATTTAATTTAGGCTTTTTAGTGCCGGATTACCGATTCATGTCCCGCTTTAATATCAGTACCTATAATCGTACCGGAAAACTATCTATTGTCTCGCATTCAGAAACAGCTCGGCAGCGATGTGTATTCAAGTTATTTATAAAATAAATATAAGCACCTGCTCCAGAAATCAATTTTAATTCATGCGGAAGCCGATCTTTGACGAGATCTTCGCTCCCCACTCTGACATAAGTAACAATGCACTTCGATAGATAAGGATAAGACTGTTAGACGAGGCGGTATAAATGCAATAAAACCGGCAAATTAATACCAAATGTTTGAAGCATCTAATCAAACGTTTTTATTGCACCTAACAATGTGTCCCCCCTCTACCCATAGATAATAGATAATTACGTTTAGTGAGTGCATTATTTTTTAGTGTTCTGAGTTTAGTCAGTTGTAAGATGACTTTGGCAGTTAGTGTTAGTGTATGACTTTAATAATAATATTATTAGGGTACTAATATCTGTTTACCATAGTTAGTGTTTCATTATTGGTGTTCAAAAGTATTACTGGTCATCAAAACTGTTACTTTGACTTGCATTAATATTTATTTGCATGAATTGCCTCGACAAAAAATCTCGCGCTGGTACAGAAAAAAAAAATTCCTTACTGGTTGCATAAATAGCTATTTTCCTTTCCTTTTCAATTATCCTGTAATTATATTTTTGTTGTTCCAACTAAATTTGGCATTAGTTATATGCCCCTTTCGGCAATCCATTATTACAAAAATTTACCTCACTTAAATAACATAATAAACGAAATTACCGGACCATCAGTCATATAATTTTAAAACTGCAGTTCTTCGAAAGTCATTAGAGAAAGACAAATAATATCAAAAATATTTTGATGACGAACAAAAAGACTTTCTTTTTCCATTAATCATAACAGTTAGTTTAACATAAATTTAAAATAAAATCCTTTTCTAAACTTTTAAAATATTTGAACGAAGGTTTTCCTTGGTAGTTTGATACCGATTATTTTCGAATGTACATAGTAATTATACCAAGGTCGTCAGGTTTGAAAATTACCATATTGCAATCTGTGGTTCACATAATATTAACAGTTAGATACAATTACTAATCGTGAATAACAATTGTACCTTCACCTGCGAAAATATAGATATTTTAGACAGAAATAGGTAATATGTGTAATTTTATTTGCATTCTTTGAATTTTTAATTCTTTGATCTGTTTTTACAGTTGGGTGTGGCGATTTTAGATCAATTCCTTTCTATTTTGTAAAACTAATAACTTTATGTAAGATAAACAAAATTTACAGCAGGTACACGTAACAGTTTTTTTTAATTACTGACAAGTAATTATCTTGCCTCTCGTATCTCTATCTCTATACAATATAAGTCAACGTCTCTCTGTCTGTCTGTATGTATGTATGTGCACTTTTCACTCGAGAACTGTTGATCCGATTTTCATGCGGTTTTTTCTATCTGTAATCTCATCATCTGGTCAGGTTTACGGCTGTGTTTTATTAAAATCGGTTCAGTTGTTCCAAAGTTACACTGGAATTTTAGCGCTCGGGTAAATTCGAATCAATTTTTTTCTTGAAATCCTTATTAACTAGCATCGCATGGAATAAATGCAACCCATTATCCCATTAAGCCAACGTAACATCCAGAGCCGCAGTAAGGAAAACTTGCGCTAGGAGCAGACCCGTGTTTTGGCACCCTTAGCAAATAAAAACAAGGTTCTCACCTCTCAAAATTTATGTGATAAAAAAAAAAGTTCCTTTCCTCCCAACATCCAAGTAACAAGCAAAAAAAAGGTCCTCACTTCTCAAAATCCAACTGACGAGCAAAAAAAAAAAACAAAAAGGTCCTCACCTTCCGAAATCCAAGTGATGAGCAAAAAAAAAGGTCCTCATCTTTACAATGGCGCCCCTTAGTCAAGCCCGTCAGTGCACTTTTCCTTAGTGCGCCCAGGGCCGTCGCCCCCTCCGCCCCCCCGAACTGATGTCCATGGTGAAGAGGGTTAGGGAAGGAAGTCCGTAGCAACAGATGACATTGTCAAAAAAGTTAACAAAGCGATTCGTAAGGGACAACGGTTCAAAATTTCTGAATTCTCTGTTGATCTTCCTCAAATTTCTTGGTCAGCTTTTTATAACATTGTTACAGTAAAACTCGGCTACCGCAAATATTGTGCACTGTGGGTTCCTAAACATCTTACAGACGTTCACAAAAAACAGCTAATGAGGAGCTGAAAACCAGTGTGCAAGATTGACTGAGAACCCAGGTGGCAACATGGTATGAGGAGATTTTACAGAAACTGATTCCCCGATACGACAAAGGCCTTAATGTTGGTGGCGACTACGTTGAGAAATAATTAAGATGTATGAGTAACTCTTGTGTATATTAAAACTTTTCTTATTGCCCTTATTTGTTTTTGTTAACTCAACAGAACTTGAAAATAAAATAGCCCTCGTATTATTTGATCAGACTCATTTAGTTCTCACTTTATAAATTAATCAAGTGCAAATAATAAATATCCAAGGTGTAATAGTGTAACGCAGATAATTTCCACTGAAGTAAGAGTGAAATTACGTATAAATTAATATCGTTTTTGGTTGATTTATTTCAGTTGTTTACCTAATATCTAACTGTTTATATAGTAAATTAATCGAAAGTTACTAGCAGATACTTTAACCGAGTGATTTGAACTGAGAGCGACAGTTCTCAGATTAGAAATCTGCTATCGGATATATGCGTCGTGTCTTTTTCATTATTAAAATATTTTACTGTGACATATCGTGTCTGTTTCTACAGGATATTGTCCATTACTTTTATAACTATTAAAATGCCAAATTGAAGTAATTTAGTAATTAATAATATTGTAAATTGGTTGAATTCTGCAGACTTCTATATGCGTTTCACAAATTCTTTTTCCACCCGCTGTGAGAAAGATGTATAAACAATTTGAAAGGTAAATATTACATGTAACTTATTGTTAATAGTTTTCATCAAGGAACTTGAAGAATATTGAAATGTCAGGTCCCTTCTATCTGTATAAACATCCTTATTAATTGTTGTCTATCAAAATTTGTAATTGACTAATATTATTTTCAATCAATAAAATATTGCTAGTCTGTGATTCATAAATAATTTTTCCCAAAATAGAGTAATTATAAACTAAAAATAGGACCAGCTAAAACCTGAAACAAAATTCCAAATTACACCTTAAGAGAATCCTACATTGTCCAACAATTTTGGATTACTGGGATCAATGATGAAGGACGGTAGATTTGGAAGGGTTTAGCGGTATGCGGAATAGTATTCTCAAAATGGACTTAGACAAGGCGACCCACTGGCAACTCTATTATTTCATATTGCATTGGAACATGTCGTCAGAAGCGTTAGTGCAAACTTAAAATTAGACCATGATAACACCATTACTAGCCAATGCGGATGACATTGATAACATTGGCAGAAATAAAAGGACAGTAAGATAGATCTGCGAAGAATTGGAAAAAGAAGCAAGGATAGCTGAACTTGAAATAAACATGTCGAAAACTACATATATAGAAATGTTCAATTGATCTAGGAACAGTGAAGATTTCTTAGGCATAGGAAATTACAATTTTAAGAATGTAAGAAGTTTCATGTACTTGCCAATATTAATCGGTCAAATGATCTTATAAAAGAAATAAGAAAACGTATAAGTCTTGCTAATCGAATTTATTTTAGCTTTCAAAAACTTTTTAGATATAGCATCTTGAGTAGAAAAGTGAAATTCATCCTCTATACATCTCTAATTAGACCAATGGTTCTGTATAGTTCAGAAACATGGTACTTAACGAAAAAAGTCGAAAGACTACCTACTCGACTCCTTCGAAAAAAAAAAATACTTCGACCAGTCCGAGAGAAAGATGGTTGGGGTATAAGATACAGACATGAACTATATAGGATATATCAAGAACCGGATGTAGTCAAAATGGTTAGAGTAGAAAGACTCAGAAGGATAGGTCATGTACAGAGAATGAACAGCAGAAGATCGGCTAAGAAATTAATTTTAAAAAGAACAGGTAGACCGCGCACAAAGTGTATAGACAAAGTGCAGCGTAACCTACTACAGCTGCGAATCAACAATTTGCGAGAAGTTGTCCTGGACAGAATTCTATGGAAGAGGCTAATAAAGGAGACCAAGATTCACGAAGAATTGTAATGCCATGAAGACGAAGAAGATGGTATAGTATGGGAATCTGTCTACCGTGATGTTATTGGATATCAAAAAAAATCCGTTCATCAACATAGATGAGGCAGCGTGCAAATATGATGCTAGGTATTCATAGGTGAAAATTATGAACACTAATCTCTGCGGTATACCACTTAGAACTGGCTTCGACGTTGAGAGAGATTTTCCAACACGCATTTACGGAAGATACGGTTCGTATGAAATAGCTAAAACCAGTTCATTACCTTGCCAAGTATTAACCTTGCCACCTTCCAATTTATGTAACAAAATAGGAATAAGGTTTATCAAAGGCTCCTTTAATGACAATATCAGGGTTGGTAACCCGTTAAAGACTTGGTAAAAAACGTTCCCGTTAACCGATTGCTCTGAATAATAATAATAATAATAATAATAATATTTATTTATTGACCAAGTACAACAGAAATATTGTTCTGGTCAGTCAAATTACAATCTGTTTCAAATACAATATTAATAAAAATAATACAAAAAAATAAAAAAGTAATAATATAAATAAAAATATAATAATACAAAGTGTGCAAATATCAGAAATAGTTTGAGTTATACAATATAAAAAACATATTTTAAAATTAAAAATCAGCTGTGGCCACCACAGGACCGACCGCCATCGTAAAGTACTTATATAAAATAAATTCTAGCAGTAGAGTAGAAATAACTTGGCCTAATATTTTCTAACAGAGATATTATTTATCATGACCATGGAAACATTACATATAAGTATGCAAAAATTTCGAATAATTTTTGTAAAATTTATCGAAATTTTTCGTTTTATCACAAAATTTCTCAAATAAAAGTTATTAATTATTGCTTTTATAGCAACTTTTGTTCAATAAATTTTTTCGAAATATTTTTCTGTTGTGAAATATTCATAAAAATCTTAAAATCTACACGAGTAAACTCCCATTTTTAGTCAACCGATTTTTACCAAAAGTTGATCAACTTGTGTTATTGATGGCAGAAGCTTAAATATGAAGTTTCATAAAAATCCTTTCAGCCGAATTTGCTCTGCACGTGTACACAGACGGACAGACGAACAGACAGACAGACGGACAGACGGACAGACAGACGGACAGACAGACAGACGGACAGACAGACAGACGGACAGACAGACAAAATTGGTATGATCACAATACCTCCCTTATATATGTTGGCGGTCGGTAAAAATGGTCACATATTTAAAATTACAATTGGTCATATATTTAAAATTACAATTGGTCATATATTTAAAATTACAAATGGTCACTTAATTACTTATAGCACGCTTACAACATATTAAAATGGGTAAAATCATCAATCAAATAAATCGGATTATTCAATAGAATTTTTTTAATTTTTGATTGAAATATGTTTTTATTTAGATTTCTTGTTTCTTCCGGTATCATGTTCATAAACTTGACTGCATAGTAATTTGTACTCTTTTTGGATAAATTCAGACGTACAAATTTAGGATGAATACGAGTTTTATTTCTCGAGTCATATGAATGTATCTCTTCAACAGTTGTGAGGTCTGACATGTTCTTATGAGCAAATAATAAGGAATAGTAAATGTGGAGGGCTGGCCAGGTCATAATGATTAGTTCCATAAAAGTATCTTTAAAATCTGCTCTATAAGAAATCCCCGCTATTACGTGTACAGCTCGTTGCTGTAAAGCAAAGATTCTCCGAGCAGCAGGAGAGTGACCCCAAGCGAGTAGACCATACGTCATATGGGACTGGAAAAGTAGGTGGTAATTAAAATGTTTTTAATTACTGTAGAATACAGATTTCGAGGTAAGTAAATTGTCTTAGATAATCTTGAACTCAGACTTAGAAATTTTTTATGTTATTTAGTGGTTATTAGTAAATTTTTAGTTTTATTTATATTAAGGGACAGTTTATTTGAGTGGAACCAGTCCTGTGCTTCCGTCAAACTTGCAAGACCAGTATCTATTACTGTATTTAATATTGACGACGATGTCAAAAAGATTGTATCGTCCGCATAAAGAATAGATTTAGCAGAGATTGATGTTGGGAAGTCATTAATGTAAATCAAAAAGAAAAGTGGTCTTAATATGGAACCTTGTGGGACTCCGTGGTTTATATTTGCAATATTTGATTTATTAGTATCAACTTTAACTAACTGTTTGACTAACCGCTGAAGCTATATTATTTTACACGCATCATTAATACAACATCGTCTGTCATTATTTAGGAACAAAAAATAAAAAATAATTATACTAAATCGCAGTCAGTAATTAATGCACGTCAATGGTTTTACCCCTGCTTGTAACGTTCTCGTGTCGATGACCACAGAACATTTACTAAAGAAGTGATATTACCATGTTAAAAGTGTCGAGTGTATCTCGTATTGCTGCACTATATGAGTTCTCCGTGGGGAACTAAAAATTAAAACCAATATTTGTCTTTAAATTAGTCAAAAAATAGTGCCCCCGATGCCCCCATCCTACTGATCCAGTAAAATGATCCAGCATATTCTTAAAGTATTAACTTTTGCCGTCCTCATGCTGTTTAGATTAGCCTCTATGTTGTGTTAAAATACTCTAAGCTAGCTGAATGAGTAATTGAGCAATGCCATATATATTAGTAAAAATATATATAAGAAAATTGTTGTACCAAGAGGAAACGTCCCATTACTTAAGTTGGTTTTATTAATATATTTCAGCCGACATTCACGTTATTCATACCACTGACTGGTAAGATAAATATAATTTATTTCACACGTGTATCTTCAGTATAATTAATTACTAGGCAATTAAAGAGAAATAACATTGCTTCTCGTATTCAGTAGCACTTCTAGAATGGTCCGTGCTCTTAGCACTTCCTCAACTCAAATGTTTCTCACTTCTCGCAATTAATAAGAACAATTACAACATTTTAAATGTTACAACCAGTGACTAATCGTTTTTAAATTATTATTTCCTTTCTATTTCATAGTTCCGGTTTTTATATTTGAACGTCCGTTTTGTAATAATTTATTTCATAAAGGGCAACAATTATATGACTAATTTTCTTTCTATAATCACTTAAACAAATGAAACAAATTCAATTATTCCCACATTCAACAAATTTATGAAATTAAATCCCAACGTTAAAGGAACGCACAGGGTAGATATTGTAAGGTCTTTGTTTCTTGACCTCACGCATTATGTAATCATAGACAGTGACTGATGTGGAAGAACATGTATATACCAGTTCGTTGTAAATACAGTATTTATAACATATTGGGGGACTTGACGCTAATAATAATAATAATAATAATAATAATAATAATAATAATATTTGATCCTAGGAGCCTGCATTTTTACCGACCGCCAACATATATAAGGAAGGTATTGTGATCATACCGATTTTGACATTTCGAGATTTCGATGGATCTCCACAAATTGAGGTCCCTACATAACGTTTTGACTATTTTTAGCATGATGTCTGTCTGTCTGTCTGTCTGTCTGTTTGTCTGTCTGTCTGTCTGTCTGTCTGTCTGTATGTCTGTCTGTCTGTCTGTCTGTCTGTATGACTGTCGGTCTGTTTGTCTGTCTGTCTGTCTGTCTGTCTGTCTGTCTGTCTGTCTGTCTGTCTGTCTATCCGTCCGTCCGTCGGTCTGTGTACACGTGTAGAGCAAATTCGGCTAAAAGGATTTTTATGAAACTTCATATTTAAGCTTTTGACACCAATGGCACGAGTTGATCAACTTTTGATAAAAATAGGTTAACTAGAAATGGGAGTTTACTCGTGTCGGTTTTAAATTTTTTGCGAATATTTCACAGCAGAGAAATATTTCGAAAAAATTTATTTAATAAAAGTTGCTATAAAAGCAACTAACAACTTTTATTTGAGACTTACTCTGCTGCTAGAATGTATTTTATACAAGTACTTTATGATGGCGGTCGGTCCTGTGGTGGCCACAGCTGATTTTTATGATTACAACGCAAAATGACGAATTTATTTGCTCCTGTCCAATATATATGAAACTAAGAAAGCTTTAATTCTCCAGATCAAAAAAAATCTGCAAGAGAATAATCATTTCATCATTTTTGTATGTTTATAACACTGTTAAGATTTAATTTATGCTAACTGCAACTTCCTCAGTGTACACACTAAGGAGTACAATATTTGTAGTTCAAATGTTATTTTCTGTCATGCACCGAACCTAATTTGAAGTGAAATCATTTGTCACTATAATGATTTAACTTGTCGTACTAAGTATTTATATTGCCGTACAACATTTGTCGTGCTGAGTACAAATTATGGTGCGCCATTGTATTCTTCCCAAAGAAAAATGGCTCAATAGCTGTAGATCACAGTTTCTCAAAATGTTATCATCGAACCAGGGGCATACACAAGGGGATAGTCCAGTGGGTCCACCCTCTCCTAAAATTCAAGGCGAATGTTTGTAATTATACCATAATAAGTAAAAAATCAGTGGATATATATAGTCAAAATATAGTGGATATATAAAAATACAAAATTTATTTTTATCGAACGTCATAACATCAATATCTATTATTTAAGGGCGGGGTAGGGTCTGATAACCACATTTTAAGCATATTTTTGTGAATTTTTTTCAAATCTATGTTTAAATTTATTCATTTTCAAACTAAGTACATATATAAAGTATATTTTGAAGAAGATTCAAAAAAATTTTGAAGGCAAAATATGGCGAAATGAGCCAGCTGTGGCAAATCTTCTCAGACTCCGGGAAAAAAATTAGATTTTGCGGTGACCAGCACAACTCGTCACTGAATCATCTGAAATCAAAAATCCAAAAAGATTTTGTTAGTTTATGAGTTTGCCGAGGTAATGACGTTGAGTTTTTATTTTTAAAATGATTTTTCAGTTTTTAGCGTTACTTAGAAGACAAAAAAAAATAATTCCCCCTAAAAAAAACCTAAAAATGAGTATATTTGTGATGGTTAAATAAAAAAAAAAATATCTCAACGTCATTACCTCGGCAAACTTATAAACTAACAAAATCTTTTTGGATTTTTTATTTCAGATGATCCAGTGACGAGTTATGCTGGTCACCGCAAAATCTAATTTTTTTCCCGGAGTCTGAGAAGATTTGCCACAGCTGGCTCATTTCGCCATATTTTGCCTTCAAAATTTTTTTGTATCTTCCTCAAAACATACTTTATATATGTACTTAGTTTGAAAATGAATAAATTTAACCATAGATTTGAAAAAAATTCACAAAAATATGCTTAAAATGTGGTTATCAGACCCCTCCCCCTTAAGGAATTTCTACTGCATTTATCCTGTGCCGCTCATATAATACTGTTTCTCCAATAAGAAAAGTTTTGCAAATTATAATAAAAATATATGGGAAAGCAAAAGTTTTACATTTAATAAAAGAGGAGCTTACAAATGTTTATAAGTGACTAAAATCTGACGATACCCTTTTGTACTTTTGCATTTCACCAAACAAATAAGCGTTTTACAAGAAAATAGAAAGAGGGAACCAGAAAATTAAAAATTAAAGTTCAAAGTTGAGTCCCAGATTTAAAACATAATAATTAACAAATTATATGCATATTAGGAGCATGTAAATCATTACAAAATGACCATTATTTCAAATTACATTTAAAAATGCCATTGTACTTCCCTTCATTACAACAAATCTTCCATTACTCATTAGACATCTTAGGTAACATTGCTTAGTAAAAAGATAATCTCATCCGGAATAAAAGTGGGAAGAGAACAAACGGATATTATCAAAAAAACTTCCTTGTACATTTAAATGGTACAGTTCTAGGGAAAGCAATATTGTGCACAAAACAACCGTTTTCCACATTATAATATAATTGTTGTAACGTGAAATATTTAAACAATAGTTTTGTCGTGCCGGTAATGTTCCCAAAAATAAGGAAATTGACTATTAAAATTCATTATTGTTTGCATCTTTTTGTAAATTTAATAATATGTGGAACGAATATTTAAAACAATTATGTGAACTTTCAAGATTTTGAAAACTGTTTATTGTTTAATATATGAGCTGATTCAATTATTTATGCCAGAAACCAGTAAATTAGTCTAATTTTTAATTTTCTCGTATGAATTAAAATGATAACAATTGTGAATTTTGCTGCTTTTCTCCAAATTCAAGAAAGTGTTTAGAATGGCATTATATTACATTTTAGATTGGCAATAGTTGAACTGAGATAGTATCAGACCAATTATGTAACTCAGTTACTATGATCATAGTAACTAAAATTGTCCCTATGAGCAAGGTCAGTTACTATCATGAATGAAAGTCATTATACTTTTTATTTATTCATTTATTCAATTCATTTATTCAACAGCCCAAAGGCCAAAAAAATGTTATACATAAAAAAAGAATTATAATATTTTATCTTGTAGTAACGTTACTACACAGTAAGTTTTTACAGAATTGATCTGTTAGAACAACTTCTATTTTTCATCAATTTTTTAAGGAATTCTAGTTATATTTTTATGTTTATTTATTGCCAACTGTTAGTTGTAGCATAACCAACAAATGTATAGGTTATGTTTTGTTTTCAAATTTGACAGAACCGCAAACGTTCTAATTTACCATCATCTAGGTTATTTCTTTTGTTTTTGTTCACAGGTCGTAATTTTTTGAAGATTTTTTCAATATTTTCATTTTGATAAATATGTCAACATGTTTTATAGTTGGTATGTAAAAATTTTCAAAAAAAATGATAAACAAATTGATGTATGTTACGTGATCCTTTTATTTTCAAGGTTACCAATAAACTTTATATATTAATTACAACAATAAAATTAATTGACAAATAACTTGATCAAATTATTGATCAATAAATTGAACTGCGTAAAACCAACTTTAGAAAGATATAAAATCGGTGCAAAATCGATAAAAAAAATTTATGTATAGATTGTCATATTTTTTTTTTTTTTCAGATTGTTAGTTTTGTATAAGAAACTAATAATATCTGGTTATAGGTAGCGCGCTAGACGTTTGGACAAGTCACCTTGCTTAATTGGAGAAAGAAGATTTTTATTTTTCATGCTGGCAAAAATCTATGTCATCTTGAATATTAATATATGTTACTTTAACAGCAATTTCATAATGAATACAAAATTCTTCAAAATTTCTGACATCAAAACATCCATAATTTATTGCTGACATTTAACACTGCATATCGTGATGATTAAATCATGCGTTTCTGCACTCGACAGTTAATTATGAAACAAAAACAAATGTAGAAATTTTAGAAGAAACTTCGTTTTATTATTTAACATTATTTTTTTGAAAACGAAAGCGATATCTATTCGAAACCTGAAAAAAGTTATTTTTATGCATGTTTTCACTTTGTAAAATTAATATTCGTTTTTAAGTAGTTGAAAAACAGTTATTTAGATACAGATGTTCAAACCTGTCCTATATGGCACTTTCATCTCATATATGTTTCAATAAAATTACTGTAATATTATTTATTGCTATCATTTAAATGAATAAATAATAGTTAATTTAAATATTTATTCGGAATTGGTGAAACTTAACCATTTATTTCGTAAACAATAATTTGAGACACGTACATGGAATATTGACATATAGCACACAGCAACAATGGCTATTAGTGTCCCATTTTGTTTTAGTGTCAGGGCTAGCATATACGGGCGAGCCTAATGTGTACTGGTCACCTTAAAGCCTGTTTCTACTTCCAAAATAAGCTTTAATCTATTTTTCAAATATTTTTAAAATCTTTAATATTTTTAAAACCCACAACAGCTATCAGATATGTCCGATTCGCAAGTTAAATTAGTGTAAATTAAGCAGAAATTAAGGTGCACAACCTCATTTTCTTCACGAATTTATTCAAATCGTTTATTCTAAAGTTGGTTTTACAAAGTTCAATTAATCGATCAATAAATTGATCAAGTTTTTTGTCAATTATTTGAAAAATTTATTAGTAACCTTGAAAAAAAACATCACTTTACACACATCAATTTATTTATCATTTTTTTTGAAAATTTTTACATTACCAACTGTAAAACATGTTGACATATTTATCAAAATGAAAATATTGAAAAAATCTTCACAAAATTACGAGCTGTGAAGAAAAACAAAAGAGATAACCTAGATGATGATAAATTAGAACGTTTGAGGTTATGTTAGATTTGAAAACGAAACACAAATAATATATTTCGAGGTTATGCTACAACTAAACAGTTGGCAATATCTTAACAGATAAAACTATACCTAGAATACCCCAAAAAATTGATGAAAAATTGACGAAAAATAGAACTTGTTCTATTTTCAAAATAAATTGATCAAATTTTTTGTCAATTAATTGACGAAATTTTTCCACTTTTCACACTTCAATTAATTGAAGGCCAACTTTTTCAATTAATTTATCAACAAATTGAATCGTGTAAAACCCACTTAAGTTTTTGTAATGTTGAAACATAAATTATAAGTGAGATACTTCGTTTACAAGTAGCCCTCCCCATAGTTCCCCAAATATGTATTTAATTAAAAACTTTTTTGAACAGAAAGGAATTGTTTATTTTATCATATTCATTTTTGCTTTAAAGTAAATGATAAATGAGATATTTCAATCTTATAGGCGTGCCCTCTAAATATTTTTTTTATTTAAGGTGTCCCCCCATACCTCCCCAAATTTTCATCTAATTGAAAAAATTCATTGAACAAAAAAGGTATGTTTTCTTACTATAAACAATGTTTTATTTATTTAATTTAGGGAGCCTCAAAAACAATGTTTGTTATACATATTTTTCTGTTAAGTTTATCTTTCTTTAAGTTTCTACAAATCAAAGTAAATAAATTTACTAATTCCATGAACCTATACAGATATATGTTTTAATAAAATAGATAAATTAATTTCGTATCATTATTTTAACCATTATCGTTAGCGTTTGCATGAAATTTATTATTATTATTTTACTTCTTTTTTTTTGAAATAATGTTAAAAATTAATTTAAAAGCAGCGAAATTTTACATTTAAAAACTATTACTATGAAGAGCTTATTGTGTACCCTTTTCACACTAGAACATCAAAACTAGAGCTTTAATACCCTTTTCACACTAGAACTTTAAGATCGGATGTTAAAGTGAATGTGTCTTTAAACGCTAATGTGAAAACGTATGACCTCGTCTAAATACAAGCGATGTTTAAGACAGAGATCTGCGTCTTAAATATCGTCCGCATTGCCAACATAATTTCTATTATAAAAAAATACTCATTGAATTTGTGCTGTCAACATTTTGTATTATCATAAACAAGAATACTGTATTATATCGACGTTATAAGAAGTTTATAATTATTGTTATAATAAAATTATTTATTTTAATAATGTGTTTAATAAAATACAGAGCTACAATAATTGAGATAAAATGTATCGACTTACATGTTAATACAGGTGTAATATATTCTTTATTGTAGTGTCTTTATTGTAGAATGAAATGAAATATTCATATTTTTTTATAATAATTCAAAATGTGCGTCTGCGCAGACAGTTCAAAACTGGTAATTTCCTGACGGTAACTTAAGGACAAAATTACTGTAACTGATGACAGCACCGGAGATTTAAACATCAAGTATGAAAGCAAACCGATGTTAAACATCGGTGAACTTTAAGTTCACTCGTCTTAAAGTTCTAGTGTGAAAAGGGTATAACGTACTTAAGCTCTTGCTAGATCTTATCATGAACATGGGAGCATGGGTGCACATCTATGCGATGATTTAATATTTCAAAAAACTAATCTTAGTACTCAGATAATTCTCAAAAAATATAATAGCAAAAAAACGAGTTAAACCCGTACGAAGTACGTTTACTTAATTTTAATAATGTCCTGTTTTTACTGACGCATTGAGGTGAATTGGATATGGAAATACTAAAAGTTGAGAAATCGCAAATTAACTGTTTTACTGCATTTAATGATTAAGCTGTAAATGCCACTTCCTGAACATTTCAGCAAGTCAATTAATATTAAATTCATATAGTCTTCGGTGATGATTAGTCAGTAAAATAGTAATAATTTTCAAAATATTTCTAAATTATAAACTTGATGTGAAGTATGAATTTTTACACATTCAAGATTTCGTAGATATATATTAAAGGTATAGCTTTATTTGCTGTAATCGCATCTAAATCAAAACTTTTTAAAAACATTTTTCGTTCTTTTCAAGTATTAACAGCTTTCATTTAATATCCTACAATTTTTTTGCAAAAATAGAAGTCCCTCGAACAACATATCGCATCAGAAATTTCGAGCGTATTATTTCGGTTCACATCAATGTACATTACTTTGAATATTTTCAGATTTTTAAACCATACCCTCTGGGAGAAAAAAATTTACTATATTTGAATCATATTTGAACATATAGATCAAAAATTATATTCTCAATATCAAAATCTACCCAAATGCAGATAAACTATAGGAGATTGAAAAGGAGATAAAAATTTTATATTTTTATTTTTAACTTGTTTTTATTATCAATTTAAGTCCTGCTTTTGAATGCCAGTGAATGCCAACAAATTAAAAAAAATCACAAATTAAAAACTGGTCAATGTTACCTAACTTTTTCCTGTGGCATACTAATTTTAAACTAAAAATAGTTATATATGCTAATAGTTATATTCGCAACTATCTCTTACAACATAAAATTAACAACTAATAGAAATTTGTTACATATTCTTTCAAAAATATTTGATCCATAAATATAAAACGGATAAAATTATCATGTTTTAATTTATAAATAGTCATTTTATTTAGATCTCAAATAAGATATAAAAAAAACGAATAAATTGATTCCAAGGTCGTAGAACATGTATTATTTAAAAACTATTAAAACTAATCTTCAGCCGCAAATTAACTGTATTGGTATAGACCAGTGGTGGCCAACTTTAAGCATAACATGCGCCAATTTTTTGCATGACGAGTTCAGATGCGCCTACAAATCAAGCACGTTTCTTACCTTCTAACTTTCACGTTTGGGGTTGTAAAATGGGGATAGGGGTAGGATCTAATTTGCTTAAGGGAGGAAACGGAATAACCCAATCAAGCAATTCAATTCATTAATTTACGCCATTTCAAAAGAACATTACCGAAGGCTGTACGAATTGAAGTGAGTTCACTTTGATGTGGAAAATATTAAGATGGATTCATAGGTTATGACACCTATTTAAAAAAAAAATAAGTAGGCGCAAGGATGCAATGCGCCACATTTGGCGCATGCGGCACGGTTTGGCCACCCCTGGTATAGACAGTGAATATATATTGGTATAGACAGCTTATATTGGTATAGACCAGGGGTCTCCATCCTTTTTGTTTCCCTGGACCCATTATAAGAATACGAGTTATTTTGGGCCACACATAAAATACACTAAGGGCCGAGAGTTCCAGTTCCTAATAAACTCTCTAATAGTTATTAGACACATAACGTATATGAATGAACATTTATTCATATACGATGTACACTTATACTGTATTCTGATTTTCCTTTATGTAGCAGCTCTGATGAAGGAATAAACTATTCCGAAACTGGTCAGCTGTAGATAGTTGTTTTTATTTATGTCCGATACCCGTACAACCTTTCCACTTCTATTTATTACGGACACGACCATCTCCACAACTTTACTTACTAATGCCCATAATTATTTAAAACAATTCAGAAAAGTTTGATAACCAAAAAGAGGGAGCAGTTGTTTTGGCAAAAATTTGGGGAATTGGTGCTCAGTTTCGAAATCAGAGAAAAAGAATTATTAAAAAATAATAGACGAAATTGATAGTTTTGATTCCCAAATCGAGAACACAAATTTCGCGTTACAATATTTAATATTATTATGGACATTGTTACCTGTCAATTAAATGGATTTTTTACCATTGTATCCAGAGCCGTAGGAACGGCCTGGTATCGGGGTAAGGTTTAATAAGAGGCTACATCGTGTTTTTCTTTATTTTTTGTCACTTGCTGTTTAAAAGTGAGGACCTTGTTTTTTTTTTTTTTTAGGTCATCACTTGTATTTTCACCTGTCTATTAAAATTGAAATTATGCCATCCTTAAAATGAAAGAAGCTAAAAAAGACGCTATTTTAAGTTAATTTAATTGATTTACCAAGGGCGCCAAAATCATTTCTACGGCTCTGGTTCTATCAATATTTAAAATACTCAATCCTAAGTGCAATCCTAATACCTGCAAGTAATATCGGATTAAAGCATTGTTGGACAAAATTAAATTGTTCCAATACAGGAGAACTTTTTAATAGACTATAGTACAATTTTATCCAGTTTCTACGAAATATATGCACAGCATTTCAACACTTCCTATAACATCTGCGTCTGCTGAGCGGTCATTTTCAAAGTAAAAATTATAAAAAATTATCTAAGGAGTACTATAGGACACAGCGGCAGCGGTGGAGTGACTAAACATTAATTAGTGTTGAAAACGATCGTGCAAGATCAACGAATTATGAAGATTTAATTAAACATTTTTGCGGAAGCTAAAAGTTGAAAAAACTGTTTGAAACACTAAATGTATAGATGAAACATCCTAAACGCCCTGACAACTGGTGGCAATTTGCGAAAGATACGAAAACGACATTGTTTTGTTTTGTTCAATGGAGAAATACGTGTTTTTTTGTTGTTTGTGTTTTATTTTTGTGAATCATGGAAAATAAACAATCAATTTTGTTGTGTCCGCAATGTAAATCGTGAATAACGAAAAATCCTTCTTAAACATTCCATAATTTACCTAAATCGAAAAAAATATCAATTGAAACGACGTTTGGAGGCAGAGAGAAAGTGGATCGTAGGTTTTTTTTGACCTAAAAACTAAAAATGGGCAAAAATCCAGCCCATGCATGCATGTTTGCTCGTTGCATTTTACGGAAAGTGATTTTTTACGTCCAAGAAAAGACTGAAAAAACGCATTTATCCCACCCAAAATTTGTCTAAATCATCAGTTGATATATTATAAGGCCCTTCTACTTTTTCAGGCAGAGATAATAATTTTTATTAATATATTTACCATATTTTTGTTGTTATTATATTGACAGACAGTCAAAAAGAATTAAAAATACAATGAAAAACTAAAAATTTCCTTGAAATTTCTTTAGAATAGTATATTATTACATATCTTGTAAATCGTAGATTAACTTTAAATTAAAAAAAAGCTCGGAAAACAGGAAAAATACAACTCGTGTTCATTTTCACCATGTAAACAAATACACGAGAAACAGTTTCGAGTGTTCCAGCTTTGCCGCATATGGCGCTGAGATCTTAAAAAATTTCCCCTGTACCTATAAGTCTCTTGGTAAGTTTTTTAATATTATTATTCGCTTATTTATTTTTTTCTTTTAAAAACTATGATTTGTTGTATTGTAAAATGTTCTTCAAATAAATATCGTAATTTTAATTAAATCCATTTTTCTGCACACCAGCACAACTTGAACTTGTTACGCCACTGCTTTTACGGAAATCCATCAGCGTCTTCGTGAGAAAAGCTCTTTTAAAATAAATACTGTTGATCGTGGAGCGCCAAGAAACACCCGAACTGTATTACTTATAAGTTTAAATCTAAAATCGCGGTAACTTTTTAACAAACTGTTTCCGGACATACATATGTAGAATACTTCACTGAAATTTGGACAAACATTTCAGTGACACATTGTATATTGTTACAACAATGCTATTTAAAAATAATATAATTAATTTATATATTAAATATCAAAACAAATTATATTATTCATATGCTTTCATACATTTTACAATACATTTTAATAATAATTACAATGTAATAAACTTAATTTTTTTAACTTACCGGTAACCTGCGTTGAGCAGTTACTCCCAAAATCACAACTAAAACACAAAAATAGTTCGATAATCTCATTGTTAAATAATCACAGACTCAAAAATCACACACAAATTTAACTTTATCCATAAATAATTAAGCACAACACATTTTAAAACATTATTAAATAAATGTAGGTTAACTGGACCTTATGGTCTTAAGACCTTATTAAGTACTGAGAGTGTTAACTTCGTCAAGGTGTACAGTCGACTGCCAACGATTATAGATCAATGCAAAAATGTTTAAAATGAAAAAAGAAAACAAAAATATAACACATTTTCCCTCTCACCTGAGTTGACTTTGCCTTTCTCTAGACTTCCCCTACTCCAACCGAGACTCGAGACTTAAAAACTTATGAAAAGAAATTAAATTGTCGTATTGTTTGGAGCGAATGACATATTCAGGTTATTTTTTGTTTGATTGTTGTTGTATTGTTGTCAATTGTTTCTGGATTTTTATTAGATTAAATTTTTCCTCGAGGACAAGCAGCAAATGTTGCGTGCTTATATTTACTGTTAAATAATTTTATAATATACTAGCTATATATTTTTTGTAATATATATTTTGTTGTAACATAATTGATGAGATATTTCAATTTCAAGAAGAACACAATATAATCGTTTCTTTATTCTTAACTACTTTTCTGCATATATTTTTAATGTTAAATAAATAGTAAGTGAGATACTTAGTTTATAGATAACTCGCTCCCCAAAATATATCTTATTAAAAACTGCATTAAACAGAGAGGAATAGTTTATATTCTTATATTCATTTTTGCTGTTAAAGAAATGAGTTCAACCTTATAAGTAACACTCCCCTTGCCCTCTAAATTCTAAATAATTTTCTTATTAAAAACTGCAGGGAAATATTTGAAAAGTTTTAGGGTGTCCTCCCGTAACTCCCCAACTATTCATCTAAATGAAAAAATGTATGGAAATAAAAGATTTATTTTATTATTATAAACTTTTTTTCTCATATATAATTTTGCTGTTGTCCATAATAAGAAAAATATATGTAGATTATAGTTTTAGGGTGTCCCCCCATCCCCCGTAACTACCCAAAAACTCCCAAATTTCCAAATTTTTCTGTTAAGCCAATAATAAGGGAGATATTTTAAGTTTTTAATAAACAGTTTTAACCCCAAAACACAAATTTTGAGATGCCTTATAACCTATGTTCGAATCCTGGTTTTACTCTATTATACTGAAATCGATAATGAAATCGTGTTCAAAAATTGCGTTCCTTAGATGTTAATAAAGGCTGTGGACCAGACGGCATACCCCCTATGCTCCTTAAACATTGTTGCTCAACTCTTTGTCAACCTTTAACCACCTTGTTTCGCCTTTCATTGGAATCTGGAGTTTTTCCGACTACTTGGAAAATTGCGTACATAACACCTATATTTAAAACTGGATGTGGGCCATATATAGAAAATTACAGACCCATATCCATCCTCTCTACCATCTCCAAAGTACTCGAATCAATTATTACTGACAAAATATTTTCTTGTTACAAAAATACAATAGTAAATCAGCAACATGGATTCTACATGGGTCGTTCTAGAGTGACCAATTTAGTATCTTTCAAGGACTACATCATATACTCCTTAGAGAATGGGAGCGAAGTCCATGGCATCTACACAGATTTTCGGAAAGCGTTTGACCGTATTAACCACGACATACTTTTGGCCAAACTGAAAGCGTACGGCATTCAGTCGTCCCTGCTATTGCGGTTAAGCTCGTACCTAAAAAATCGTACTCAACGGGTTAGAATAAATAACTGCTTATCGAAGATAATTAATGTAACATCTGGTGTACCATAGGGCTCACACTTGGGTCCCATATTGTTTACCTTGTTTATTAATGAGGTATCCTTAAAAGCAATTATCTCTTATTCGCTGATGATTTGAAACTTTATTCAGCGGTTAACATCCCTGCCGACTTCATTAACTTACAGAACGACCTGGATGTAGTGGCTACGTGGTGCAGTACAAACTGTTTATTTCTGAACGAGACTAAGTGTTACTCCATATGTTTTTCCAAAAAAAACGTTTAACATCGTCTTTCTCGTACACGATCAACGGGACTAGTCTCAAGCAAGTTGATGGAGTAACAGATCTTGGAGTTATGTTTACCAGTAGCGTTTCTTTTGAGATGCATATTGATTGCATTTGTAAAAAGGCAACACGTATGCTAGGCTTCATCAAAAGAAATCTTCTACACTAACTATGTTGCCATTAAATCGTTGTACTCAGCACTGGTCAGGAGTAGGAATGACGACGGGTACCCGGGTACCCACTACCCAACCCGTTAAGGTTGTACCCGGTTCCGAATTTGAATACCCACTACCCATTACCCGTTAACTACTGGGTAATTAACGGGAATCGGGTATTTAGCTGGTAGCGGGCAATTAACGGATATCAGATTACTAACGGGTAGCGGTTAATTAGCGGGTAGCGGATAGTTAACGGGTAATTGTCTGAGGCATTTTGAGTATTTATTTATCTGTGACTATTTTTTCTCGGTTACAGTAGTAGGAATTAAGTATGCGTATTCCATAATGAACCTGTGCCTATTTTTAGGGTTTTGTAGATATGACCACCAAAAAACTCATAAAGTCACTCATGTGTTTGCAGAGCCGCAGGAAGGAAAACTTGCGCTAGGGGCAAAACCATGTTTTGGCGCTCTTGGCAAATAAATGTAAGCAAAAACAAGATTCTCACCTCCCAAAATCTAAGTGATGAGCAAAAAAAAAAGGTCTTCACCTCCCAAAATCCAAGTGATGAGCAAAAAAGAAAAAGGTCCTCACCTTCGCAATATGGCGCCCCTTTAGTCAAGCTCGTCAGCGCCCTTTTCTTTAGTGCGCTAGGGGCCGTCGCCCCCTCCGCCCCCCCTTACTGCGGCTCTGTGTGTTTGTCTGTACAGTAGAAATTGTAGCCAAACGGCTTAAGATAGCCAGTTGAAATTTGACGTGCTTATATAACTCTTTGACCACATCACGAAATAAATATAAACAAATAAGTATTTAATGAAAAAAAAAACATTTTTTTATGAGATTTTCGCTAAATATATGCCAAAAAACTTTTGTTCCCCACCCTATCTGCCAGAGGGGCGATGGTGTTGGGGTTTGTGTCGTTGAAAAAAATTATAATTTTTTTAAAATTTACTGTGTGGTATCAAAAGAGAGACGTAAAAAAAGTAAGACGTAGAGTAAGGAACGAAAAGTTGTTTTTAAAATTTATTTCTTTTAACACGATTTTGTCAAAAAGTTATAGGTAATGTACATTGATCTGAGCCGGAAACGTACGAGAGAAATTAATTATTTTTTTAATTAATGGCTTATTATTTAAATTTAGTCTAAAAAAATTAAATGGAAGATCTTAGTACTAAAAAACCGAAAAAAAAGTTCAAAAAATGTTTATCAAAAAATTATTTTTAGACATCCAGCATTCTATTGGCTTCTTATATTTATTAAATACCTATAAAACCCTGAAATGTGATAAAACCATATATTTGTGATCTAAGGCTAAAAATATATAAGTATAACAAAAATCTAAAAACGCTCAAAAAAAAATCCCCTAAAATTAATATAATTCCAAAACGATTTCCAAAAATACATATTTGTACCAATTTTCAATAAAATCGGCGACTAAAATATTTTTCCTAAAAATAACGATTTTTTAGGGTCTACCCCATAAGATTTTTTCGATTTTTGGTCATTTTCAAGGGTTTTGGATTACTGCCTATACAAAACTTAATAATTGGTTTATTAAAGCCCATTTTTTTTAGACTAAACAATGTAGGAGAATTTTAATAATGTAAACGGCAGATTTTTATTCTTAACAATTTTTTAGTTAGGATTTAACAAAATTATCAAAAAAAAAATATATATAAAACGAAAAAATTTCAATTTTTTTTTTTTTTCAAAATATTGTTTCAAGTCAATTAGGACCTCGAGATTTCAAAAATTTCAACCGCAGGTCTTTATTGCATGTCGTTTTTGAGTTACGTCCATGCGAATATGAAATTTTTTATAAATCACGCCATATTAAAATTAGACATAATTTTAAGATATGCAAAATGAATTAGATCTCATATTTTTACTAGACTAAATAAACTACGAGTAATTCAAAAATTCTAGCCTCAGGTAGTTTTCTCTAACCGTTTTTGAGTTATGATTTTTTTTTAATTCCCAATTTTTACAAATAACGTAAATTATACCATTAAAAATTGTCATAATCTCATTACGCATTAAACGATTAAAGCCCTAGAATAAAAATGTTGCCCTAGAAATGCCTTATAGCCTATGTTCATATCTATTTTACTGTATTATCGTACCAAATTTCATAAAACTACAGTGCGATCATTAAGTCCTGTCCGTTACATAATGGTAAACAGTGGGTTTTAAAATATCAAAACTTCACAGCTGAAAATCTCAATTTAACAGATTATCAGATTACCTCGTTGGTCCAAACTCACCTGGGGAACAAAAATGATGTGTTACTAACTTAATATTTATTATCAACTCACTGGCGTGTAGAGAAAAATAGTGTTCATTTAATAAATATTCGTATAAGGTAACAAAAATAGAATGTACGCCTATGTGTACATATCCTTGAAAATAAGTTTGAAAACTAAATGTTACTGTCAAGTATTGCATAACATTCAAGAAATAATGATCGCACTGTATATCCACTGAGTTTCTGCTGAATCTCGCACAGACACAAATTGATATTGTCTTATAAATATCTGAAATTTGTAGAAACCAAATATGAGGACGATAAAATAAAAAACACATATAGGCTCCAATTTTATTAACCCTTTACCGCATAGTGTGCCATATATGGCACATTCCGATTTTTATTTTTTATTTTACTTTTAAAACTGAATCCGAACGTTACTTAATGAATGTTCATGTAAGCCACATACACAGCAATGGATCCTGCAGTATCTCAAGTAATGGGCTGCAATAGATTTGAGGATATCAAGCGGAATTTGTACTTCAACAATAACTCTGAATTTATTGAGAAAGGACAACTAGAAGATACGACCTTTTCTTTCAAAAATTCGAGGGCGACTGCTTTTAATCCCTAATGAAGAACACCTAGCAATTGACGAGTAAATAATACGGAATCATTTTCTTTTGTAACATAATGTAGAATCATAATGTTCCATGTATGGCACAAACCCTAAATTATGATTTTAATTATTATTTTTTCATAAAAATAATAATTAATATTTTAAATATATTTTTTTAATTAATTTTTCTATCAATAAGAACCAATTCCTAATGCTCATGAATTATTTCAGCCAAAAATAAAAATTCATGCAGTAAAGGGTTAATTTAGAAGATAGACAGTTTATACATAGTTGGGTGTTTATTAAGCACTATAATAAATGTTAATGATGATACTAACAGAGTCTATATAAATTATTTATATAGATTCATAATCAATTGTATATTCATGCAATTATTTAGTTTTGCAATATTATTGAATTATTATTAAATTTATTTTTTTATGAAAAATTGCATTTATAATTATGTTCTTTAAGTCAGGGTCAAATGGAAGGAGAGAATTATTAATACTTGATTAGATACATTTCTATAGGCTGACCAGACGTACTCTTTTTACCGACCGCCAACATATAGACCGGGAGCTCATGACAGTTTTTGGTCTCCGATTTCATACAGCATGCCTTTTGGAGGAGAGAATATTTACCCTGTGACAACAAAAAAGGGATGGTACTAAAGCCCTGCACGCTTTCCGGTCATAGGAAAAATTGCATTTCCACTTAAACACAAAATTTTTGTGCTTTTCTCTGATTTAATATTGCTTGCCCTTTTGTCAAAAGAAAGTAATAACAAATTTAAAGTCTTTTAAATATATGCATGCGATTCGGAGGGTCCCAAAGGGCTCAAACGGTCATGTGATCTTGTAATAAAAAAATATGATTTTCCGCGTTTTCATACAGCATGCCTATAATTAAATGACTTTAAATTTGTTATAACTTTCTTTTGACAAAAGGGCAAGCAATATTAAATCAGAGAAAAACACAAAAATTTTGTGCAAGTGGAAAATCAATTTTCCCTATGACCGGAAAGCGTGCAGGGGTTTAGTACCATCCCTTTTTTGTTGTCACATGGTAAATATTCTCTCCTCCAAAAGGCATGCTGTATGAAATCGGAGACCAAAAATGTCATGAGCTCCCGGTCTAATATATAAGGGAGGTATTGTGATCATACCGATTTTGACATTTCGAGATTTCGATGGATCTCCACGAATTGAGGTCCCTACAAAAAGTTTTGACTGTTTTTAGCATGATGTCTTGTCGGTCTGTCTGTCTGTCTGTCCGTCTGTCCGTCTGTCCGTCTGTCCGTCCGTCTGTCTGTGTATACGTGCAGAGCAAGGATTTCTATGAAACTTCATATTTAAGCTTTTGACATCATTGGCACAAGTTGATCAACTTTTGGTAAAAATCGGTTGACTAAAAATGGGAGTTTACTCGTGTCGATTTTAAGATTTTGCGAATAATTAACAACAGAAAAATATTTCGAAAAAAATTATTTAATAAAAGTTGCTAAAAAAGGAATTACTAACAACTTTTATTTAAGACATTTTTTGATAAAACGAAAAAAAATTTCATACTATTTGTATCTATTTTTTCATACTTATATGTAACGTTTCCATGGTTATGATAAATAATATCTCTGTTAGAAAATATTGGGCCAAGTTATTTCTACTCTGCTGCTAGAATGTATTTTATACGAGTACTTTGTGATGGCGGTCGGTCCTGTGGTGTCCACAGCTGATTTTTTTAATGTTGAAAATATTGTAGAGGATAAATCATGTTAAAATTTTAGTCAGCTTTTAAGTACTTAAGTGTTCATTTAAATAACATTAGAACATATGGATAACGCGGCTTTAAAAATGATAATGAAAACGGCACGTAATTGCATATTAATTGAAAACATATGTATAGAGAAATTTTCAAGAAATTAAGAATATTAGGACAAAAGGCCCAAAAATAATTTAAAATAAAAATTAATAATAATAGTAATAATTATTTTATTTAACTTGTAGGTAATCTTTCACATGCAGTTTTAAACTGAACAAAAAATTAAATGTAAATGATTATAATAAATAATACACTAAATTAAAATAAAATATTGTAACAATAAATGCTAGTTAGCTAAATATTATAAATCGCTTCTTATATATTGCCACAGTTGCGTTGCGGGAGACAGAAGACAAATTCTATCAAAATTAATTTATAATCAGTGACTCACTAAACATTATATTTTTTTTAAATAGTATTTTAAAAGCACAGTGCCTTTAACGTGGCGTCAAGATAATTGTACATTACTCGAGGAATGAAAAATGAGAATTATAACTTTATCTCGAGAAATTCTCGAGAAGAATTATTATTTCTGGGTGCATAACATCGGAGTTTTATGGTGATGTATCAATTATTTTAGAGGAATAAAGAATACCATTTGACGTAGAATCATAATGTATGTAACACTATACATCAAAGATTAATAATAATGAAGTTATCACAGGGTAAACAGAAGTTCGAAATGCAGATATGTTGAGAGTTCGAATTTGTTAGAGTGGAATTTGTCAAGAGATGGCACTGCTGGTTAGTTGTTTATTCTCCACTGCACGATACTTAAAATTACTATACCTACCTATCGTGTAATATATTTAACTTGAACGTTGTGAGCGTTATGTTCTTCTTTCTTGGAATTAAAGTAGTGAAATGTCGTAGCGAAGCACGGCAAAGTACTCCCGCTAGTAGGTAATAAAAGCTTCTGATACGTGAATTTACAATTAACATTTTATTTTTCAAAAGATGTTGTTCACGCGGTTTTGCCTTAAATGTGGAGGGAAGGCTAGGAAACTGCAGGTCCCCCTTAACAATTTTCAAATTTATAGTTTTCATTCACAGTGAAGTGAGGAAAATCGGGGCCCTACGCAAAGTTCTCATTGTGGGCCTTAAGAGTTAAAAAAATCATAAAATAACAGAAATATGTATAATAAAACCGTCTTGCGGGCCCCAAAAAAATACAGGCCCTAGGCAGTTGCCTAGTTTGCCTAGGCCAATGTCCGCCCCTGTTCATTCACAAAAATAGATGACCACAGTATATAAAGTAATGTCGGTGTGCTGTGTAGGAATTTTATTATGATGGGTTCAGAGCTGGGAATATTTGAAATAAATTATTTGAAAAAGTATTTTAATTACTTTCTGGTATTTGATATATTGTATTTCAAATACTTCAAAAAACTGCTCTTGGTATTTAGATTTGCAAATACTTTCTCCGTGATATTTGTGGCGATGTCTGAAAATATCAGTATTTGAAATACTTTAGAAGTATTTTATCGATCTAGAGAAAGCGTTTGATAGAGTACCACGGAAAAAACTGTGGGAAATGCTAGAAAATAGGGGAATTAGTAGCAAAATAATTAGAATAATACAGAAAGTATATGAGAATAATCGTAATGCCGTAATTTATAACAGTCAACATTCGAGTATTTTTAAAACGGAAGAAGGATTAAGACAGTGTGGAGGATTAAGTCCAACGCTTTTTATAACATTTATGGATGAAATTATAAAAAAGTGTAAAAATGAAACAACAAAGTTCAAGGTTGGATATTGGAATATGCAAATAACTGAAATATCGGAAGGAGTGTTTGCTGACGACGTTGTTATAATAACAAAAGGACGAAACGAATTACAGGAAAATTTAAATGTATGGAATAGAATATTAAAAGAATACGGTATGAGAATTAATAAAAATAAAACGAATGTTATGGTATTAGGAACAGATGAAATCATAAATATAAAAATAGACGACATTAATATTGAACAGGTTAAGAATTTCAAATACTAGGAATTACTAGGAATAGAGATTAGAGAGGATGGGAAACTAGAAATGGAGATAAATACAAGAATAGAGAAGACAACAAAACTTTACTTTGACAAAAAAAATACACTCATCAATAGGAAAGAAATAACAAGAACTACAAAAATAAATGTGTTCAAAGCTATATACCTACGGACCGGTACTGACTTTTGGCTGTGAGACCTGGACGCTTTCAAGAAGAGAAAAGAGTAAAATACAATCTTTGGAGATGTATTATTTAAGAAGAGTAAAGGGTGTCACTAAGATGGATAAAATCAGAAATACAGATATAAGAAAAGAACTCAATATAGAACCGATAGAATAATTTATAGAAAACAGACAACTGCCCTGGTGGGGACACATGCAAAGACTGCAAAACACAATACAAGTGAAGCAGATCTGAGAGACCAGAACGTACAGGAAGCAAAGAACAGTAAAAGGGATAGGTAGTAGAAAAAAGAGGAAAAACGATAATAGAAGCTAAAAGAATGACAAGAAACAAAAAAGACGAAAATGCACATGAAGGGCGAAATTCGTACATGAACCCGAACTGCCATAATATAGAAAAGAAGGAGAAAAGAAAGAAATACAGCCTACATCGTATTATGGTAGAAGGCTTTTATATATAGTATATATGTTAGGGTCAAAACTAGTTCTTGGACCCCTTTGTAATATGTTGCGTTAGTAACCATAACATAATGACATATGTGTGACAGATTGTACATAGACGTAGTAATAAATGCTTATATGTGCTTGGATTTGTGTGTTTTAATTGATATTATCATATTGATATATCAACGCTATAAAGCGTTCTATCATATATATAATACGCGATAAGAGATGCAAAAAATATGGTCACATGATGCGATTCCGCCAAATATTATTGGAATAATATGAAGAAGGTCTACATATTTCGTATATCATCCAATCAGAACGCGCCAATTTCATTTATAACCGTTTTTATTTTTATAGACTGTGATATTTAGATTTTTGTATTTTGTTGTGATATTATGTTTAAATTTTTAAATTATCTAGTCATTAGTGTAATGTTTAACACCAGAGGACACTCTTAAATTTTACTTTGTAAGTTTTAAATTATATTCTGTAAAATATTGTCTTAATTTTAATAAATTTTCAGCCCTTGAAAAAGGTCAAAAAAATTTGACCGAAATATTGGGTCTCAGTAATCGTTGAGTTTACTTACCTCCTACTAAGGATAAACGGTGGAGGTAAGTAAAGTATTTCAAATATTTCCTAGTATTTTAAAAATTTCCTACTAATTCCAGTATTTTAAATACATTTAAATTATTTGAAATACATTATTTCAAATACTCATCTCTATCAGTGATGACTAATAGTATTTGAGGAGGCACAATGCAAAACCGACTAAATCACATTTTTCAAAATCGAGATATCACGTGATTATCATTTCTTACCTTGCAAGCTATTCAGAAAATAGAAAAAATATCAACAAAATGAACGATATCCCTTTATAATGTCGCATCGAATTGTACAAGACAAAACAGAACCAACTTTATCCACAAGCGAGTCTGGTGCAAAATCTCTGACTCTTTCCATTTCAGCCAATCACATCACTCTATTATTTTCTCTATTTACGCAGGTTACACGAACATGTAGATAAATACAAGTTGACAATAACAAGTTACAACACGTACATATAACTGCCGTAATGTACGATAACTGCCGTAACAATTAATTGAAAAAAAATTTAAATATTTTTTTTCAGTCTCTAATAAAATTTTATTCCATGACTTTTGCATCAAATATTTTATTTTGCTTTTATTATATTGTTCTTAAGAAATGAGACTGGAAGCGATTTGGTGCAAAACCAACTTTATCCAGAGAAGTCTCAGCAAAACCAAATTTCCAAACAAAAAAGTGAATTATCTCCCAAACTATTAAATTTTCGATGTAGGTGACTTATTTAATCTTAATCGCATTACCATAAACAGTAGATTTACCAAAGAAAAATCACTGAAGTGATAAAACTAAACACGAAAAACGTTTTTTTTTTTTTTTTGAATACCCAAAGTTTCGATAACTGTGATAAAGCTGGTTTTGTTTTGTACCTCCTCATTTGTTATTTCAAATACTTTGATCGTTATTTGGTATTTAGTATTTGAAATATTTTTACCGAGTATTTGGCCCAGCTCTGGTTGGGTTGTATGATAAAGGAGACTTTAGTTGACAGATGACGGTTAATTAAAGCACATGGTTCAATGGGAGAGAACTATAGGAATAAAATTTCCATTTTTGAATAGAGCCATATCGTTTGTTCACAGACAAAGCTAGAAATAGAGAAAGAGATACAAGAATGCATCGAACACGTGGAACCTTCTCCACTACACCATTAGCGACCGCCCTCGAGCTGAATGCGCGCGCGTATGTACAAAGAGATATACGTTGAAGTTACCATATTATAATATAACAAAAAAAGACAAAAACTATGAACGTACGTTACAGTTAGAAGCAGAAATACGTTCTTGACATCTTACATAAAACTGTGTGAAATAGATATATATTTATTTATCGGTTCTCAATCGCTCAATCTGTCAAGTAAATTCTCCTTTACTATTGAGAACTGACACGCTCGGATACGCAGTCTGGTGGTCAAATATTGTACTACGCGACTGTAGTACTGTTTGTAATTATTACATATTTTCTAGTGTTGATTTTTTGTTAGAATGTCGATAGATACATATTCATAAAATAAAAATGTACTGTGCTTAAATTAACCTGTTCCCTGTTAGCATATTCACAGCTGAATACTAGACAATTCAGTCATATCGCCTTGTATTACAGCGCCGCCAACAGTAATGTCACTTCTCAATAGTATGGTCGGTGAGCATCGGTCGCAAGAGTCTCTTCGCGTTTTATTTATTTTTTTGTAACATTCACAACTTTTTAAAAGGTACTCCCCCTTTACAAATTCCTGTATATGCCCATGATTCCTGTAAAAGTACTCATAAGACACAAACAAAACTGTAAAAACCCTCTGTTTATGTATAGATTTCATAATATATCCAAATATTTACTCTCACAGAGTTAAATAGAAGAAATTTTTCTATTTTTACTCATTCTCTTACATTAAGTTAGCCATGCGTGTATAATACTTACGTTATGGAAATTAAATAATGTATGAAATAATAAAATAATATCTAATAAACGTAATACAGTGTAACTAAACAACTTTTAATCAAAGCGAATTGTTTAAGAAGATTGTTTACTACAGTTTTAAATTCCTTTAAGTAGTACAACTAAACGCTATTTAATTAACAGTACTCGTAGATTAGTTGTTGCATCAGTAGAGTTAGGCGTGGTTTTTTAACTCACTACACTTCTATTATTGTATGAATTTGTGTCTATATTTAAGAGGTATGTAATATTATAAACATAGTGATAAAACAGTATTATTATCTATCACAATGTGACCTAAATAAAGTGATTTGTGATTGTTGTATATGTGGTGGCAATACGTCCTTTATTACAGAACAGTGATGGGTTATCTTTTTATACAGGTATCTCTCATGCAATCTCTGTTACGCGTTTTCTCTATAATGCAATTTTATTTAAACTACCTGGAGTACCCGTACTTTGTACGGTTTTTGTATTGTACATTTTTGCTGTACCGTAAATAGTAAGATATTTTAGTTTCAAGTAAAACAAAATAATCGTTTCTTTATTCTAAACCATTTTTACCGACCGTCAACATATATAAGGGAGGTATTGTGATCATACCGATTTTGACATTTCGAGATTTCGATGGATCTCCACGAATTGAGGTCCCTACATAACGTTTTGACTATTTTTAGCATGATGTCTGTCGGTCTGTCTGTCCGTCCGTCTGTCTGTCTGTCCGTCCGTCTGTCTGTCTGTCTGTCTGTCTGTCTGTCTGTCTGTCTGTCTGTCCGTCTGTCCGTCTGTGTACACGTGCAGAGCAAATTAGGCTGAAAGGATATTTATAAAACTGAATATTTAAGCTTCTGGCATCAATGACACGAGTTGATCAACTTTTGGTAAAAATCGGTTAACTAGAAATGGGAGCGAATATTTAGCAACAGAAAAATATTTAGAAAAAAGTTATTGAACAAAAGTTGCTATAAATGCAATAACTAATAACTTTTATTTAAGACGTATTTTGATGAAACAAAAAATTTCGACAAATTTCTGTAACATTTTTTAAAATTCTCAATTTTTAAAGTCTCAATTTTTTCATACTTTTATTTAACGTTTCCATGGTCATGATAAATAATATCTCTGTTAGAAAATATAAGGCCAAGTTATTTCTACTCTGCTGCTAGAATGTATTTTATAGCTCTCCGCATAGCTCCCCAAATATATATCTTATTAAATGCTACATTGTTCTTATTAAAAACTGCCTTGAAGAGAAAAAAAATCTTTTTTTTTAAATTTTATTTTTTAATAAAAATTGTAGAGAAACGTCAGAACATAGAAAGTTGAAATTTGGCACGTTTGTACAACTCTTTGACCCACATATAGGAAAAATGTATAGAGTTAAAAAAACACATAACTATATAAATAAATAAATATAAACAAATGTATTTAACTAAGGTGACCACAGTCCCGAATTTCCGCCCTTTTTCCGCCGAATTTTTCAGAGGCAATATTTGTCCCGAATTCGGGTTTTCTGTCCCGAATTTTCCCGAATTTTAGAAACAGTATTTATTTTAAATTTATTTCAACTCAACTTATTTTTACAAAACTTGAACTAAAAAAAAAATCTACCGAAAGGGTATTTTCCTTGATGAACAGCTTTTGGATAAGTGACAAGACTCAACTTGATGTAGACACAATTAAAAGCAATATTACTGATTAAATTAAATTATGAAGAAAACTATGCCGATTTTTATAAAATGCTTAAAAGCAAAAAACACCTACTCAAAATGATCCATAGTTCGGAAAAATATAAAAAGTTTTCTACTGAGTAATTTTAATGAATAAGGTTTGAAATCATTAATAATTTATATCATTAATAATTCACCCTTTTAATAATATAAGTTAATTATCTGTGATTGGAAATTTTTGTTTATTATAAATAGGGGATACGCATAAAATTTATATTTCCTTAAAACTACATTTGTTTGATATGTTAATGTTAGTTATGTCACATAACAAAACAATAATCATATTTTAATTAATATAATAGCCAAATTTTTCAATTAAAATATTGTAAATTTGAAATAAGCCGACCACGGCGCGAAGTTTGCCGATTAAATTCGACTGAGTATGACGATAAACGACTGGGGTTTTACGTCACAGATACAGTTACAACATAATCTTTACGTGTATATATTGTATTGTTCGAGAGTTTTGTATTTGTTTTTAAACAATTTTTCACGCATTTATTATTAAAATGGCAGATAAAGATTTTGTTAGGGCTCAGAGTGATAATTTACCCAACATTGATGCATTTATGCTCATGGAATATATGAAAAAACATATACAAACAAAAAGTTTACTTTTTTTTTGAAATATCGGTTTTATTTCGCCTCATAGCTTCCAGCCACAAAGTTCGCCATTTCTGTTGTTTTTCGCCATCAGGTAATGATATTAATTATGTTTTTGGATTTCTATTTGAACTATTTGTGCACATCGGTACTAAACAATATTTTCGACTATGTTTCGAAGTACTGGGGCCTGGATCTTCCCTATTTTATATATTTTAATATAAAAATTTAATTCGGTAAACATGTATAAATTGTTTTTATAGAATTAAACTTTATTTTAATTAAAATCACTTTAACTTTACATAACCTATAAAGGTTATACAAGCAAATAAGTTCACGACTGTGTAGGCTGCACGATGTACACTGGGTAGGCTGTACGCAGTACACTGGGTAGGCTAGTAGTGTTCTGCGTCACTTAGAAGGTGTATGACGTCACACGTCGTTTTCGCGCGCTACATACATTTATGATTTTTTAAGCCTTCAAATTCAAAAAAAAAAAATCAAAACTGTTTTTTATGTTTATATGCAACAAGAGGAATATAATAAAATAAATTTAAAAAATCATGCCTATCCCCTATTATAATTATTTGCTGTATATAATTTGTATTAAAAATAAAAAATTAATTAAACAATTATATTTGAATAATTTGAACATTCGTTGAAATATAGTTTGAATTACTTTAGTTTTTTATATTTAAGGTATCAAAGAGAATTAATCATTTATAGTAATAGAATACTTATAAAACAAATAACACATTATTAATAGTGAGAAATACGTTTCTGAAATTGAAAAAATGATGCGATTTATCAATATATTTCTTATCAATTTAGTGATGAAATTTTCGCAAATAATTTAAATTTAGTTTTAAAAAAGTATATGAAAGCTCTTAGCAGAGCCGCAGTAAGGAAGTGGGCGTAGGGGGCGACGGCCCTGGGCGCTCTAAGGAGAAGGGCGCTGACGGGCTTGACTAAGAGGCGCCATTGCGAAAGCGAGGACCTTTTTTTTTTTCTCGTCACTTGGATTTTGGGAGTTGAGGACCTTTGTTTTTTTTGCTCATCACTTGAATTTTGAGAGATGAGAACCTTTTATTTGCCAAGGGCGCCAAAACACGGCTCTGCCCCTAGCGCAAGTTTTCCTTACTGTGGCTCTGGCTCTTAGTACTCAAATACCGAATAAAAATGATTTAAAAAAAACTGTTGACTTTGATGTGATTATAAAAAGAATACTGTCCTAGACATCCAGCATTCTGTTGGCTTCTTATACTTAATTAAATACCTATAAAACCCTGAAATGCGTAAAAGTTCATACTATATTTTTTCTTTTTCTTGTCGTTTTTAACCGCAAGGAACACGATAAGGTTGAGCGGTAAAATATGTTTATATCGTCAATTTTATGATGCATAAAATCAAAAAAAAAAAAAAACTAAATGAATAAATGCTAAATAAAAGTAATAAAATAAATAATAGTAAATGTAGTGTTAATTGATAAATCGTTGTATAATTATCCAATTGACTCAAAAAAGTTTTAATCTTAGGCGTTAAATGAAGTTATATTTTTCTATACATAATCTAATTAAATAAGACGTTCAAATATGTAGTAAATTATTTAGCATTCTATTTATACAAATTATCCAATTGAAACTCCAACCGCAGAACTAAACAAAATTGTAATTTAAGCAGAATTTAAAAATAATTACGAATTAATACCGTATCTTGCTAAAGAAAGTACCAGGAAGAAATTGTTTCACCAACTTCCGAAAATTAATTGACTAAATAAAAGTACATACTTTCAAACGAAGCATATCAAATTTACATATTATACATATTTTTAATTTGCAGATATTTTTACATATTATTTCTGAAAAAGAAAAAAAAAGAAAACGCGACGTAAAACTCAAAATTATCATCTTGATTATGTCAGCTCCATTTCCCCACCTTAAGAAATTTATCTTTAGTTAGTCATGAAATATCTCCCATAAAAGTGCGTTCTTTTTACTTATTACCCATTAAAAAATATATATTTTTGTATTATTATTACAACTTGACAGGTACGTTAAAGTAATGTTATGTTTTGTTTATGTGCGTAACTTTTATTTTGTTTTTATTTTGTAAAAATTTAGGTTATGTAATTTACATCAATTGTCAAGTTGAGTAATTTGTATCTTTTTTTTAATTCTCATGTGTGCCAAGAAAGTTTTTTTGTTTGTACCTCAAATTACAAACATTTGAAAAAAATAAACATGATTTTCATTAATAAAACAGTGAAACAATGAACTAATTATTATTTATAAGAAAAAAATTAAACAACCTGTTGCATTTTTGTTTTGTTTTTAGAATGTCCGATGAAGAAAATTCATGTGAGGTGGAAAAAGATGATGAATATGAGAAGATAAATGATAACGTACAAAACACAGCAGATTCCGATTATGATGAAACATTGGATATTCCAGATTCCGTAACAGTTATTACAATAGCAGACAAAACTATTAATGTCAATAATGAAAAAGTTGGGACAGGTAACTGCAATTCTTTAGAATTTAAGGTTTTATTAATATTTGAAATACATGCTTATATTTATACAGTGTTTACGTTTTATTAAAAATTGAGATTCAAAGTTATCCATTAGGTCGGTAACCAATAGCTGTTTAGCATTATTGAGAAATGTCTTATTGATTTCTTACAGGAATTGATTATTATTGTTTCTAAAATTTGTTTAAGTTATCTAGGCTATTGTCATGCGGCTCGTTTGATGTATGCAATTCCTCGTTTAACAATACATTATATTAATTATTCCATTCTGTTCCGCAAAAGGTACATTTTGTTGAAATATTTGTGATATATCAATAAATGAGCTATTCTTAATATTTTGTGAATGAGGATTAATATTATGTATATTTTTGATCTCATTATAAAGAAAAAAGTGTTTTGATCATTATTTGCAATAAAAGTACATATAAGTATGTCATTGTGTTTCGGTTGTACCTAATATACTAAGTTGCTATAGTCAACCCATTGGTTCGTCCAGTAAACATACCCCCACCTTTCTTCTATTAGTCTAATTGAAAAAATTATTGTTTGGATTAGTGTTTCCCAACCTTTTTAGTATCATGGAGCCCCTGTAATGTTTTTTGAAGTTGGCAGACCCCTATCCAGGGGATATATATACATTAGGGTGGTCCTTATTTTCGATCTTAAATTTTTTTTTATCGACCGCCCCCCCCCCATTTTATGCCTTAGTAAGAAGTATTTAAATGTGAAAATTTCAGCTCCATCGGTGCCGCATCGAGCTTGAAATTTAGAAAAATCGACAAATTCTAGGTTTTTTAGAAAACATTTCCGTTTCCCATATAACTAAACTTCTAAAAATCATCCTTAATATTTTTTTCTGTTTCCTCACAACTTGAATAATCATTTGAGACTAATTGTGACAAAATCGGTTGAACGATACTAATTCTACATCGGTTTTATTTGCGAAATTGACTAGCGCTATGCTTAGCGTAAAGCAACAACGGAAACACGATATCTGTTAAAATTACTAAATCCGCTGCAGAATTAGTTTCGTTCAACCGATTTTATCGTAATTTGTCTCATAATGAATACTTACGTTTATGGATTTAAAAATAATAAAAATACTTTGGGTAAATTACGTTCGTTGGAAAGCGGATTTTAAATTTTCAAAAATAAAACTGGTAATGTTTTAATTTCTTGTCTTGAATTAATGTAAAAGTAGTAGGTAAAATTTAATTTAGTCACGATATAAGACAGCATTAGCAATTTGGCAATTAAAAATGTTAATTAGTTAAAATTTGCGGCGTACTGCATTTAAAGCTATTTGCGGCATATAAAAATAGGTACCAAGGGGTAAAAAAGGGTGATTGTTATGTATAGATGACCAAAATATTAAATGTATTTAGTATTCTCACATAAAAACCAATGTAAAAGATACTGACAGCGATTGCAACAGATATTGAATTTCTCTTTGTTGCTTTAGGCTGAGCGTAGCTTTACTCAATTCCGCAACTAAATCCGCTGCAGAATTAGTATCGTTCAACCGATTTTGTCGCAGTTAGTTTTAAATGATTATTCAAGATGCGTTAAAATCAGAAAAAAAGAGTGAGTTAGAAGTAACAGTTTTTGGAGAAACGGAAATGTTTTCAAAAAAATTTAGAATTTGTCGATTTTTCTAAATTTCAAGCTTGATGTGGCACGTGTTAACGTAATCCGATGGAAATGAAATTTTGCACATTCTTATATTTTATACTAAGACACAAAATGGGGGGTCCTGCATTTATAAATCTTAGCTTTCATTTTTAGCCTTATGACTAAGGACCACCCTAATATACATATATCTATAAACAGGGTGTCTCAAATAACTTGTTAAGAACGGGGATCTCGAGAACGGTAAGAGATATGTGTCATAAGAGATATAAGTCGGTTAAATTAGACCAAAGTTGCCGTATTAGGGAACCATTTTAACGATGTCTTTTTTCTCCTAAAAATATATATATAGGTTACTAAATATGAACGAAAATGTAAATTTTCCCTTGTATTTTCACCTGGCTATTACAATAAATTTTTATCGCGTACCGTTTTCAAGTTATCGGGGTCAATTTTAATTTTTTATGTGGAGCTTATGGTAGGTTATGTTAATTTTGAATAGAGTTTTTTTCCTATTTAACCATATAAAAAAAAGTCGTATTTTATTTTCGTAAATAATATGAAAAATTAAGAAAAACATTTGTTGTCTATCAAATAATCGGTGTATCATAGATAGCTAGCTATGAAACCAGTTTTTAAATGGCCTTCGCTGTTTCGGCAATTAGTATTTTAATTTTCATTTAATATTTTAATTTTGGAAGTTATGAACCAAAATTAAAAACAGAAAAATTTACATTTTGGTTCATATCTAGTAACCTATTTATTTTTTTAGGAGCACAAAGACATCGTTAAAATGGTCCCTTAATGCGCACATTTTGGTCTAATTTATCTTATCGGACGGTATCTTTTACCGTTCTCGAAATCCCCATGCTTAACAAGTTATTTGGGACATCTGTATAATTTAAAGTTAGTTTTACACAGTTCAATTATAAACTGTTCACTTTTGTAAGAACACACTAAGAGGGAATTTTTTTTTCAATAGTTTGCACCTTTGAAGCTGTATGTCATTGGTATTAAAAAATGTCACTTTTTTAAAATGTCAATCCATTTGACATATGTCATAATGAAAAATGATATCTTAATTATAGTGATCATAACCTTATCAACCTAAAGTCGGTTTTACAGCGTGAGGAATATTTTTAATTGACATTTAAAGTCAGTAACACACTATAAAACTAACCAAAATAACCAGATCTAATGTGTTCTTACAAAAGTGAACAGCTTATAATTGATCAACAAATTGATCAAGTTTTTTGTCAATTAATTGAAAAATTTATTGGTAACCTTGGGAACAAAAACTTCACTTTACACACATCAATTTATTTATCAATTTTTTTGAAAATTTTTACATTACCATCTGTAAAACATGTTGACATATTTATCAAAATGAAAATATTGAAAAAAATCTTCACAAAATTACGAGCTGTGAACAAAAACAAAAGAAATAACCTAGATGATAATAAATTAGAACGTTTCAGGTTATGTCAAATTTGAAACCGAAACACAAATAAGAGTATGTTTCGAGGTTATGCTACAACTAAACAGTTGGCAATATCTTAACAGATAAAAATATACCTAGAATTCCCTAAAAAATTGATGAAAAATTGACGAAAAATAGAACTTGTTCTATTTTCAAAATAAATTGATCAAATTTTTTGTCAATTAATTGACGAAATTTTTACGCTTTACACACATCAATTAATTGAATGTCAACTTTTTCAATTAATTGATCAATTAATTGAATCGTGTAAAACCCACTTAAACAAATAACTCGCCGAATTTCTCTGGAACTTTACCGGAACCGACCGAAAGTCAGTAATACACTAAAAATGTAACCAAAATAACCAGATCTGGTTTGTCCTTACAAAAATGAAAACAGGTTAGGGGAACATTAAATCTGGTGAATTTTTATTTATTTTATATATATTTATTGTATTTAGTTTGTTATGCATTAATTCAAAACAAATTAAATGCCGTTGAAATGCATTAGTTATAGTGATAAGTCTTATCTCTTGTAGTTTTCGAGGTGGGATAAATGGAACATCCAGGATCTATTTTTTGGAATATGTTCATTATACACAAAAATGTAATTATGAATAAAACAAAATCAGAATAATCAGAAAAACATACATTATAATAACAAAATTAATAAAAAAAAAAATAATAATAATAATAATCATAAAAAGTACTAATCAGTACAGCTATCTATAGTATGTTAGCTTCGCTAATTTAATAAACAAGGTGGCAACCCTAAAGTTGCCATCTTGTATAAAATTACTAAATTTATTTTCATTTACTTAATTAGAAATGTTTCTATTAATTTATTCTAAAAACCTTGAAATCAATAAAATCCTTGAAAATCACGAGAAGTCAGCAAAATATTGATAACCAACGTATTCTTACATAAATATTTACTTAAATACTATTTTTATTATTTCGTATTTTGCAACTGTTATTTGACCAAAAAAATGTCTTTAAAAAAAGTAATTTTTATTGTTTATATTTTCATTGTAAACAAATCATATTATGTAAATATAAAGATTTTGGATTGAATCCAATTCTATGCCATAATTTTGGATCGAGTCCAAAATTTTTAGTTCGCTTTGTAGTCTTCGTTAGCTGTAGAGAGAAATTAGATTTTAGTGTATTGTAATTAATATTTAATTTCAGACAAAAATTAGAAAGTGAAATTTCAATGGATACTACTGAAAATAATGGTATTTAATTCATTTTTTCTTTGCCATGATTTAATTTTAAACTGAAACATAAGTTTTAATTAATAAATTTTAAATAAATCGTAGCAATAAAATTTAAAAATAACTCCAGCCTATCAACATTAGTAATTGTTATTTTTAGACTAAATTTATGGATAAATTGTACCAGTCCTTGTTTTAACAAACAGTTCACAGTAGTACATATAAAGTAAACTCTCTGTTTACGCAACCCTCGTCAACACTGCTTCGTTATACCTATTTTTCATACTACTTCCTAAACAAATTAGTATTACAACATTACCCCAAATTAAGAACCAATTTGTTGAATATGATCCAGATAACAGGGAGCACTCGCTTAATGTATATCCGTTTAACGTTCTTTCGATGATACGTACATATTTATTTACGGCACTTTATTCACACAAATTTACAGGGTGATTATAAAATGTAGCCCTGACGTCAGCAATATTACTGTACCGCCTCGTCATCATTTTATAAAACTTACTAATGTAAACATTTTCTTGTGCCGTCTGTTGATGAAAAGTTGAACTACTGAACATTTTATAATCATAAATTTTTGATTTTTAGTTTTTATATTACAATAATAAAAATTTAGTGGAGCAAATTATGAGCCATAGCTATATTATGTAAATTACATTATATTTCTACAGTGGCAGCGATACCGGGGGGACCGGGCCCTTCATAAATTGCTCTTCTTCTTTTCCTGATACAGAATTTTGGAGGCTCAAGGAGAACTCATGACAACTTGTAAAAATTAATATTCCGCTCAAACGTTTGGAATAGCCTATATATTATTACTAACCGAGAACAGTGGAACAAAATACTCATAGATAAACTAAATACTTCACACAATTACCCGTTAATTATCCGCTACCCGTTATTTACCCTCTACCCGTTAATTATACGCTACCTAATAATTATTCGAGGGTTTACTCTATTATTATTATTGGTCCGTGAACGTCCAACAGTAGTCTCAGCAAACTGTAGTTTATTATTATTTTTTTAGAATTATGACAATCCATATTTTAAATACTTACGTTGTGATTTGTATTTTTTGTATTACTTACTTGAACTCAGATTCAAACACAGGATTGCAAGTACTGAAAACGTAAACTTCAGGAAACAAACACAATAATTTGAACCACAATTATAATTGTTTATTGATCATCTTTATGAGCTCTTTACAATAATTGTGTAAAATATGCATATTCTCAAAACCTTGTCATATTCCAAAAAGTACTTTCAAAATAGCTTTGGTGGGCCTTACACCGTCTTTTGTTAGTCATTACGCCGCCTTTTGTGTGGGTTTACGCCGTCTTTTAGTGGGAATTCTGCCGTATTTTGTATGGGCATTCCGCCGTATTTGGTGTGGATATTACGTCGTCTTTAGGTTAGCATTACGCCGTCTCTTGGTGGGCTTTACGCCGTCTTTTGGTGGGCATTACGTCGTCTTTTGTGTGAATATTACGGCGTCTTTTGGTGGGCATTACGCCGTCTTTTGGGAGGTATTATACCATCTATTGTGTGTACATTACCCCGTCTTGTGGTGGGCATTATGCCGTATTTTAGATTTATTATTATTATTACGAGCCAAAGCCAAGTGAAAGTAGATTTCGTTAAGGAATCAAGTATTTTGTTCGACTGAGTTTAGTAAAGCATAAACAACAAAGTCAAAAGCAGCAAGCATTAGTTAGCAAGATAGAATGCAGGAAAACGCGTGATCAGTGGGAATCCGACCCAGAGTGTCAGGAGTACTCTGATTTTACAGCAAAATCAGGAGACGAAAATGAGAATATTTCTGGCATTTGTTGGAGAGAAATAGACAGTGGACAAAGATCTTACAAATAATTTATCAAGAACCTCGAACAAATTACGTGTGTAAATGAAGATGATAAAAAATATACTATACTCTATCACCGAAAGACTGATAGTAGTAAAATTTATTATTTGTAAAAGTTATTGTATTATCACACAGAAGTGGTAAAACAAAAGCGACAAAATATGAATAGTTCGAAACGAAATATTGTTAAAACAACCGAGTGTGCCGCACATATTATATGGGAATACGAACTAGAGTTAAACACAAAAGACCATAAAAATTTAGACCCTAAAATTTTGAGGAAAAATATGGTCACAGGGGTGTGTTTAATGATATGATAAATATGGTCACAGGCGTGCGTTTAATAAAATGATAAATAGTAATTTAGAAATACACAAAACCAATTTAAACGTGTTTAAAATGTGCACGCCACTGGTAACTGCCTGACAAAATGATTTGTTACTATCAGTCTTTCAGAGATAGAGTATAATTGTAATAATTTGTAGTAATATTTAAAAAAATAATATACCAGGGGCGTACCGTTTCAGAATGGTTTATTGAATATTAATAAAAAATGTGAAAGAACAATTAATAAATCTTGCACACATTTATTATACTAGAAAGTAATCATTGAGAATTATATTTCAGCGGAGAGAATAATTCCTTTTAGCGTAGTACACAGCCCAGCTGATAAGTACAAATCCTTCCATAGAAATGTATTCATTCCTGGAGTAGATATTAACGTACAAATTATTCAAAATGAACGTAGTGTTACAACACATCTACTTAATCCAAACCTGTAAGTTTATGTTTTTTATGATTTATTTATAATTTTGTTAAATATTCTTCTTCAAATTAATAGTTTAAATTATTAATTATTATTATTATTCTAGTTACACAATTCAATTCACTCATGGAGATTATACATGGACAGTTAAGAAACGTTATAAACACATCCAGTATTTACATCAGCAGTTAAGACTTTTTAGAGCATCATTAAATATCCCATTTCCAACCAAGACGCATAAAGAAAGGCGGACTAGTTTTAAAAACAATGTCGAACAGAAAAATGGTAAACGGAAAGGTGCTTTACCAAGATTTCCCAGTAAACCCGATGCACTTGTACCTTACGAACAGCTAACTGAAAGAAAGAGAGTGCTTGAAGAATATTTGTATAATTTATTAAATATGGTCATATATAGAAATCACGAAGAAACGGTAAGTTAATATTATTATATAAAAAAATATTGTACCTTCCCGTCTAGGTTATACGTTGATAGACAAAGGATTTGGAAATATTTTTAACAAAAATCGTTTAAATCTGTTAATTATCATTAACACGTTGCCGCACACTTTTAAATTGTCGACCGTGCTTAGAAACACATTTTTTTTTTTTTTTTCAATTGTTACGACTTCCATATGAAATTGAGCATCAGTCGTATGTTTAGAAGTGAAAATTATCATATTTTGTCACAGTTTTTCCATGAAAACTCTCGACGGCTGCAACCGTCATTTGCTCATCACGACATTTTTTCTCTTCCCAGAGTAAATGAGGGCTATGACCGTCTAGACCAGGGATGAGCAACCTTTTTTTACTACGGGCCAACTAGAAATTTAAAAATTTCCTGCGGGCCGCATACGAAATTTATTAAAATATGAACACAAGATGATAAACACAAATTATCTATTTATTAACAAAATAACAAAATTATTTAAAAAAATACACAAATGAAACATATAATAGAAATGCTAGATATAAAAAAACAGTCAAAGATAATTATTATGGGGAAAAAGTCATAAACAAATTTTAATGAGAAGTTTGGCATTGCTTCTTTGCAACGAATTGCTCTATATTGCTCTTATTTATGCTTTAAAATATATCTATGTATCTTTTGTAATAATAATAATAATAATAATAAACCCTTTATTTAACTTCAAAGAATTACAAGTTATGTCACATAAATCTATACGTTGTAAAGTTTGCTTGCAAAAAATATAATTAATAATAATAATTAATGAGTAATAATAATGATAATAATATTAAATACTATATTTGTATAATACATAAAATAATATCAATTAATATATTTGTGCATTTCTAATTTAAGTACCATCTACCTACTCATTAAAAAATTCTTGTAATGAGTAATATGGTTTTTCTGTTAACAATATTTTGAATTTAATTTTGAACTGTTTCATGCCTAGACTTCTTAGTTCTGTGGGAATTTTTTAGTTGGGGGTTGCCAGAGAAAGTAACAATTAGGACTTTATTATGGAGCTATTAAATAACTCTACATGCTCATTCATTATGGGAATACTTGAAGGTAAATTGTATGGTTTTTTTGGATTTCCTCCGAATAAATATAATATTGTCAATTGTGTATTATCTTTATTTTAGTTATAGCTGACTAGTTTCGTTCAATTCGAGTGTTACCAAAGCTACAAAAAAGAAAAAAAAAACTTAAAAGTAGAAAAATACAATTTTGAAAATATAAATTGGTCAAATGATGATAAAATAAAAATAAAATTATAAAAAACATAAAAACGTACCTGATTATCGAAAAAAAATAATAATAAATAAATTTTAAATAAAAGTTTATTATTTATTATTATTAGTTAAGCAAAGGCTTAGTTTGTTTTTTAGACAAGATTTTATCCATATACGTATTGAGAAAATAAATATATTTGTGAAACCTACCTAGTGTTTTTAATTGTATTTTTATTTAACATGTTTCACCTAGGAATTACGGTTTACTCATCCAATCAATATTGTTCTTGTTGAAAATAATTCGCGACCCACTCATTATGCCAGTCAACCAAATTTTGGGTCGCAGATAGTGTTTCTTCTCGAGAATTTCTCGAGAAAAGGTTGTAATTCTCATTTTTCATTTCTCGAGAAATGTAAAATTTTCTCAAAGCCACTTTAAACGCATTGTGCTTTTAAAAAACTACATTAAAAAAATATAATATTTAGTGAGTTACTGATTATTATTTAATTTTGATAAAATTTGTAAGAGATATTTATTTTTTTGATAAAACAGATAAGAAGCGATTTATAATATTTAGCTAATTAGCATTTATTGTTACAATATTTTATTTTAATTTAGTGTATTATTTATTATAATCAATTACATTTCATTTTTTGTTCAGTTTAAAGGTGCCTACTGACTTGAGCATTTGTACGCGCACGGATTATGTGCGCGCACGGATTTTCGTGCGGGTAAAAAAATTTGCACACACAACTTTCTAATTTGTGCGCGTAAAATCTCGCTCCGCGTATTTCAGTTATATCCACGCACATATTTATTTAAAGTAAGTAGTGTCAACGATGGCGGAAAGTAATGTTGTTGCCTCAACAAGTGCAGCGTACATAGGTCGCATTGAGCAGACATCGGTGACTTACTGGTACAAACTTACCGGTGAATTTGACTAAATGCACATTTTTTGGCAGCGTTGTCGAACGGCGTATATGAAAACTACAATATCTAAACAATGACAGATTGTAATGACAGAAAATTTTGAATGTAAGCTTTTACAGTAATTTTAAGAGTACATGTGCTTAATATACGTCTCCTCAATATCTAAGTAAACTGACTTAACACTCCATTGCATCATTTTTTACTTGCTTTGTGCTTGATTCTTTGTTACTACAGATATAACTGTCAAAATGTCCACCGGTGAGCAACTGTTCGTTAATGAAATCCGGTTAATAAAATGGCGACCGGTGAGTAAGTACGGTAACTCACCGGTAGATCAACGTAAGCATACAGGAAAAAATTTACCAACCGGTAACTCACTGGTGAGTCTGCTGAATGTGGCCATAGTACAGAGTGATTATTTAATGGCGAGACGACGTCGCCGAATTTTACGTGCCTCCTAGCAGAAATACCGGGGAATACTATGACTATAATAACCTTGAAGAGATATAATAACAATGATGCGCATGCGCGCATAATCGCCTGCTATGATGTGTATGAAACGGCAAATTATTAAAACTTCCAGTGACGTCGTCTCGCCATTAAATAATCACTCCGTATACTTAGTAAAAAAAAAAAAAAAACGGTGTTGGATGACACAACTATATAGAAACAGGGAAATATACAATAGTTCAAGTATGCTAGCAGAACTGCAAATGCAAGAGGTTAGTGGACAATTTCAAAATTTTGTTCGAATGTCAGCGGCAGATTTTGAACTACTCGTTAATAAAGTTGGTCACAAAATTGGGAGAAAGACAGTATTTATAAGGGCTGTTCCCGGGAAAGAACGATTAGCCATAACCCTACGTTTTCAACTGGGGATTCATTTACCAGCATGCAATACCGTTTTACTCCATTCCATGTTGAATATTTACTGTTGTTTACTTAAATTTACGCTCACAATTATATGACTGCATAAACCCGTACACACTGAGCGCACAAGTTCTTTGATCTTATCGGTGGGACCGACAAGCTCGTGGGAGGATTACTGTACGCGCACACAAATTATACCTCGTACTCACCTGAGCATTTGTGCGCGCACATATTCCGTGCGCGTACAAATGCTCAAGTCAGTACGCACCTTAAAACTGTTATGTAAAAGATTACCTACAAGTTAAATAAAATAATTAATACTATTATTATTATTCATTCCTTAATTTTTTGGAAATTTCTCTATACGTGCCGTTTTCATTATGATTTTTAAAGCCCCGTTATCCATTTATTGTAATGTTATTTAATTGAATAATTTAGTACTTTAAAGTTGACTATAATTTTAACATGTTTTTATCCTCTACAATATTTTCAACATTAAAAAAAGATATATATTCTAATAATAATTTTTCTCGAGACTTCTCGAGAAAATAAGTCTAATTTTTCATTTCTCGAGAAATCAGAAACACTAGTCGCAGACCATAGGTTAAACTAGACTCTAAAGATTAATTCCTAATTAATGCTTTTATATTTTCAGTTGAAATTTATGGAAGTATCTCATCTCTCCTTTGTCAAAGATCTTGGAGTAAAAGGTAAAGAAGGTCTCATCCAGAAAAGAACTGGAAGCACTCAACCAGGACAAACTGGATGCAACTGTTTCGGATTTCTCCAAAGCACCATTTGTGTTCGATGCAATTATTTTTGTAACGACGTACTCTGCGGAAAATGGCGTAAAAGATGGTTCTTCGTCAAAGAAACGTGCTTTGGTTACATCAAACCTAAGGATGGTGAAGTCAAATGTGTCATCTTATTCGATCAGGGTAAATGTTACTTTTATAAACATACTAGCTGTCGTACCAGTACTTCGTACGGTTGTTATGTACATTTTTACTGTAACGTAAATTATAAGTGAGATTTCATTTTCAAGTAGAACAGAAAATATTCGTTTCTTTATACAACATTTTTTAATACATATATTTTTAATGTTAGTAAATAATAAGAGATATTTTAAGTTTTAGGTATACTCGCGTCGGCGAATCAACGCAGTTACGTCACACGACGTAACAAACGATTGCATTGTTCCAGAAAATACATTCGTTAGTATTCGCTAATATAGCACTCATCATAGCTCCTCAAATATATCTTATTAAAAACTGCATTGAACAGAAAAGAATCGTTTCATTAATTTTAATCAATCGTTCTATTTTTAACAACTTCTATTAAATTCATTTTTGCTGTTACATAGATAAATATTTCAACTTAATAGGTAACACTACCCTTAGCCCCCTAAATAGTTTTCTTATTAAAAACTGCACAGAGTTGAAATGTTTCCTCACTCTAACCACATTTTTGCCCTTAATTTTTTTATGTAAAGTAAATAAGTGAGATATTACAAGATTTAAATTTTAGGCTGATCCCCGTAACTCTCCAAATATTTATCAAATCGAAAAAGTGCATAGAACAAAAAAGATTTGTTTTCCTATTATAAAACATTTTTGTCGTAAGCCTTTTTTCTGTTATTCTCCATAAACTCCCTAAATATTCAACCAAATGAAAAAATACATTGAACAAAAACATTTCTTTTCTATTGTTAACAAGTCTTGTTGTATACAATTTTCTGTCAATAATAAGGGAGATAGCTTAAGTTTTTTAGTAAATAGTTTTAATCCCTAAACATCCCCTTCGGATATAAAATTTGAAATGTTATTTTAATCCTGAAACACACCCCTAGAATAAAAAATCTTGAGATGCCTTATAGCCTATTTTCGAATCCTATTTTCACTCTGTCACTGTACCAAATTTCGTGAAAATATATTTCACCGTTTTTGCGTAAATCTCTAACAAACATATGCATATTGCATATATCGTCTTATAATCATCTGAACCGTGTAAAAACCGAATATAAGGCTGAAATATTAATTTTAAAAAAAAATCAGAAATAGCTTATAATTTTATTAACATTGATTTAACCAGGAGCTGAAAAAAGAACGAAAACGAAATAACAATACTAACTAAATTTTTTTAAAAACTGAAAATAACACAGGAATATTTTGTTTAAATTAAATTAAAGAAAATTCCTAGCGCTTTATTCATTTTCTAAACTAATATTTGTTATTAAATTATTATGATTTAAGAATTATTCATTACCAGATTACCCTAATATGTTAAGTTAATAATAAATATTTGTCTTATGAATATTTCACCTGTTAATTTTACTAAATATAAACATTAACTGTCATATACAGGTGATCCAGCAACCAAGTGCCTCACTATTGCGGTATTTTTCGCAGAAAGGGTATTTTCTTTTCGTTCCCAGCAGAAATGAACTGATTTTTTACTCTCAGTCCTTGCATTTAGCAAAGTTTATTTTTATAATTACACTTTCTTGTGATATTCAATTTTCTTAGATTCGCGAGTTAGAATGCTTTAGAACAGCGGTTCACAAAGTGAGGTCCGCGAAGGGATTTCGGTGGGTCCGTGAAAAACGAACGCATATTTATTTATATTATATAACTGACTGAACTGCACAGTCCTATCCTGATGTTGCAAAGATGGCTCTAAGAGTCCTCATTCCATTTGCAACCACCTATGAGTGTGAGTCGGCTTTTTCTACACTACTTAGTATCAAGACAAAATCTCGAAATAGATTATGCGCGACAAATGACATGAGAGTCGCACTGGCCAAAAAAAGCCACACATAGAAGAATTAGTTCAGGCAAAGCGAATGCATCCATCCCATTAAAATTGTTATTTGTTATTTAACGATTACATAGCATGTAATATTGTATGTAATATTCTGAATACATAATTGTTTGTAAAATAAATGTTTTATTTACTGTACTTTTCCTTTTTTTTTTTTTTTATTAATAGGGGTCCGCGAGCTCTCAAACAATTTTTAAAGGGTCCGCCACGCCCGAAATTTTAAAAAATTTGAGAAACGCTGGTTTAGAATCTTCAAGGTGAAAGATTTCCAGTTGAAATATACCATTTGTTTTTACTTTTAATTTTAAAATAAGTAATAAAAGACCAACGTTCTAAAATAATATTTATTTTTAGGTTTCGAAGTTTCATCTGGAATGTATTCTACTGGAATGCACCTTGGAATCCAAGTAATGACACAAAGTAGACAATTGTTTGTTAAATGTTGGACCAGAAGAAAAGGTAAAGAATGGATGCAATATTTAAAAGACATATCAGTAAGTGAAGCGAAAGATTTCACTCAACCAAATCAGCATAATTCATTTGCACCAAGCCGAACGAATATTAAAAGCAGCTGGTTCGTGGATGGTTCTGGTTACATGTCTGCAGTAGCAGATGCATTGGAGGCAGCTCAAGAAGAAATATTTATTACTGATTGGTGGTTAAGTCCAGAAATATATTTAAAGAGACGAGTACTTGACTCAGAGTATTGGAGATTGGATAAAATACTACAAAGGAAAGCTGTAAGTTTTTTAATGTTGGAAATTTATATTTTGTTTCATCAGCCTACATTGAGTCTGCATTAAGTTTAGAGAGTTCCAAATATTCAAAAATATATCGAGGATTATTTTTTTAAATACTATCTTTGACTATTCCAATGTATTCTGTAATGGTGTATGTACAGTAACTAGTACTTCTTTTAAAAACAAATTTTATTTTAAAATATTTTTTTTATTAATTTTAATTCGAACGCCTAATACCATTATTTAGGTTTCTAAATATGTGCAGTATTTTATATATATATATATGGCAAGGTTCATTAAGAATTTTAAAAATTGCGCCTATGGCTTCCATTGGTTGTTATAAGTTCCGCCCCTCTGATTTCGTGTACATTGAAACAATTAAATTATAATTTAAACAATTTCCACTGGCTATTAAATTTACGCTTTTAAAAATTAAATGCAACATTTGCCAAAATATAACTAGAATTTTGAAAAAATAATTTAAACAATATAAAATTAAAAAAAAAAAAACAAAAAATAATATTGTCTCTTCTCGCAGGGTTCGATCCCCTTCGGATCGAGTTACTTGGGTGAAAAGCCAGCGTCAAAAACCACTACACCAGCATACACATTATAGTGCAGCGTGTTACAAAGCTATAACTTGTGTACATTATTAGCCAAAAATCACAAAAAATGCGTTTTTTTTCCAAAAACGTATTCTGATCAAAAATTCATGTTGTACTATTCCGGTTCACACCACTGTACATTACTTAGAATTTTTTCAGATTTTTAGTTTAAACCATCTGGGCTACAGGGTGTGGGACAAAAATTTTTTTGCACAATTTTGGCAAAAATCGCTTCAAAATAATTTATTTTGCAAAAATAAAAATATTTTTTTTTTTTCGATGGGCACATATTTGTTTATATTTTTAGGGGGATATGTTTTTTAGATGTTTTAGTATTTTTCCTATGTGCGGGTCAAAGAGTTGCATAAGCGTGCCAAATTTCAACTCTCTAGGTTTAGCCGTTTGGCTACAATTTTTACCGAACAGACAGACGACAAAATGACGGTATAAGGGTTTTTTGGTCATACCTACAAAACCCTAAAAATTTTATTAACAAAATAAACAGATATACAGATCAATTATGTAAAAAATTACTGTGTAGTAACGTTACTACAAGATAAAATATTATAAAAGTATATTGACTTTCCATTCATGATAGTAACTGACCTTGCTCATAGTGACATATTTAGTTACTATGACCGTAGTAACTGAGTTACAGAATTGGTCTGATAGCCTCCAACAAACCTGTAGAGTGATTTTTTTTTATGAATACTAAGCAGTTTTTATGCACATTGGCATATCTAATTTTGTAAATTTCGTTACGGTTTTAGCAAAAAATAATTATAAATATTTTTACATTTTAAAATTTACGTTATTGTGACGTAGCTCTGCTAGTGGATGTTCTGCTTATTAGTATTTGACGTTCATTTATTATCTCAATTTCGATTGTATGAACATTCATGCATTCATGTTATCTCTTTCTAACATTGTCAAACATAAAGTTTGTTGTTATATCATTTTATATTTTGGTGGTATGTTTTACAAACTAACGAAAATGAAAAAATAATGGGTATTATTGCCGTTATTTGCGCACATATTAATCTAATTGCGTATTCGATTGGACCAGTCTGGAATTGGCTGCGAGTGAGCAAATGACGTCATGCTCGATCCGAGTTTTACTAGCGAGCGCGCCAGAGCAACTCCCAATCGTATACGTTTTTATTATTGTTTGATTAATTATTTAAAAATACAGTGATTTCCTTGCGTAAACAGTGCAGGAAAATAATTTATGTATGATTTTTATTTATTTATTTATATATTTTTGTGATTGCAATAATTTATTTGTTTTCTGTATGTTTATATTAGCAAAATGTTACTTTTTTTAAATTATTTTATTTCTTTTAATATCCTAATTTGATTTATTATACAAAAAGATACATCGCTACTTGATTAAGATTCAAAAAATATACTAGCTTTGAAATACAATCTGAAAACAATCTGAAAAATATGCGACATAAGGTCATTGATGCGACCTGAAATAGCGCGTTCGGAATTTTTCATCAAATTATTTTAAAGAATACGCTTTATTGTCTCATTTTCAGGGTTTTGTAGGTATGGCCACCAAAAAACCCTTATAACATCACTCATGTGTCTGTCTGTCTGTACGGTAGAAATTGTAGCCAAACGGTTGAACATAGATAGTTGAAATTTGGCATGCTTGTACAACTTTTTAACCCCCATGCAGAGGCGAATTAAGCGGTGGGCGGACTGGGCGACCGCCCGGGGCCCACGAAGCCGGGGGGGAGGGGGCACCGAAACATATATACAAATATTTCCATTCTATTTAAAAGAATAGAGGGCCCATTTTAATTTTACCGCCCAGGACCCCCAAGCAACTTAATCCGCCACTGCCCCAATGTAGAAAAAATATAGAGAATTCAAAAAAACACATCGCGAGATAAATATATACAAATATGTATCTAAAGAAAAAATAAATATTTTTCTTATATTTTGAGTGGGGTATCAAATAAAGCATGTTAATGCGTGGATAAACAAGCAAATTTTGAATTTCTTAAAATCGATTTTCTTTTTCGCCAAATATTTATCAAAAAACTTTTGTGTTCTACCCTACTTCCCAGAGAGGTGATCTAAAATTTACCGGTATATAATATTTATCCTTTCTTTGCGTATTTATTATTATTATTTTATTTATTTATTTATTTTATTTATTTATTTTTTTTTTATCGATGTTATTAATTCCTACAGCGGACTGTAGAAGACATCTACTTATTATTTACATTATTGTAACAAATTGTTCCTTTACTTTCCAGCAAGAAGGTGTGAAGGTATTTGTTCTGTTGTACAAAGAAGTCGAAATGGCTCTTGGAATAAACAGCTTTTATAGTAAGTCGAAACTAGTGGAGGGTGCTTCAGAAAATATCAAAGTATTAAGACATCCAGATCATGCTAAAGCTGGAGTATTTTTATGGGCTCATCATGAGAAAATGGTTGTAGTAGACCAATCCTTTGCTTTCCTAGGAGGTATCGACTTATGTTATGGACGTTGGGACGATGCTAAGCACAGGTAAGTTTATATACTAAATTTTACACAAAAAAGAAAATATAATGAACCAACTGAAACCATAATGGTAGATTTATATGTAACATCATCATGTCTCTTAGTGCACGCGGCCAGTGGAGAAGGTTGTACGGTTCAGATGGACGAATGAAATTTCGTTTTAGGGCGCTAGGTAATCTGTAAGTGAAACAAATCCGGCAGTGCGAACCATCACGCAGGGCTGTAACCGTAAAATCATCAAGATTATCAGCATACGATGGTACATTGTAAATATATCGTAAAAACCATAGGGTAGACGATCTCATATATTCTCGTTTAACACTTGTAAATATTAAAAAGCACACGGTGTACCCTATTCATTCGAAACAAATCAGAAGGTATACGTCGTTTACCACCGTATACCTCCAACTACAACCCTGCCGTCACAAATTGCCGCGCGCTGTCTTAGTCTGGTAACTTCACGTGACCTATCTAGACTGCTCTAATCTCTACCTGGTAGAATCTAAAGCGTTGCACTGACTCAAAGTAGCGGAAGCCCATCCATTTTGGCTCACAAATAACTGCACACCTACGTAGGTCTGATCCAGTACCTACCTAAAAAATCTATGCGTTGCCGTTACTCAAAGGAGCAGAAACCCAACTAGACCGGCCCACAAAATCAACGCAAAACCCACCAACACAGTAGATGGCTGCTGTATTCATCAATAAAATACTGAGAATACTTCCAGTCTCCCAAGGAAAGAACTACTAAACTAAAAAATTACACTGAATTAACTATCTGCATTAACACATCAAACACTGCCAGCTAAATAATGAATATCCCGGTGCGGGTAGGATATTTAGAAACTCTATGCGAACTCTCACCTCACGCCGGAAACATAACCATACTTGCATACAGCACTACCAAATACAAAAAGAAAAATAATAAACCGTACCAATGCAACTCCCGGCTGGAGCTCGGTTATATCCCAGCCAATTGATCTAAACCGATATTTGTCTGGGACATAGTTGGGTAATAAAAGTTTTTAAATATTTCTCTACCGTTAAATGCCTGCTTAGTTCCATTACATACAGCTGAGTGTACGGCAGAGCTAAGCTATTTGGAAAATCATTTGATTTTATTTTTTTCAATATCTGCATTATTTCTTTTTAAAATACTGGATTTTACCTATCAAGATACTATCATGATATAAAGGAAAATGCTAAGGCTATATCCGTCGTCGTACTTCGTATCTACGGTTTCAAGTAATTGTAAGACGATATCAACCAAAAGCACAAATTCTGTATGTTAGTTCGAAATTAATGCAAAAATTGCTAGACATATTTTCACATAATTTGATATGGTGACAGAACAAAACCAGGATTCGAACATGACATCTAAAAATTGTCTCTTTAAAAGCGAGTTTCTAGGGAGGTTAAATAAAAGATTGATATATCTCACTAATTATTAATTCAATAATAAGTAAAACAAAAGCACAACAAAAAAGTTGTCACAAAAATTGTTTAAAATGGGAAAAAAACTTTTTTGTTCTTGACATTTTATAAATATCAAATAGAAATATCTTTCTTATTATATACTTGATATCTGACACGTATGAACATTTGTTTAGAATGAAGAAACGATTATTTTCTGTTGAATGCAGTTTTTAATAAAATAAATATTTAAAGCGTTATGTACTACTTAGAAACTTGAAATATCTCACTTATTATTTACTTAACATCAAAAATGTATGTAAACGCTTTATAGCGTTTGTAATAATATCAATTAAAACACACAGATTCAAGCACAAACTAGCATTTATTACAACGTTTATTTACAATCTGTCACAAATATATGTCATCATATTATAATTGCTATCGTTACATATTACAAGGGACCACCAATTAATTCTGATCCTAACACGGCCGTCCTGACCTTGCCGCGGCTTCGTGGTGTCTTCAAATTTCAACTGCAAAATAAAACAACTTACTATTCTAACACTGACGTCCTGCTCCTACCGCGTCCTCGCGGCATCTTCAGAATTTAATAATTGCAAAATAAAACAAAGGAAATGAAAACATACTGTTAGTTTTGCCCGTCTCCTTGAGGTTCCTGACCATCCAGAGTTTCACCGAACTCCTTGAGTCTGGACATCCAGAGTCAAACAATACAAACACAGCTCCTTGAAGTCCCTGACCATCCAGAGTCCCTCTGAACTCCTTGGGGTCCCTGGCCATCCAGAATCAAATAAAACAAACATAACTCCTTGAGGTCCCTGGCCAGAGTCAAACAACTCATTATGTATAATATCATATTGCCATATCATCAGCATTGTACAGTGTGTCTTATGGTACTCAACAAGCTATCAATTTTAAACTCAACTATCTATCAGTTTATTTCATTACTGGTTGTCAACAGTCTACATCCTAGTCATATTTCTCCAAATTTCTAAACTAGCAAGAACAAATTAAAAATACTATATCTCATAATTCTCTTTTTATCTGGTGTATAGTTTGCATACCACCTTTAGTATATTTCTTTATTTAACCTGCGCAATATTATAGAAACATTTATTTACAGCTTTCCAGCTCTCATTATTAGCCTTAACTTATTTTATCCAAATTAATTCATTTTTTTTTTTTTTTTTCAATTTCTATGCATCATTGTGATATACTGTTTTACAATTTAATTATAATATAGCACTTGTGTTTTCCATTTTAAACTCTTGTGAGCCAATCTTGACATTTCAATATCACAACACTTGCCAATTTGTTTATTTTTTTTTCAATTTCAACATATTTTATGTTGGATCAACAAAAACTAGCCTAAATTTGTTGTGAATATAGGGATCCCACTTCTGATGTAAACGCTTTATAGCGTTTGTCATAATATCAATTAAAACACACAGATTCAAGCACAAACGAGCATTTATTACAACGTCTATTTACAATCTGTCACATATATGTCAGTATGTTATGCTCTGTCATCTTTCAGAATCCCACTGATTGTTCCAATATTTCACTTATTAATTACGTTACACTAAAATGCATGTACAAAAAAAAAAGTAGACACATCGGCTAGCACTGAAATATTGCCGAAATTTAGTTTCATCGTCAATTAAATCTTTGTATATTTATAATTCTCTTATAGTATAGCAATTCCATTCAAGTCCTAGTATATGAATTGTGGACAAAACAAAATGTACACGACTTGGTGATGTATAAATCGACCTAAAAACCTTCCATAGTATAATTTTTACTGGACAACACAGATAAATATTATTAATTACTTTCAGATTGACAGATCAGGGCAGTGTATTTCTACAAAACTCCGGCTCAACATCCAAGAAAAAAACATCCAGTACACCAACAGACACCAATTTCTATGAACCTAAAGGCATTCCTATTCACCCTCCTCCACTTCCAGAACCTGATATTGTCATCAGTTCTGCTCCTGAACCAACTTCTCCCCAAGAACCAGAATTACCAGTACTGCATCCTGGTGATTCTTTACTCATCACTAAACCTATTATAGCCGAGAATATGAAGTGCAATACACCAGAGTTTGAGAGGAAGAGTACATTTGATAAAATTAAAGATGGTGTCAAGACTAAAGGGAAGGATTTGATTAGTTTGATATACACATCTAATGAGGATGATGAGGTATGTAATATTTTATTTTTTGAGTTTCGTGGGTATGACCAAGAAACCGTTATCCAGGGATAGAGAATCTACGGTTTCTTAGGTCATTTTCTGCGGCCTCCTTAATTCGTATTTTGCAGAACAAATCCTTTTATTTTTAATCAAATGTTTTTGTTCGACATTTATTAATTTTATTTTAATCTTAAAATGGATACATTAAAAGACCTAACAGTAGAAGAAGATTGTGACAATGAAATAATTCTCCCCAATTGATGACCACAAATATTTTGTAAAGGTGACCTTTTGTGATCTTCGAAAAGCGTTTGATTGTTTCACACCAAATGCTTATAAATAAAATAAAAATGTATAATTTCAATACTGATAGCCAAAAACTCATCCCGTCTTATTTAGGTAATAGAATGCAAATCAGTGTTGTTAACAACCAGTCGTCCAGTTTAAAACCAGTCAATTTTGGGGTCCCGCAGGGTTCCGTATTGGACCCATTACTTCTTTTTATTATATTTTAACGATTTACATAACGCTTTTACATTAACTAAACCGATTCTTTTTGTGGACGATGCATCTTAAATATCGTCTCGCAGGGATATGCAAAACTTGTTAGACATGAGAAATAAAACTTACAATGAAGCTCAGGCATGGTTTGATACAAACTATTTATCTCTAAATGTTAATAAAACTGTGGACTTTCTTCTCACAGCGATATGTTGATAATTCAAGTATTAACTTAAATATGAAATATCTAGGTATAGTCATGGACTCTACATTAAATTGGCAAGTTCACATTTCCAATCTAGCTAGCAAACTAGCAAAACATATTTTTGTTATAAGAAACTTGAGAGGATTAGTTAGCATAAAAATATTACTAACTACATATTATGCTCTGATTTATTCACATATGTCCTATGGCAGTGATTCTTAAACTGTGGTCCGCGGACCCCTGGGGTTCCGCGTAGCCATTACCGGGGTCCGCGAAACAATTTTGACTTTAATTTTACATCCCCCAACTTTTTTCTTTTATTCAAATAACTTATTTAATAAAAATCCTACATGGTCAAGACTTTTTTTATTTGTTGTTATCTAACTAGTTATTGGCATAACTAAACAATAATTTCTAATTATATTATTTATTATTACAAATAAATAAGTTATAATTCTGATTGATTAAAAGAAAATTAAATTATATTCTTTGACAGTTGCTATCAATAATAATTGACTGCCGTCGTTCCTTGGTAACCATCCACATAAGACTGCTCTCTTTCTTTGATAACCATCCACATTACTCCTCCCCCGGTGACAACGGCAACATGAAGAATTAAAATATGTATATACAAAATAACAGATAGTTAAATTTTAAAATATTAATAATTAGTAATGATGAAGGCGGGTTTTAACTTTCAATATTTGTTGTTTTGGGTTTACCTTTTACCAATAATTTGTATATTTTTCCTTCTCTTGTAAGTACTTTGAAAGGTCCTTTATAGGGAGCTTGTAAAGATTTTCTTATTGCATCATTTCGGACAAAAACGTGTGAGCAGTTTAACAAATCTTGATAAACAAAGATTTTTTGTTTCGAAATATGATGAGACGTATCCACGGGCTTAACATTTTGCATAATATGTCGCAGCTTTTCAACGAATGTTGATGGATTTGTTGTCGTTCTGGTTGGTTGTAGAAAATCTCCTGGTACACGAAGTGTAGTGCCATATACTAGTTCTGCAGCGGAACATTTAAGATCTTCTTTAAATGCTGTGAGTAAACCTAACATAACAGTTGGTAATGTATCAGTCCATTTATAATTGGAGTGACACAAGAGTGCTGCTTTTAGTGTACGATGCCATCTTTCTATAATTCCATTAGAAGAGGGATGATACGGTGTGGTGCGATATTTTGAAATTCCTAGTAAATTTGTTAAACATTTAAAAAGGTCTGATTCAAATTGTCGTCCTTGATCCGTAGTGATTTTCTCTGGAATTCCGAATCTTGATATCCAGTTAGACTAAAATGTTTTCGCTATAGTTTCTGCTGACATGTTGGTTATTGGAAAAGCTTCAGGCCAACGTGTGAAACGGTCGATGCATGTTAAACAATAACGGTAATCATCTGAGAGGGGAAGTGGACCTATTATATCCATATTAATGTGTTGGAACCGTTCTAGTGAACGGTTCTACCGTTCTAGTGAACGGTATAGAAAAGTGAATACTTTTCTATATGGGGATACGAATGTTTGCTTATTTTACAGCTTTGGCAGGAAATACAAGTCCTGGTCCAATTTATAGTATCTTTATTTATTGATGGCCAGACATACTTTCGTCGTACCATCTTACCTGTACTTATAATTCCTGGATGAGATAAATTGTGTATGCTATCAAATACTTGTTTTCGCAGTGTTTTTGGAACAAAAGGTCGTAAATTATCAGTGGTTGTGTCGCAATATATATTTAGTTCAGGTATTTTTCTAAGCTTTAATGAGCAAACACCAGAACTAGTAATTTGTTTAAGTTCTTCGTCCAGATCTTGTTCTTTGGCCAGTATTTCATAATTTATTGTTGTTGGAATTTCGATGCTGCTTAACCTTGATAATGCATCTGCCACAACATTAAATTTTCCGGGGATGTGTTGAATATCTGTTAAGAATTGACCAATGAAATCTAAATATCTTAGTTGTCGAGGCGAGCATTTATCTGACTTTTGCTTAAAACCGAAAGTAAGTGGTTTGTAAATATTTTGAAGATACGACCTCCTGCTACGATGCTGCTAGAAGTTCCCTATCATACGCACTATATTATTGTTGCGCTGGTGATAGTTTTTTTGAAAAGAAACCTAGAGGTTGCCAGTCTATGCGTCAACTGCCAAACTTAGTTGACAGCTAATAGATGGATGTGCTAACAATGATGCATTCCTCGAATCTTTTTTGCATTTATTGAATAATATGTTCAATTGGAAATCTGTTTATTTGTTGTTCACTATCTGTGGATGAATTTTTAATGATACTAACTTCAGAAGTGGATGATATTTCCATAATCTTATCTGCCAGTTTCGCAAGTTCATCTAATTGAGCTTGATTAACAGATAAAATTGATTGAGCGTTAATGGGTAAACATATGAGCCATAAAATTTGTAAAACGTCATCACTTACTTTGCTATTTGCCAGATTGCGCATTTCTTTTAATAATTGTGACGGCTTGCGATCACCTAATTCCATTCCTGATATTAATTTTTGAATCCTATTCTTATCCGTTTCCGAAAATTCTTCTACTAACATTTTTTTAATTGTTTCATACTTGTTACGTTCTGGTGAATTTTTAACAAGGTCACTGACTTGAAGAAGAATTTCGCTATCCATTGCTCCAACGATATAGTAATATTTTGTTACATCACTAGTTATATTGGATGTGTGAAATTGAGCTTCCACTTGTGAAAACCATAAATTAGAATCAAATTTCCAGAATGGTTGTAATTTAACACTGATTCGAGCCATTTCTGTGTTTGAGTGTGCTTTACCATTAATCATAATGAACAAAAAAAATGTCTGCAAGCAACTAGTAAATGTTATTTAAATATTAATTGAGTTGCTTAAGATCACGTCGGGGTCACCAATTTAGTTTTCTAATTATATTATTTATTATTATAATTAAATAAGTTATAATTCTGATTGATTAAAAGAAAATTAAATTATATTGTTTGACAGTTGCTATCAATAATAATTGTCTGCCGTCGTTCCTTGGTAACCATCCACAGGTATATAAAAAATCTGGAAATATTCCACGTTGTTTTCCAGAGGTTTGAATTGATGACGGTGGTTTAATAATATGAAAAAATTCAAAGTAATATACATTTTGAAAGCATTTTCTTAATTATTTCATATGAGGCGTTAAATGAAAACTCTTGATGCACCAAAAAATGATTGTCCCTTACTAGATACCTACGAAATTCTGAAATATTTGATAATTCACACTTCACATCAATTTTTAGGGTTTTGTAGGTATGACCAAAAAACCCTTATACCGTCATTTTGTCGTCTGTCTGTCTGTCTGTCTGTCTGTCTGTCTGTCTGTTCGGTAAAAATTGTAGCCAAACGGCTAAACCTAGAGAGTTGAAATTTGGCATGCTTATACAACTCTTTGACCCGCACATAGGAAAAATAATAAAACATCTAAAAAAACATATCCCCCTAAAAATATAAACAAATATATGCTCATCGAAAAAAAAAATATTTTTTTACAATTCTGTGTAGGGTATCAAATGAAAGCCCTTGGTACGTGGATTAACGATCAAAATTTTATTTTTGCAAAATAAATTATTTTGAGCCGATTTTTGCCAAAATTGTGCAAAAAAAATTTTGTCCCACACCCTGTAGCCCAGATGGTTTAAACTAAAAATCTGAAAAAAATCTCAGTAATGTACATTGGTGTGAACCGGAATAGTACAACAGGAATTTTTGATTAGATTATGTTTTCGGAAAATAACGCATTTTTTGTGTTTTTAAGTAAAATATGTAATATATTTAATCCGCTATTTAACATAGTAAACGAGTGATCCTGTATAGCACAGTGGTAGCGTTGTTGCTTAGTGAGTTGAAACTACTGTAAGAAACTGTGTTCGAATCCCGTCAATTTTTATTTTTTCAGTTTTTTTTTTTGCATTTTTATTTTGTTTAAATTATTTTGTCAAAATTCTAGTTATATTTAGGTAAATGTTGTATTTAATTTTTAAAAGCGTAAATTTAATAACCAGTGGGAAGTGTTGAAATTATAATTTAATTCTATATTTGAAGGTATCAGAGGGCGAGGCTTATGATTTAAGCAATCAATGGAAGCCATATGCGCAATTTTCAAAATATTAATGAACCTTACTATATAAAAAAAAAAAATACTGCACATATTTAGAAACTTAAATAATTGTATTAGGCATTCGAATTAAAATTCATAAAAAAATATTTTGACATAAAATTTGTTTAGGCATCCCAAATAATCATCACACAGTTAATAAATACCTGCGAAACCCTGAAATGTGTGAAAATTCACACCACATCAATTTTTTGTTTATTAGGTATGCGAATATAAAAAAGAAGAACTTAAGAAAGAAGATTCAATCGATGATTTGGATGGATCTGCAAAATTATGGCAGGGAAAAGACTACACAAATTTTATAGTTAAAGATTTCAACAATCTCGACTCACCGTACATAGATTTAGTTGACCGTACAACAACACCACGTATGCCATGGCATGATATTGGAGTATTCGTCCAAGGAGCAGCTGCCCGAGATGTTGCCAGACATTTTATACAACGTTGGAATGCTACGAAACTTGAAAAAGCTCGAGTCAACCAAGCATATCCATACTTATTACCGAAGTCGTATAACATTCCTTTCCCAGAGATGAAATTTGGTAATTTGGCAAGTTTTAATGTGTCTTGTCAGGTTTTGAGAAGTGTTTCGAGTTGGTCTTGTGGATTTTTGGAACCAGAAATGTTTGAGCAAAGTATCCATGAAGCTTATATTGATAGTATTAATAAAGCGCAGCATTATATTTATATTGAAAATCAGTTCTTCGTTACTTTGAGTTCTACGAGCAATGTAGTTCATAATCAAGTTGGTGATGCGTTGTTTAAGCGAATTACGAGAGCACACAGGTAAGCTAAATAAACAATTATGTATGTTAGTAAATTAGTTTCCCAGTGGATAAGAGGTGCAGGGATGGTAAACTATAAGCTGAAGCCCACTCAAGACATTTATGAAGTGTATGCTGTTAGAATTTAGCCACACCTATCAAGTTTCACACCATTGGTTCACTTAGAGTAATGCTAGAATCTATGACAAACTCACATAGTGAATTCTCACAAACACGAACAGTGGATATGCACGTTCATTGTATTATATCCAAACGAACATAGAAAGTTGAAATTTGCCATACTTGTACAACTCTTTGACCCACATATTTGTGAAACTAGAGAGAGTTCAAAGAAATACATCGCGGGAAAAATACAAACAAATATGTATTTAATGAAAAAATAAATATATTTTAACAATTTTGAGTGAAGTATCAAATGAAACATAATAATACCTGGATAAACAAACAAATGTTTGTTATTATAAATCTTCTTTTTTATGAGATTTTCGCTAATATGTGTCAAAAAACTTTTGTCCCCCACCGTTCATCCAGGGTTCATCTAAACCAGTGGCGAAGGGAAACCTCCGCTAGACTTGCCCTCCCATAAAAAATATATTTAAAAAAAAATGTAAATTAAAAAAAAAAAAAATTTAAATATTTAGATAAATCTTCAAAAATACATCAAATTATGTTTTATACAAATTTTTGTCCAAGGCTTGCTTTACAAGTTACGAATTAATTATCATGACCATGGAAACGTTACATATAAGTATGAAAAAATTGAGACTTGGAAAAATTTTAAATAATATTACAAAAAAATTTCGAAATTTTTCGTTTTATCAAAAAACGTCTCAAATAAAAGTTATTAGTTATTGCATTTATAGTAACTTTTGTTCAATAAATTTTTTCGAAATATTTTTCTGTTGCTAAATATTCGCAAAAATCTTAAAATCGACACGAGTAAACTACCATTTATAGTCAACCGATTTTCATAAAAAACAATAGGGTTCTTCCTATTTAATAGGAGAATTTTTTAGTACCAGAACGAACTCTTTAAGTTAAACCGTTTTTGAGTTATCGTGTATACACACAGACAGACAGACAGACAGACACACACACACACACACACACACACACATACGGACGGCACTTCGAAAATAGGTTTTTTGGATTCCCTGGACCATGAAACGTGGTCATCCGTCAAAATCTCGACATCGAAAATTTTCGCGATTACAATACTTGCCCCTTATATATTAAGGTCGGGCAAGTAAAAACTGAACAAATTTTCAATAATGTATATTGATGGGAACCGGAATAGTTCAATATGAATTTTTGATGATAGTTTTTCGAAAAATTTCTTCATTGAAAAAAATATATTTTTTTAAATTTATTGTCTTATATCAAAAAAAAGCTCTTAAGACATATTAAGGAACGGAAAGTAGTTTTTTAGAATTTTTATATTTTAACAGGATTTTTTACAGAAATGTAAAAAAAATAGTGTCCTGCACCCTTTAATGCAAAGGGGTTAAACTAAAAGTTGGAGAAATACTAAGTAACGTACAATGATCTAAACTGAAAACGTACGAGTGGAATTCTTGATCAGGTTTCGTTTTTGGAAAATATTGCAGTTTTTATGTTTTTGACAAAATTAATAATGTTTTTAATTTTTGGTTAAATTATGACTAAAATGTGTTTTAAGTTGTTTGTATTAATGGCTAAGGTAGTGTATATCTTTTTTTGAAATTAAAAATATAGTAAAACTATTTAACAGCTGACAATCGAGTTCAAGTGTATAAGCTCCACCTACTAATATACATCATGATTTAACCTATTTTTTGAATTATTGTACTTTTTTGTTTTTAATATATCAAAGAATCATTTATAATAGTGAAATTTTTATAAATCTAATAACACATTGTTAATAGTGAGAAATACGTGACTGAAATTGAAAGAAATTAACCCGTTTATCAATATATTTCTTATTAAGTTAATGAAGACAGATACGAAGAATCTTTTTAGGAAATTAAATTTTATTGTGACGAAATTTTCGCAAATTATTTAAATATAGTTAAAAAATTAAATATAAGCTCTTAGTACTCAATTATTGAATACAAATAATCACAAAAGAACTACAGTAGAAGTCCATTAGTCCGGCATCCCACAGTCCGGAATGCCCGATAGTCCGGCATCACTCCGGAAAATTGTAAAAATTTTGGTTTTCTCCAAAAGTGTGTCTTTAAAGCAAATAAAAACACTCGAGAGCTATTCGGAAGTTTTCGGGATAGTTCTGGATCATCCGGAAGCGCTCGGTATTGTTCGGAAACAATTAGCGGCCGGCTAGTCTCAGCTATCACAACAAATTCAGGTGCAGTGCAGCTCGGTTAATCAATCACGAAGCGTCTTCGCCATTTTTTTGTGTATTGTTGTTTTGTGTCCTTTCACATCGCAGTAAACGTAACTTTTCAAACTGTTTATAAAAAAAGTGATTTTCGTTCTAACTGTACCACTGTAATTCAGTAATGGTCACTACCATGATTTCAAAATTTAAGCCTTCGAGTTCAAAAGGAGAGAAACGAAAACACGTAACACTGACTCTCAATCAGGAACTAGAAATCATCAAACGGCTAGAAAAAGGCGGGAATAGAAATGTTTTAATGAATGAGTTTAATATTGGCTCATCAACTATTTATGACATTAAAAAACAAAAAGATGAACTAATGAAGTTTGCTTCTCAATCGGTAACAACTGAAAAATTGGCTTCTAGAAAAACATTAAAAAAACCAAAACTGGAACAGCTAGATAGTGTATTGTTCAAATGGTTTAGCGTAGTACGTTCTGAAGGAAAGCCGGTAACAGGGCCAATTATTGTTGAAAAGGCAAAGAAATTCGGCCAAGATTTAGGAGTTGCTGAAAGTGAATGTAATTATTCTGATGGTTGGCTCAAAAACTTTAAGTTTCGGCATGGAATTCGAAGACTTGATGTAACTGGAGAAACACTTTCAGCAAACCAAAACTCTGCAGAAAAATACAAAGACGAGTTTGAGAAAATTGTGACTGATAATGATTTAACACCTGAACAGATTAACACAGAACACCTGCTATTGTGGCGATGTTTACCAACATCTACACTAGCTGGAGGTGGAGAAAAAGCAGCCAAGGGGTTTAAAAAAAACAAAGACAGATTAACCGTTTTGCTATGTGCTAATGCGTCTGGAAACCACCGAGTGACCCCTTTTGTGATAGGTAAATCTGCAAAACCCAGGGCTTTTAAGAATGTTACACACTTGCCTGTCCAATACGATGCTCAATCAAATGCGTGGATGACTGCCGCCCTCTTTAAAGACTGGTTTTTTCACCACTTTGTGCCTGAGGTCAAGGAATCCTTCAAAAGCCTTGGTCTACCAGAAGATACTAAAGCCAACCTTCTTTTGGACAATTGCAAAGCCCACCCGCCAGTAGATGAGTTAGTTTCTGGAAATATTGTTGCTACTCTGCTCCCACCTAACGTAACATCTTTGATTCAACCGATGGACCAAGGGGTTATTCAAAATTTTAAATGCTTTTATAGAAGGTCTTTTATTCAAGGCCTGTTAAATGCCGACTGTGACGTGACTGATTTTCAAAAAAAGTTTACAGTAAAAGATGCCATCTATGCTATTGCCCTGTCTTGGAACCAGGTAAAAAATACAACACTCCAAAAATGCTGGAGAAAACTTTGGCCAGCTGCAAACCCTGCATCTGACCTAACTATACAGACTGATGAGGAAAAGAACCATCAAGACGCTCTGACCAAACTTTTAGATGTCGTTAGAAGTGCTGACAATCCCTTGAAAAACCTGCCTGAAGATGAGGTAGAGGAGTGGCTTCTAATCGACGAGAATGAGCCTGTTGAACAAGAACTAACTGATGAGGACATTATCAACATTGTAGTAAACCCTCAGCCTACCCAAAATCTTGAAGAAAGTGACTCAAATGCCGAAACAAAAGAAATGGAAAAAATCAGCTGGGCAGAAGCTGCAGAATCACTAAATAAGTTTATCTCTTTTGCTGAGGCTAGTACTAGCTACAATGCTTCAGAAATTATTGATTTCCATATCATTAGAAATAAATTTTATACTAAACGTCAAAAGTCAAGAAAACAAAAAGACATTCGTGACTTTTTTAAATCTAAGTCAAATATGTTTTACAGTACGTGTACATACATTATATGAAATGTAAAATAAACTTTGTTGTATGTATTTGTAGTTTAATTATTAACCTAATTGTTCTTATAATTACCGCCCGATAGACCGGAATTTTCGATAGTCCGGCACCGAGCCGGTTCCGAACGTGCCGGATTATCGGACTTCTACTGTATTGATTTTGATGTTATTATAGAAAAAAATGTCCTAGACATGCAGCATTCTGTTGACTTAAGGCTGGTTTATAATAGGTACATAACATAACGCATGGCATATAACATAGCATGTCTCCACAGCACAACGCACAAGCCATAACTACGGTGTTTATAATAGAACTGGTGTACCGCATTAGTACATTAGTCAAAACGCGGAGCTCTTCTTGATTTGTCATACAATATTGGATTATTTTCCACTAATTCAATCAACCTCGCTCCTTTTTCCATTTTTAATAAGTTGTAAACGCAATAATAACCAAAAAATACATACAAAAACTTATGACAATTGTCAAACACGGCGCATGCTCGCCACACTCTTCTGTGATTGGCTACGCATAGCTTCCATAAACATGAATGTTCAACTTGGTGAATTTTTATGTTATGGAGTTGTGTGTCTGTGTTATGCGGTCGTATTATAAACAGGACAACGACAGTACTATGTTTCAACTTCATTAAGTTATGGATCCATGCTATGCATATGCTATGCGTTACGTTATGTGTCTATTATAAACCAGGCTTTATACTTATTAAATACCTACAAATCTCAGAAATGTACGAAAATTCACGCATTAATTTTATTGCAGAGAAAATTCGGTTTTCCGAGTGTATGTAGTAATGCCTCTACTACCCGGATTTGAAGGCGAAGTTGGCGGTGCATCTGGCACAGCATTGCATGCAGTAACACACTGGAATTATGCTTCCATATCTCGAGGAAAATACGGACTTCTGAATCGTCTTAAAGAGTATGGTATTGAAGACCCATCGCAGTACATCACATTCTGTGGCCTCAGAACACATTCCATGTTAAACAACGAACCAATCACAGAGCTCGTTTACGTCCATTCAAAACTGATGATTGTGGATGACAAAATTGTTATTTGTGGATCTGCTAATATAAATGATAGGAGTTTGTTGGGGAAGAGAGATTCTGAATTAGCTGTTATTATTCAGGTATTTTAAGTATTGTAATTATGATTATTATTTAAGTTATGCTCATTAATTACAGTTGAGCTAAGAATTGGTAATTAGTTTTGAACAATTATTAAGCGGAAGTATAGTCAAAAGTGGGCGCTTATTGATCGGAGGGGTAATAGTCGATCCCTCAATCGAGCGAATCCGTACGTAATCGAGCATTATTATCATTTTAACTAATTAAAATATTATTTTTCAGGATGAGGAATTCGAAGAAGGTCAAATGAATAAAGAATCATTCCCTTGTGGAAAATACGCTGGCTCTCTACGTAAATATTTATTCAAAGAGCATTTAGGCATATTAGAAAATAACTTAGCTTGCTATGATGTCACCGACCCAACTATTGAAAATTTTTATAAAGATATTTGGTGCAGAATAGCTAAAGATAACACTGAATTTTATGAAAAAGTATTCCATTGCATTCCGTCCGATAAAGTAGAAAGTTTCGCAGCTTTAAAGAAAAATCAAGAAGAACCTCCATTATACCATACCGAGATATCTAGGGCACAAGTTATGCTAGATAGTATTGAGGTAAGTTATAATTAAAAAAAAAAAAAAGTAGATCAAGCATGGCCGAACTTTTACCTATGCGGGCATTATTCTGTCCGACAAAAATAGTAAGGCAGGTACGTTGTGAGCCAGTCATAACATTCAGAGCTTAGCTTTGATTGGCTATAATTATGCAAAAATTATTAACACGATCACGTTTGTGCATACCTACGCGGGCCGCAAAACTGGACATCTAGTATCTGTATCTAGCCCATGGCCGTTATGTCTGGTAATTAAAATATTTAAAGTAATGAAATAATCCCTATTGTACTTTTCTGCAGTGTACATCAATATGCATTACGCAGATTTTTATATTAGCCCAACCTGCGCTGTGAGGGGAGCCTGTTGATCATGAATGGAAGTCAAGGTTGGCTGATTTATTTGAATATAATATTAACAAACTGCATTTGTACTTACTTTGTACATCTATCAACTCAAGATCTCCCACATAATAATTTCATAATCCGCGAGCGGATTATATAATTACTACCCCCAACTGTAAACTATAATCTCACACCTTCACTTCATCTAGAGCAGCGTTTCTCAAATTTTTTAAAATTTCCGGCGTGGCGGACCCTTAAAAATTGTTCGAGAACTCGCGGACCCCTATTAATAAAAAAAAAAAAAGGAAAAGTACAGTGAATAAAACATTTATTTTACAAACAATTATGTATTCAGAATATTACATATAATATTACATGATATGTAATCGTTAAATAACAAATAACAATTTTAATGGGATGGATGCATTCGCTTTGCCTAAACTAATTCTTCTATGTTTGGCTTTGTTTTGGCCAGTGCAACTCTTATGTCATTTGTCGCGCATAATCTATTTCGAGATTTTGTCTTGATACTAAGTAGTGTAGAAAAAGCCGACTCACACTCATAGGTGGTTGCAAATGGAATGAGGACTCTTAGAGCCATCTTTGCAACATCAGGATAGGACTGTGCCATTTCAATCCAAAATTCAAATATGCGTTCGTTTTTCACGGACCTACAGAAATCGCTTCGCGGACCCCTAGGGTTCCGCGGACCCCACTTTGAGAACCGCTGATCTAGAGGACAGTTATTGTTAATAAATTAAATAGTATAATCTCCCTAGAAAAATTACCAAAATTAATGTTTATATTTCAAGACAGAGATTAATTGTTTTCTATATATGGTCTGAATACATCTAATCTATTGATATAACTTATTTTTGAGATAAATAGAATTTACGAGTTCCTGCTCATGTTAAGATATGAACCGTTTATTTTGAAAGTGGCATAAGTCACTTTTTCAAGTTATTGATAACAATGATTACATTTTAACGGTATCTCTTCATTTGTGAAATAATTTAAACCAATTGTGTTGAAAACTTTTGAGATATTTTCGAGAGAAGTTTTGCTAGTTAACGGTATAACAAACATGTTTATTTTGAAACTGGCGTAAGTCGCTGTATTCAGAAAATTAATTGCGGGGCTTAGTGGAAAAGAATTAAAATTAATGTTTTATTGAGTCAATTGTCCCGTTAGGTGTAAAAGTATTTCGCATAGACTGCTGTGTACAATTAATGTACAATACAATTAAAAAATAATAATAATTAAAAAAAAAAAGTATTCTGAGACAACAAATAAAGTAAATATTCTCGTAAGTTGGCAACAATATTTTTAAACATGTTAAACAAAAACCTTAAAAATCTTGATCTAAAAACAAAGTGACTTACGCCACTTTCATAATAAACGACTCATATATAGGTCTCAAGTGGCTCTAATAAACAAGTCTCGCCTTAAGTGTAAGAAATAAATTATTTTTTATCATTTAATATTTTATTCTAATTGGATGATTATGTAATTGAATTTAATTATGAATTATATTTCTGAAACAATACCAAAATTACCTCTTACAGCTGCTGTGAATTCGTATCAGCTTGATATAGCCAGTTGGTATATTTTTCGAATATTATTGCCCATTTTTCGAAAAAATTATCTGATTCCAATATTAGAAATTCCAATTTAAAAATTTTGTTGTTAGTTACGGTAAAGGGGTTTATCGTCACCTTCAGTTACCGTAATATACGAATATCTTAAAAACCTAGAAATTTGAACTAATTGTGAAATATCACAAAAAATATCACAATTTTAAAAATACTACGCTATCGTTTAGTTGTATTTAACTTTTTTATGTGCATTGCCAATAAAGTACAGTCTGTTCCAAACGGTTAGGCGGAACTAAATGGGAATTTCGTTCTTTTAGGTTATCACGAGAAGGGACCTTGCTTGAGTTGTTTCATTTTTCACGTTGGAATGTCAAAATTTAAAATTCCAACAATGAAACCATGGAAACGAATGACATGTCAAAATTAAATTATTTTTGTTTACATATTTTATGACGAAAAAAATAAATAAATGGGAAATTTGTATTAAGAATGACACAAAAAAATCAAAATATAAAGAAAATGACATTTTAAAATGATATTAACCTTAACCAAAAAATGTTTATTGTAAGTATGATTTACAAAGCTTAAACAAAACAGCCGAAAAGCACGATTTAAACGATGAAAGTAACTAAATTGCAAAATCTAGTTCCGGCTAACCGTTTGGAACAGACTTTATGTCTGTGACTCCGACTAAATATTTTGAAATATGTCAACACTGGCGTACTTGTATACGTACATTTCTTTTCTTTTTTTTTTAATCGTGTCGCTGGTTACGTATTTTTACTGAATATCTTAATTGTTAGACTGTCATAATATGTTAATTTTCAAAGCTTCTCGTTGTCAATTATTATCATTATTACTACAATAAACCAATTCTATACGAAAAATTCGTAATGTGAACCTATGTAACACGCTTTACAATACACAATTATCCCACATTAAAATCTTGTTACGGCGCCTATGTTGTAAGTTAGCAACACCATGAAGTTAACAAATATTCCTCTTACTTCGAATTATGCGTTGTTGACCATGAAACTTCAGACCAAAAATCAAAGTATATCATGTTGTACAATAATTGTAATATATTTTATAGGGTCATCTGGTACTGCTACCTCTGAACTTTTTCTCCAGTGAAACTTTAACTCCCAGTGGTAGCTCTGTGGAAGGTATCATGCCTACTTCTCTTTGGACATAATTTTATACAGTATTTTATTTTATTGTTGTTATTATTTTTTTATTTTTTTTAAATGTATTTCGACAGTGAACAAAAAATATTTTACGCTTCATGTAGCGAGATATTAGCAGAAAAAAAAGTTTATCTACAACTATCAAATAATAAATAAATGCATTATGTATCCAACATATATACATAAGGTTGTTCATATTACATACCATAGAATATGAAATTTCATATTCCATACATGCGCACGCATATTATATTTTAGATATTGTCAATTACAATCGCTTGATGGTGCGGGAGCCAACTTGTTGACGTCAGTTATGAAGTTTTACAATTGACGCTCAAAATTTCTGTTTTTAAATTAAAATTAGTATTTTTTAATGATTTTATTGAAATTCTACAAAAGTTATTATCAAACACTATATAGTTATAGATAAAATAATGCATTTGACTCACATATAATGGCATAATGGCTATATTATATACTTGTTGTTAAATTTGTTTCAAATATATTTTTTTACAAATCATGAACTGTAAGATACTTTTTGTTCACTATAAATATAGATATAGATATATAGGAAATAATCTGAAAATTCTCTTCAAAAACGAATAGAAATAAATTTTATTTATTTCGATAAATTTCATTCGTTTTTACATGGGCACCGCCAACTCCGCTGTGAAAGTGCTAGTGTCGATGTTAAATCGCGGGTCGCAGCTTTTCAACGCTCTCTCCAACGGCGTGCTCGCTCGGAGTTACTCAATGGCCCCTCATTTTATCTTTTTTCTTCAAACATTCACTGTGTTGCTGATATTAGTTCGCTGTTTCTGCATTTTAGTATTGTAGAACCCGTTATTACCAATCGTTTGACCGGTCAAACAAGCGTATAGCCTCGCGACAAGTCGCAATAAGCATCATGCGTACATCAATGGTCTATCACGTAATATTATAATTTATTTTTTTATATATAATTTTTATTCTAATATCATATACTTGATGGAACTACCGACATGTAAATCCGCATTCAGAGCTCTTAAAATTAACACGTTGTACACTGTTCGTTGTTACGTTGTTAGTTATGTTTTTATACATTGTTTTAACGTTCTACGTACCATTCACAGCAGTTAGAAATTAATGGGTTACGAATAGTCAGACATCTGTGTGTCTTTAAACCAACTTCATGGTTTCGTAAAATGTTTTCTATCTATTATCGATTTTATAATTCTGTTGTCCTAGATTTTAACTAACTAAACCTAATCTAATTACCTAAATTGATCATATTTACTGTCCCTCTTTGTAATTTTGAGCAAGATTTGTTAATATTGACATGAGTTAATGAGCCATTGTGTTTATGTCTGTCTCATTAAAACAACTCACAAGCTATAAGTTTAGAAAATTATCCACAATCGACAAAGAACAACGTATTAAATTTAGAGGTCTGAATGGTTTAACGCGTTACCATATGACAAACTTGTTAGTGACAACCAACAGACTACAAGCCGTAATCTACAGTCTATTGATTTAAGAGCTCTGAATGCGGCTTTACAAGCCCATAACTCGGAAAGTACAAAAATAGACAAAATTTTAAAACAACGAAAAAAAAAATAACATTGTAGACTTTATACCTACTATGTTTGACCTTGCATGGCCAAAGTTTTACTAACGCGGGCCAAACAGATTTACATCTACTGTACGAAACCGTCGTCGACCGAAGTTAAAAAACAAGACTTCCCAAAAAAACCAAGCGACAAAATGAAAAGGATATCCAAAAGATCTGATAAGCCAAAAAGTTGTGGACTACGCGGACCCTATAAATGCTGCTCGCCGACCGTTTTTGCCATTTCTACTGTAAACAATAAATTCAGTACACTTTGATCATATCAATTAATACTCAAGTGGTGCATACTCAAGAACAAAAAAAAATAATAATGTCTGTCTCAAGTGCTTTCCGAATAATGGGCTCAGAACACTTCGGTTGTTCCAAAAAGTTTCTCTTTTATCACATAAAGTAAACCAAAGAAATCACACATTCTTGCCACAAAGGTAATAAGCATTTATAACGTTTTGAAAAGAATTTTCAGACTATCGAACTCAAGTACAAGATATTTCTATTTTTATACATTTCACAATAGTGAAGTTTTAATATCCGTATTAATTATTTTAAGAAAAAGAATGTTTTAATATATAAAGAATATTAGCTTTAATGAAAATAGGCAGTTAAGGCAAAGGATAACCAATGTTACTCGTAAACAAACGTAGAATTTGGATTTATGTAAATTATTACTGGAAATTTTTCCAGTAATTCTGTTAATCGCAAATCTATATCTGCAAATGTTGAGCAACCTCAAAAAACATAAAACAGTACTATTCAGAGATAGATCTTAAGGGCAGAGCTAACGCCACAGGTAACAAGTTTCTAGCGATCTGAAATAAAATTAGTAACAATCTATACATCAAATTTTGCAGCGAATTTTTATCAATCTAATAAGATATTTTAAAAGTAAACAATTTTTTTGCTACGACCTCTCGATCGTGACCCTCTAGTGCACGCGGCTAGCATCCAGTAGAGAAAGTGCAGTTCAAATGGACGAATAAAATTTAGAGCGCCACGTCCTGCCATCTCAAATTGCCATACGATCTCGTCTGTTTGTATTGCAACATGCAACCTACTTGAGGCTCGCACCGATTCCATCTAGTGAAATCTAATGCGTTGCCATTTGTCAAAGGAGCGAACACCACGCTATATCGGCCCACAATATCTTGCTCCAGTACCTACTTAGTGAAATCTAATGCGTTGCCAATATCCAAGAAAATAGACACACAGCTAGTCTGCCAATAAAATCAGTGCAAGATCCGCCAACACATCACATGGCTGCGGTGTTCAACAATAAATATAATACTCTGAATACAAGTTTCCCCGGGAGACCATACACTAAACTTAGATATCACACTCAGTTATCTGTCCGTATTATTCGAAACGCGGCCACTCAAGGATACTACCCGCTAGCTAATGAAATAATACCCATAGTGTTCCATTGAGAGTCCGATATTTCGAGAGTTTATGCGGACTCTTGCCTGTACCCTCCCAGAAAATCCACATTTTTGGTAAACTACATACATGTCAATCAAAAAAAAATGCAAATTATCAATGCCTTAATGCACAAAGTTAATGTCAAAATAATGATATTGATATTTTATTTTAAATCATTATATTTGTAGCTATTTTTATCTTATATTTTCTTGTATAAATTACGAAAAAAATATATATTTTAATTACTCATTGTAAAATTATTTTAAAATATAATAAAATTATATTTTTATTATTTTGTCAGGTCGTCAAGGATGAAATTTGTAGTTAATAATATTGCCAACGTTAACAGCGTATTATTTAACATTGGCTTAATATTTTACCGTTCTGTTTTTTTTTTTTTTTTTGAGTTCAAAGAAATTAATGTATGCTATAAAAAATATCAAAAACTTGTTTTAAAAATTAATTTTGTTGAAAATGGAACGGTCGAAAATTCGCACTATTATGAAGTATGAGTTCTTACGTGGAACTACGGCATCGCAGACCGCGCGAAACATTAATAGTGTATTTGGCTCTAATGTTACTACGCAGCAGACAATATCAAATTGGTTCGCCAAATTTCGTACAGGTAACTACAGTTAACTTCAAAACCAAACAAAAAAAAAACCTGGCTCATCGATCACATCAGAAATATACTGCAACCAACTGGACGAAATGATGAAAAAACTTAAAGAAAAACAGCCTAGATTGGTCAACAGATCGACTCCTACCTTATTGCATGATAACGCTAGACCACACACTACACAAATGACTGTGGCAAAACTACAGGAATTGAAGTTGGAACTTCATCATCCTCCATACTCACCAGACCTAGCCCCCACTGACTACCACTTCTTCCGCTTGGACAACTTTTTAATAGGAAAACAGTTTAATTCCGATAATGCTGTAAAATTGACCTTCCAGGAATTCATTGGCTCTTGTCCGCCAGGATTTTATACCACAGGCCTAAACAACCTGCCGCTTAAATGGCAAAAGTGTATAGTCAATATGGGTGCATACTTTGATGAATAAAATCATTCCATATTTGTAAGTTATCAACCTTTTTTTTCTACAAATTTCATCCTTGACGACCTAATATTTTTCTTTATTTGTTTTACAATTCTCTTACCGTGCATATAATATTAGAAAACTTTTTCTGTTTAATTTTTTTACCATCCCTTTTAGCAACTTTTAAGTGAGGCTTTTATTTAGTTTTTGATGTATGACTCTTCAAAATTTCTATTTTTAGAACGCTCCCAAGTCAAAATAGTTTAGGGATATTAAAGTTACTTTTTTAAAAAAAGTTAACAGAACATGAGAAATCTAAAAACTCAAACAGCAAGTCTTCATCTTCAACTGTTGTAAAATAACGAAATTTTGAAAAATTTTAAAGAATTTCAAAACGATTCCAAGCTAAAATAGCTTTAAGGATATTTTTTTGCAGCAAACAAAACACTAGAAATCCAAAAATTCAAACCATAGGTCTCTATCTCTAACTGTTTTTGAATTATTAAATTAAAAAATATGCTGTTTGAATTACATTACATCAATGTTTTAAAGGGATATAGAAGTGTTAAAAGTGTATTCTTGCGCACATCGTCAAAATTTTGTTACGTCATAGCGTCATTCCAGACATGGGTCTTGGTGAAATTACACGTATTTTTATTTTTGGCGCTTTGAATTTTTTGAAAACTTTCCAAAAAAGTTGGAAAATAAGGCAAAAAAGTGTAATTTGAAAAGAAGACGATAAATAATTTTTGTTAAATTCGAGAAAAAATGATGGAATTTTCGAATAATTTAGGAGCTGTTGCTCGTCGCATTTGGAAATAAAAAAAAGGTAAGTGTTCATTTATTTTAAATTATTAGGTCCTTAATATTGAAAATTTTGATTTTTTATATCATTTTTTGCGTTTTTTTTAAATATTTCTTTGTTATATTTTATTATTTTTTTTGCGTCGCATAATTCGAGGTCATTGATTATCAAGGGATTATATAGATAAGGAATTATGGTCATTAGTAGAGTGCGGCAAATATATGCAACGGTAATTTTGTTAGGTGTTTTTCGATAAAAAGCGGCACGTGTTACATGTAGAAATAAAATGTAATTATATATATTTGTAATGTGCCCTGCTGACAAATAGTGTACCGTATAAAAATTGAATATCTTATCAAAAACTGACCAATGGCAAAGGAGTGGCTGGAATAATCTCGGATATAATCCCAAAATAATGAAGTGTCGTTATTAAGATAAGAATTCATTGCGGTACAAGTGTTTTATTTTGTTTTTTTGTTGGTCTTTAATTCCAAATAGTAAAAAATTGAAAAATGAAAAAGTTTATAAACGATATTATTTATTCTTAATATATAGTATACACAAGCAAAATAAATGCAATTTTAATATCAATAATAATAATAGTAAGAAATTTTTTGACTTGTAGTGATTTTTTTTTGTTTGATTATAGTGATTGTTTGTTGTAGTGATCACTTGCATTTTATGTATTTCTTTTATATCTTCACTTTTTTTGTCTACCCCCCAAGAAAAATTTCTGGGTGCGCCACTGATTTCTTTATATTTATTAAATATATCCTGATTTGATAATAAATTAATAGAAAATTGCAGTAATACTTGTAGGTCAGGATTTTTATTAAATATACTATCAATTTTTGCAGACAAGTGCAAACCAAACTCGCCGGGAACAGATTTCAGTTTGTTTACTGTCCAATAATATTTAAAGATTCTGACAACGGCCGGTGTTGTTTTTCTAAATTTACTATGGTTGAAGGAAGAAAATCAAAATTAGTCTTTATGAACTTTAACTCTTCATAAATATTTGGTATAAAATTTTTTGGTGTTATAATGCTTTGAGCATCCGGAGTTAGATTGAAAATAAAAAAAATTAAAACTTCAAAATTGTTAACATAAAATAACGCCGCTTCAAGCCAAGTTCCCAACGTGTCACAACAAGATTTGGCGGTAAGGGTAAATTTGGACATAATTCTTTATATAAGGATACTCTTAATGGCACTACCCTTTTTTACCAATCTCCTATGTCAAATAGGCTTTGAGAAAAGAACCTGGTATAAGCGTTTCACTTTTGTAAGAACAAACTAAGAGGAAATTTTGTTTTGAATAGTTTCCAACTTTGAAATAGTATGTCATGTTGGTATTAAAAAATTTCATTTTTTTATAATGTCGATCCATTTGACATATGTCGTAATGAAAAATCATATCTTAATTATTTTTCTTTTTTTTTTGTAGCACTTTGATGGGCGCGTAAGTTACATGATTACATGAAGTTACCTTATTGTTGACGCGTAAACAATTGATGTAAAGTAAACACAAAAACTCTTGTAAACAATGATTTAGACATGCGCACTTATTTTGAATAACAGAATCCCATTATCAATACATTTTTATAAATAATAAAAATTTAATGAAACAATTTTAAATGAAAAAGCCAATATACATATTATTAAAAATCGAATATGCATCATTATATAAGTGTTACAAGTTAGTAAATATGAATATGAAAAATAAAAAACTTTTTTTTAAATCAGTCTATGTTTTTTTAATAACAAAATACATTAAATTACACCTTTAAGAAAATCAGCCTATATTTTTTAATAATAAAAAGTTTCATTACAAATTTTGCATAACGCCCTATATATTCTTTCATTTTCTTTAGTTAAAACAAAACCTAGTTCTTCATAACTATTCCTTCGGTTTTTTTCCACCATTTTTTTTACTAAATTTATTGTTTTAAACTGAATCTACTTGTTCATTAACTCTCTTTATTCGTTTTGAACAGTGATGGGCGCGTAAGTTACATGATGTAAGTTACCTCATTGTTGACGCGTAAACAATGATGTAAAGTAAAAACAAAAACTCTTGTAAACATTGTAAACAATGATTTAGACATGCGCACTTGTTTTGAATTACAGAACTTCATTTTCAATACATTTTTATGAATAATAAAATTTTAATGAAACGATTTTAAATGAAAAAGTAAGTACATAAAATTAGGACAAGCCAATATACATATTAATAAAAATTGAATTTGCATCATTATACAGGTGTTACATACAAATTAGTAAATATGAACAAGAAAAATAAAAAACTTGTTTCTTTAAAAAATTCAATCTATTTTTTTTAATAACAAAATACATTAAATTTCCCCTTTAAGAAAATCAGCCTATATTTTTTAATAACGAAAAGATTCATTGCAAATTTTGCATAACGCCCTATATTTTTTTTTTCATTTTCTTTAATTAAAACAAAACCTAGTTCTTCAGAACTATTCCTTCGGTTTCTTCCCACCATTTTTTAAATAAATTTATTGTTTTGAACTGAATATACTTGTTCATTAACCCTATATTATTCGTATTAAATAACTAAAACTAACCTCATTATTTGACAGTTTAAAAAGTTTACATTGTTTACATTGTTGACAAGTTTACCAATTGTTTACATAAGTTTACACGTAAACGTAAACAATTAAAGTTTACGTGTAAACGCCCATCACTGGTATTGAATAACTAAAACTAACCTCATTATTTGACAGTTTACATTGTTGACAAGTTTACCAATTGTTTACATAAATTTACACGTAAACGTAAACAATTAAAGTTTACGTGTAAAGTAAACGCCCATCACTGAGCACTTTTAACCGCCGCCTAATTTAACGTGTATTGGTACCTTTAATGCCATGTGTAGTTTTGAACATGACCAGTAGATTTCTTCATATTAGATTTTAATTTTCTGTGTATTAAATTGTCAGAGTGAAAAAAACTTTAGACAGTTTTGAAATCTAAATAATTTAATTTCATAGAAATTATTTATATTACACCCAAAAAATGGTAAGTTTTTGAAGAATTATACATATATAATATAGTATTATTAATTAATACAAGAGAACTTTAGTATTACAACGTAATATACCTAAAATGTCAATGACTGTGCAATTTTAAACATATAGGTTAGAATAACAATCATTATTTTTACAGGCATTCTCACTACCCTCTGTAAAAGTAAAACCTGAAATCCCAGATAATTTCAAAGCCCGTGAAGGACAGTTTGGAGTTCCTGATCTTATGACAAATGGTTTTGCATCGGTCAAAAATGTAGTCGATCTAACTCATCCATTGATGGTCTCAGAGATGAACGTAAGTATATTTAGAATATTACGCATTCAAATTTCATCTAAGCATTTACAGCTAATAGTATGTACCATAAATACCAGAATGCGATTTTTCATCCGAACATATAAAGTTGCTGAAAAGAGGTTAATTACGAAACACAGTTACTGATATTTGATAGATTATTTACGAACCAAAATAACCAAGATCGAATCCAGGTTTTATTCGATTTCTACTCTCCTGCATTTTTCATGGTGCGTTCCTCTCTTCAAATAATCTATGATAAATTCATCATCATCGCTTCCAATTGATGAATATTGAGATTATGGTTTTAAACAGAACTGTTATTGAATAGAGTGTCCCTTAAATAATCAACTATCAGTCAAAATCATTATTAATCGCAACTAAATATTTGGTTTCCCTCTTATGAAACTGCTTATGAACCTCTTATGAACATGCTATAAGCATATTTTGTGAATATTTTAACTTTATAACATGATAATAAAAATGAATATTGCAGTATTTGCATTATTGCGATTAAGGTTTCCCCTCACCAGGTTTATGAGTCGCAGTACACAGGTTAAATTAATTTTATATATGAATTATTAAACTAATGCTTTCTGTACACAAAGTGTATCGTCATAGAAATGTAGAATATTTTTCGTGCAGTGATGCTTCACATATGTCTTGGCCTTTTGAAGATTTTTCATGCAGTGATTCACATACCCTTAGGTTTTCTGTCAGTTAAGCGTATCATCATAGATGCATACAAGATTCTATATATTGCGAGAGATATTTGGGATTCTTTTGGAAAAATGCATATGAATACCAACATTTTTTGTACTAAAATCGTTTATTTTGAACTAATTTAGCTATTGGTATATTTTCATAATATTTGAACCCAACAGAACGAACTGCCATTGTTACTATTATCAAAGATACCGTGCCGTCACGAGCCTAGTCATTCTAGGTTATCTTTGAACAACCAAACTAAATAGTTTGTGGACAAGTGGAGTTTGATGGCTACATACATACTGTGTTAATAGTGAATGGGAGAACGTAGCATACAAATGTAGCTGTGTTCCAAATTTATTTTGAACCGAGCTTTTGAAAGATACATTGTATCATTCGATATTTATCTTGGAATTTTGCTCTAATTTTTTATATTGTTGTGATTGGTGTTAATTATATTTTTTCAACAAGAGACCCATTGTTTTTATATTCAATAAGATACCACATTTATAAATTACTAAAATTTAAACTACAAACAAAAACTGTATGTTCTTATTTTATAATAAGATACCAAAGTAGTATATTATTAAAACTCAAGTTTCATAAGGCCTAATTTTGCCGCAAACGTCGAAGTTAAAAACGAATCGTGAAGCACTGAATTTTCTAATCGACAAATGCGGCAAAATGCTTTATGTAACGAGTTTTTTATTCTATTTTTTTCTATTTTGTTCTTTTTCTATAATGAAGCTCATTATAACACTAAGTTCAGTTTCGCGCACCCAAAGGGGGGGGGGGAGAGTTGCCCCCCCCCCACCAAGAAGGATGGAAATACCAAATTTTTAAATTTTTTAGCAATATGATTTTAGGTAAATATATAGATATGGATTTAAAAGTTGAGATGAGGACCTTTTTTTTGGTCATCACTTGTATTTTACAAGTGCGGACCTTTTTTTTAGTCATCACTTGTATTTCAGAAGCGAGGAGCTATTTTTATATCTTCACTTTTTTTTGTCTACCGCCCCCCTCCCCAAATTACTGGGTGCGCCACTGTTCATAATAACTTTCTTATGAAAGCAAAATAGAAAAAAAAATATAATTTAATACATTAGCATAATATAAATCAAAGACAATCTTGAAGCATTTTGATATTAACGTTAAATGGCAATTATAAATACAGTAGGATCTACATATGTATCAATGGCGATGGTTCTATAAGAAAAATTCGATGTATAAAAATGTCGATATATAAAAATGTTCTTTTTCTTCAATAGAAATTATATACGCATGTATATAACTAAGGTTTCCAATCCGAATATCCGGATTATCCGACCAATTTGATCTATTCGATAATCCAAATAATTTTTATTGAATTAACGGATATTCAATCCGGATATTTTTTGAATAAACAAAATATTTTTTTTTCAACAATTTTTTACCTAGTACTTTTTTATACCTTTTCGCCTTCCTTCTTTCGAGTTCCTTTAGATCATATGACAAAATATATAAATGAATTAAAGCTTTCATTTCGTTAATCAATCTATTTTTAGAATTAAAGCTTTCATTTCAAATTAATCAATTAGAGCTTTTTAACGACTATTTTAAAAATAAAGGTTTGCTTTAAAAAGGTAAGAGAATTTTAATTTGAAAACTTTCACATGAATGATATAGCTAGTAGGCGTTTGAATTTATTGTATTCGCTGTACTATCGTTTTTTTATTACTAAATTGTTGAAAAAAGATTTCATGATTTTAACAAACACAAAAACAAGGACAGATAATTTAAATATATTATTTAATGCACTTCTTACAATAAAACCAACATCTATTGCAACAGAGCGCGTTTTTTCAATTGCAGGCCTGACTAGGACAAAAAATAGAACTCGCTTGAATTTTGAAACTTTCAATGCAATTATTTTTTTAAAATACGCATTTTTAAAAATGAAATAAATTTAATTATATATACTAATATATTATATAGTTTGTTTGAAACGGGGCACCCCGAAAATCTCCTTTCTTTGTAAAGATACAAAAAATCTTCAGAACAAAAGTTAAACTAGACAAAAAGGCCCATCTAAAGGTTACTATAAGAATTCTGAGGCACTTCCGGTTTCACCGGATATGATGTCAACTTTTGATCTAGCATAGGGAATCGATAATTTTATATTTTTTTCCTCAAATTACATTAAATTAGCTTTACAATGACACCAAAAAGTCATATGTTTATGTTAACCATTTCAAAATGGCGACCATTTATTTACAAAATAATAATCAACATAAGTTTTACAAAGTTGAACGTAGCAAGCTTTGAAATCAATAAATAAAGAAACAAAATATCTCTAAAATAAACTATTTGACTATTTAGAAGAAAAAAAACTATTACTTTTTACAATTATTTTACAAAAAAAAAAATTACAAATGTTCGATGAAACTACCATTATTGTCCACACATTTTCTCATTCTTAATAAAAACTCTTCCATCGCCCTTATAAGAGTTTATTTTAGAGATATTTTGTTTCTTTTTTTATTGTTTTCAAAGCTTAAAATTGTGTAAATTACAAAAATCATTGTCTTGTCGGATATCAAAAATCTGTACATGCTATTACATAATTCCGATTCAGCGGTATAATCGATTGTCCGGGGAGCACTGTACTACTAATTAGTAGTTATCAATATGTCTGATATCACAAGAGTATAGAGATTAAATCCAATGTAACTAGAAGAAATTATGTAAAACAGTGTATGCATCTGTTGTCTAATAACAAAACTAAATATACCACCAGCCAACAGAGTTAAAAGACAATAATGTACCCACGTTGACCATTAAACTCTTCTCGTCCATAGTTGAAGGCGTTACACGATTACAAGAAGAAATTGACTTCTACCTATTTTCATTATTCTTACACTAATATATAAAAAATCTTTTCAGTACACCAAACATCGTGATCAAATGAACATGGCCATCCTACGTAACACACAAGGATTACATGCTCCCTTGAAAATAGCTATGGAACTTAAGGCAGCCAATAGAGTTGGTCGATTACCATTTTTAGAGTCTTCGAACATAATGAGGGATTCTCTGACAGGAAGGGATACTGAAATGAGCTTTGAAGATATTTTGGGATTGTCAGAATTTAGAGAAATTGCTGGTCAGCCACATGCTGTGGTTGAAAGATCTTTAGGTATCCTGTAAGATAATTTTATTGTAATTTCTTGATATATTGTAATTTCCGATAAAAAAATAAACGTTCTTTTCTACATCATACTATTTTTTTCCTAATATGTACATATGTATGACCTGTTTATTGAGAGATAATAGAGCTGATCGAATCATCACGCTGACTACGTTGCTTTTATATCATTTCCTACTCTGCAACTCCTGAACACCTATTATCATTTATGTATCGCATAAAAAGTAATCCGAATATGATTCTTCTTTGATCAGTGAGTCGTTGAATTTGACTGTTCTCATTGAGTTCGATTGCTTATACTTTCTTAAAAAACCATTTAACATTCTTAATAAAAATAGTAATACTTAACAGACTGAGCAAAGAATTAGAAACTGTCAACTTAAAGACTGACTAAAATTCACAGAATCAAAGCACATGACAAAAGCAATCGGTAAGTATAACGCACACAACAAACAGTGAGTCTTTGATTGTTCCACACTAAACTTTGTGCTTTGTTGTTTAAACTTAAGATATCACTGAAAATGGAGACAATTTTGGATTCATACCATATGTAGTCAATGTTTGTTGAAAAGACAGTTTCATATATTATTCGATGACTTAGTAGAGCATCCAGCAAAGTTCTTTATTTATCTTCGAATGTCAAAAAACTCTTGATGAGTTACTATAGGAACTAAGTATTAAATTTGTATGAAGATACTGCATTTCAGTGGAACAAAGATAATCAGTGAAATTAGGTTATTAAAATATATTTTTTTTTTAAATTATTAAATTAGTTGAATATTACAAAATATATTTTTATTATTCCGAAACCATCGCGCACACATAGGGAGGAAGGTCTTGGGTCCGGACGCTCCCAGGAACGGAGAAAATAAGTACAGTGGCACCTCGTGTTGTGAAATTTTTCGTAACGAATTCGTTCCTGACCGCGGTTCGTATCTTGAGAAGTAGTTATCTCGAAACCTAGTTTTCCATTATATCTTATGGGAAATTAATCAATCCGTTTCCAGATTTATAAATTAAAAAAATAAATAAATAAAAAACGCATTTTGTATACCATTACACATTCATTTTTATTTATGAAATCTTTGGTTTTACATGATTAATATGAAAATCATCTTCCATTAAACTAATAAAAAAACAATTTTCTTGTTGCTGGTTTTGTGTTTAAGAAGTTTTCGATTTGTTGCCTGTAATAGTAACCTGTTGCTAGGAAAGTACTAAAATGTAGGTACCTGAGGCTTTAGTTCATTTCAAAAGAAAAAAATCACTGTTGGTATCTCAAGTCTAGATCCATATATAGATATGGATCTATACCTTATGCAAATTGTAATAAAATCACGTGAAGAATTGAAGTCTTTACCCGAGACCAGGGCCGGCGCGAGGCATGTGCTGCACATCAGCGGCACATGGCCCCGCAGTTGGATCAGAGACGAGGACCTTTTTTTTGCTCCTCTCTTGAATCTGAACAGGAGGCCTCGCGGTCAACAACAGGCCCATGGAGATGACGACCTTTTTTTTTGCTCCTCACTTGGATCTCAACAACAGGCCCCGCGCATGGAGATGAGGACTTTTTTTTTGCTCCTCAGTTGGATCTGAACAGGGGGCCCCGCGGTCAACAACAGCATTGGATCTGAACAGCAAGCCCCGCGCGTGAAGAAGAGGACCTTTTTTTTGCTCCTCTCTTGAATCTGAACAGGAGGCCGCGCGGTCAACAACAGGCCCCGCGCATGGAGATGTAGACCTTTTTTTTTGCTCCTCTCTTGGATCTGAACAGGAGGCCCCGCGGTCAACAACAGCATTGGATCTGAACAGCAGGCCCCGCGCGTGGAGATGATGACCTTTTTTTTTGCTCCTCTCTTGGATCTGAACAGGAGGCCCCGCGGTCAACAACAGCATTGGATCTGAACAGCAGGCCCCGCGCGTGGAGATGATGACCTTTTTTTTTGCTCCTCTCTTGGATCTGAACAGGAGGCCCCGCGGTCAACAACAGCATTGGATCTGAACAGCAGGCCCCGCGCGTGGAGATGATGACCTTTTTTTTTGCTCCTCTCTTGGATCTGAACAGGAGGCCCCGCGGTCAACAACAGCATTGGATCTGAACAGCAGGCCCCGCGCGTGGAGATGATGACCTTTTTTTTTGCTCCTCTCTTGAATCTGAACAAGAGGCCTCGCGGTCAACAACAGGCCCATGGAGATGGGGACTTTTTTTTTTGCTCCTCACTTGGATCTGAACAACAGGCCCCGCGCATGGAGATGAGGACCTTTTTTTTTGCTCCTCACTTGGATCTGAACAACAGGCCCCGCGCATGGTGATGAGGACCTTCGTAAAAGTTCGTAAGGCAATGTACCACTGTCATTGAAAATAAAAATTACTTTATTTTATTAATATCAAAATAAAATTAACGTGTAATCGCCCATAAAAAAAAAATAAGTAATAAATTTGTTTCGTATTTGTTTTTTTTTTGTTTTTTTGAATGCGCACCTCTTTCTTGTGATAAGACATACTTACTCGCATGTTGTTCATAAGACGAAGAGGACAACTAACATTTTTTGATATTACATATTTCCTTAGTAAATGTAACAGACGACTAACTTCCTATTTACTATAGAAATATTTCATAATAACGATTGTTAAAATAATCACAAGAATATTCAAAATTACATAACATTTATCTGGAAACACATATCATTACACAACCAAATAATGATTACAAAATCAGTATTTGAAATAATATTTGTTTACAATTTTTTTCTAAATAATTAAAAATTGATAAAATGCCATCTGTTATCTATTAATTTTCGTTTTAATGTAAACTTTTATTTTATTCAATGAATAAAAAATATCGATTATATTGTGAAACCTATACTAATATATAAATAAGTGCGTTTGTGTGTAAAATCTGTTCCTTTGGTTTAGGCGGAACTAGATTTTCAATTCTAGTTACTTTTACCGATTGATTGAAGCTTTTGATCATTTTGTTCAGGAATAGCCAACTTCAATATATAAAAAAATAGCTAATGACAACTTACAAAAATGAAAATTCCGCTTAGTGACGCCTAATCGTTTGGAATAGACTCTAGGTATGTACTGCACCGATTTAAAAAAAAATACTCTAGGGTGTTTATGGCATCGTGTAGGCCTATTTTTATGAGTGACCATGTTCCAAAATTCTTTTAAATAATTAAAATTAAGAGAAATCTTTTATCGTGTCAAGCGAAAACTTGTCACTAATGCAAATATGTTTGGACAAGCTTGAGCTTAACTGAGAAAGGACGAACCAGTCTTATTGGGTGTTTTCATGAAAATAGCGACTTATACTAGGGCTTGAGAAATTAAAATATTGATTACTATTACATAACACGAATTTTAGTATTAGGTAGTGTTGTGAGTTGCAGTAAATTACCAAAATAATAATTTACCGATTTGAAATTGACACCTAAATATTTAAAATCGCGCGTGTTTAATTTGGTGCTGCTGGTCCCCATGGAATTCTTGAGGTTGGGGAAATTTTGCCAAAGTCAGCCGTAAATAATATAGTGATTTATTTATTTGTTTATTTATTTTTATGTAATTTATATTATTTAAATTGAGTTGTTATTGATTGTTTTGTTAACTGAGATTTTTAAATTTTTTATTTATAGTGTGTATCTTTTTTTTCTAAATGAGGCCGGCCAGTTTAAATTGTCAGTCCGCCACTGATTTTATTCCTCATGTTCCATCAGGAGATAACAGCTACATCCATCAATATTATGAAATTTATATTGATTGAAGTTACATTAGGCGCTTACATTTATTCAATCCACAAGATTGCTCAGATTGATTTGGTAATGTCACAAAATTAGTCGGATTGCTCAGATTTTGTTAATATTTTCGTAAGCAATATAAGTCTGAAGTTAAGTAGTGACGGTGGCGCTAAATGCAACTGTCAAATTTCTGTCATTGATTACAACTGCTACCGCGTTTTGTTTTATAAATATGAGTATATTACCAATAATAGAATTCTATCACAAACGGTACTTATTTCGTCTATTTAGTAAGTTATGTTTTCAATACATTCCAATTGGCTGTAAGATTCAATTTACCCGCGCTAACCCCCACCACCAGCAATCCATTAATCCCAAAAATCCTGCCAGAGCATCGGATTACTTGGAAACGCTCGGATTGCTCCGGCGGATCAATCGGATTGCCTAAAAATAAGCTAATGTGTACGCTCTGGCTGACTTTACGAACGGAACGGGAACATTCGGATCGCTTGGATTAATCTGACTGGCTAAACGTAAACGCCTACTGTACTATTTACTGTAATTTTCGAAATTGGTAATTAATTAAATATTTATTGTATCAAAATTGGAAACAGTTACATAGCATGATATTCTAATAAAAATAACATTCAAAACCCAGTTTAAAAGTAATTACAGCATTAATAAATTAATATATAAATAATAATTTTGTTGTATCAAAAATTCTACTTAAAAATAAAATGATTAAAATATTAATTTAAAATCTTCATTATCGCACGCAGAAATTATACGGTAAAGAATTTTCTTTACTGTATAATGTAAATCACCAACTGCAAAGTAGGTGGACCAATAAATAAAATATTTCTGCATTTGATATTTCTTTGATACATATGAATATTTCAACTTATATTTAGAATATTATTACTGTTCTAAATTCTAATATTCTATTATATCCAGTAGACGTAGTTTGCATATTTTCTTCACTTCTCCAATACCATTTGACAATTCCTCTTCTTTCTTGTTATGTATCCTTGTAGTCAGACCTTTCAAAATAGACTCGGCTTTGTTTTCTCTTGCACAAATCACAAATGGAAATCCAAATTTCAATTTATATCTGAAACAATAATTGTCAGTTATACCAGGTCTACAAGTATGATATGCGGATTTTTTTTTAAATAAACACATTAAACTCAAAAGAACAGTAAAAGTTTATTTATTCAAAGTATGCTCCATTAGAAGTTATACATTTTTCCCCATTTGTGAATACCTCGCCAGTAGAACTCTTCCCCTTTCCCCGCAAACCATTCATCTAGCCATTCTTTCACATTTTCATATGAACAAAAGTGCTGCTCGGCAAGTGCGTGACCCATCGATGCGAACAAGTGGTAATCTGAAGGTGCCAAGTCTGGTGAGTAAGCGGCATGGGGTAGCACTTCGCACTTGAGTGCCTCCAATGTGTTGCAAACTGCTTTTGCCTTATGTGATGAAGCGTTATCGTGAAGAAAGATTAACTTGTGCTGTCTTCTTTCGTATTCTGGTCGTTTTATGAGCAGCGAATGGTTCAATTCGATCAGTTGTTGGTAGCGTTGGGTATTAACTGTTTCACCAGGTTTTAACAATTCATAATAGACCACACCCTTTTGGTCCCACAAAGTACAGAGCATTGTCTTTTTGCCAAAGCGATTCGGTCTTGCAGTTGATGTGGATGGTGAGCCTGGGTTCACCCATGATTTTTTGCGTTTGGGATTTTCAAAATAAATCCATTTTTCATCGCCAGTAATGATACGATGCAAAAAAGACTTTCTTTTGTATCGTGCAAGCAAAATTTCACAAGTGTTTTTGCGTTTTTCCATCTGCCTCTCATTCAATGCATGTCGAACCCATCTGCCGACTTTCTGGATCTTACCCATCTCTCGTAGGCGATTGGAAACAGCTTGTTGACTAACGCCTAACTGCTCTGCTAGTTGTTTTTGTCATTGACTATCTTCTTCCTGTAGCAATGTTCCCAATTTTGTATCTTCATATTTTTTTGGAGGTTTTCCATGTACTTTGTCTGTAAGATCAAAGTCACCACTTTTGAAACGCCGAAACCATCGTTCACACGTATCTTGCGATGGAGCATATTCACCATAAGCTTCTCGAAGCAGTCGGTATGATTCAGCAGCAGTTTTTTTGAAATGAAAACAAAACAGTAGTACTGTCCGCGACTGCTCTTTATTTGGCACAAAATTTGACATTTTTAACACAGTAAAACAAAACTATATGATCACTTTTCAAATTATAACCTATACGCATTTGACACTTAATGATAACTTAACAAAACGCCATATGTATTGAAACTTTGAACTATACACTTTGTTTACGCGGCAAGTTCCGGCAAAAATCCGCATTTCATACTTGTAGACCTGGTATATATTTAATAGCTGGAATACCCGTAAATCATACGGGTTTTGAAATGTACTTTTGCTGTAACGTAATTGTATTTCAATTTCAAAGAGATTTCGCACAAACAACATCGCATTATACGCGTAGTCAAAAACAAATCAAAGTAAGTGACGCCACTGAAATGTGTTAAACTAACTGTTGATAATGTAATCGACGAAATTTGGTTTATGCACATGAGAGACTAATGAGAGCTAATATCCTCCTGTGTTTTTCTTATGTTGAACGAAGTCTAGAACAGAAAATAATCGTTTTTTTTTTTACTCAAAATAACTCTTTAGTATATATTTTTGATGTTAAATAAATAATAAGTGAGAAACTTTGTTTATAGGTAGATGTCCCCAAATATATATCATATTAAAAATTGCATTGAGCAGAGCGGAATAGTTTCTTTTCTCATATTCATTTTAGCTATTAAGTAAATAATAAAGGAGATATTTATTATAACTCACTGTTAAAATAAAATTTTGGGCATTAGTAACCCATCTTAGGGATTTCTAAACTCCCACATATTGCATGGGGAGAACTATTCCAGGAAAGGCGGTAAATATTTTGCGGCCTTATTACTGCTTTCTAAATTAAAATTGGCCTTCCATGGTAAAAAGGTTCCCCACCCCTGGTCTAGACGATAACAAATATATCATTGCAGTATTTCTGGATGTAAGGCGCGCCTTTGAAACTATAAATAGAGAAATTCTCCTAAAAAAGTTGCAATTGTATGGAATTGATGGTATAGTCTTAGACTGATTGAGTGATTACTTAAATGGCAAAACGCAGAGGACCAAAATCAATCATAGTTTCAGCTCTCTTCGTTTTAACAAGTTGGGAATTCCTCAGGGAAGTGTGATAGGCCCTCTGCTTATCATTATTTATTTGAATGAGGTAACAGACTGTGATTTTGTAAACCTGTATGCAGATTATGCACATTTAGCCATTACAGATAGCAGCTTAACCAACGCAGTTAAACGTATGCAGAGTGAGCTAGATAAGATTGAGAAGTATTTTATTTGCAATAAATTAAAACTGAATGTAAAAAAAAACAAAAGCCATGATTATTGCAACAAAACAAGCACTCATTGGTAGAAATAAATACTCTATGTAATTTAAAATGTAACGGTGAATATATTGAATTTGTAACAGAATTTAAATACTTAGGTTTTATGTTAGATTGTTGCTTAACTTTTAAAAGCCATTTTAGTTTTATTTACAAAAAAATAAAGAAGAAACTTTATTTCTTCTCTAGAATATCGAAACATTTGTCATGATAGACTAAAACGTTAATTTTTAAATCTATAATCCAACCTCATTTTGATTATTGTGCAAGTATTTTATACCTTTTATACTTTTTATACCTTTTACTTTAATAATAGTAGTAAAGAAACTCTTCAAAAACTTCAAAATAGAGGAATGCGTATAATTCTACATTATGGACGCCTTACACCCATTAAACTTATGCTAAATACTTTAAATTTTATTAATGTTAAAGATAAATTAAAAATACTAACTTTAATTTTTATATTTAAAATTGTACGAGGTGAGCCTAACTATTTAACGAAGTTTATAAATTATAATTTTGAAGTCCACAATTATAATACTCGCAATAAGTCCAACATTCTTACAAAAAAAAAAAAAAACTAATTTAAAATCCACAATGAACTCCGTATTTTTCAGAGGGTGTAATGAATATAATGCTTTGCCAGATCAGATTAAAAATTCTGTTAGCATTAAACAATTTAAATACGTGTTTCAATATTTTAAAGAGTAAAGATTTTTTTTTTATGTTAATGTTATGTTTTATGTAAATTTTAGTTTTAAGATTTGGGTGTAAGATGTATAAGTAATCCCTACTTCTTGTTATACTCTATCTCAAAAAGGTTGATAGTAATAAATCATTTTATCAGGCAGTTACCAGTGGCGTGCACATTTTAAACACATTTAAATTGGTTTTGTGTATTTCTATATTACTATTTATCATTTTATTAAACGCACGCCTGTGACCATATTTATCATATCATTAAACACACCCCTGTGACAATATTTTTCCTCAAAATTTTAGGGTCAAATTTTTATGGTCTATTGTGTTTAATCCTAGTTCGTATTCCCATATAATATGGGCGGCACACTCGGTTGTTTTTAACAACATGTCGTTTCGAACTATTCATATTTGGTCGCTTTTGTTTTGCCGCTTCTGTGTGATAAAACAATAACTTTTTACAAATAATAAATTTTATTACTATCAGTCTTTTTGAGATAGAGTATAGTTGGATATATTTGATATACATTTGTTAGATATATTATATAAAAATTATTTTGTTAGTACAAATGTTTACCTAATTATTTATTATTATTTATTTATTTTATTTTTATTATAGCTTTATGAATATCGTCCGGGTATTTTATGTTCAACCTCGCAAAAGAGTAAAACAAAATTTACGTGAGTAAATTGTTTAAACAAACTAATATTGCTATGTAAATGTAAATTCTGACAACTGTGACCTATATATTTAAGAAAGAAGCAAACCTAAATTGTGACATGAGACTGTGCACTTGTGCAAATAAGCCTTAATCAAAATAAAGAAAAACAAACTGTTTTACTTATTTCACTCTTAATCACTTGTTGCTAAATATCGCCTTACAAATGTTTATAAACAGGATGAAGTTGTTTATTTATTTTACCAAATTGTAGTGAGATACTGCATTTGTTTTCAGAACCTTATCGCATTCCTAATGTGTACATTGTTTTTATAATAATAATATGAATAATATATAAAAATATATCAGGGGCAACTGGACTTACGTAGTATTGCGATACGCAAACAGAGACGGATTCAGATGCAGCAGGATTTTCAATCACAATAACCAACAATTTCAATAAACGATATATTGATGCAACTGCATGTTTATTGAGAAGTGACATTACCGGTGGCGGTGCTGTGATCCAAGGCAATATGGCTGTTGACTCTAGTACTCAGGGGCGGATTTAACTTGTATGGGGCCCCTGGCTGAAAAATTTGCCGGGTCCCTAGTATCAAACTACCCTAGTTTTTTGCCCTAGATTTTTGTTTACTAGTAAAAAAGGATCATATTCTGGTCATATATATGCACATACTTATATCGTCAAATACAGACATTACAATTTTGAGACATTACAATAACATAAGACAATGAAAAAGAAAAAATGCATTTTATGAATGTGATTTTACAATTTTTTTCTTCCTAAACTAGGTATTATTTTGCTGTAACAAAACCTGAAATGTGTAAAAATACATTTATATTTTAATAAAATATAAATAAGACCTAAGGGGGTTTAAAATATATTTGTAATTCATACGCAAACAATTTATTGAATTAATAACATTACTAATTATTTTTATTATTATTTTTTTTTTCTTTTGGTACAGGGACTGTAAACAAAGCCTTGCGTCCACTTTTCTTTAATTTCATAAGCAAACATCGTGCTATAAAAGTAACTCTGGAATTGATGTCAAGAGTGAATAAAGATTGATTATCACAAGTTTAAGGACTCAGTTTTATTTTGTTTATTTCGCAAAACTGTTAAATAAAAATATATCCGTATATGATAGTACATAATTCAAAATATGGATGTTTTTAATTGGGTTAATTACTTTTGGGAGTAAAACAAAATATTTTCGAATTACTCTGTTAATCATAATACGATGTAGCAAAACACAAATAGTTTATGTTAAAAAACATGTTTTCGTTATCACCTATTTTGGTAATTATTAACAAATATTTTGGTTTGGTACTTACGCATGTTCTTGGTAATTGCAAAGACGTAAATCCAAAAACAATTTTTTAAAAGCAGAAAATTAATAAAAAATATTATTTTCAGTTTACATCTCTTAATTTTTGATTAACCCAAACTTTTTCAAATATGATAAAATAGTTAAAAATCACTCGGAAATCCACTCTGACTAATAGGAATGAAAATGAGGAGGTAACATTTAAAACGTGATTTGTCACACAAAATTCAAACTTGAGATATTGGTATCAGTGTCTCCCTCTTTGTTAAATGTATAAAATAAAATCAAATTAATCTACACCATGATTTGTACCATCTAAAATAAGAGAGTCGAACCTATATTTATTTCGTTCCGGTTTACGGTAACATTCCAAGTAAATGTTTATCGTTCTAGTTTCGGTTTCGGTTCATCTAAAAAGTTAAAATCGAGTCTATTATACTCCATCTCAAAAAGACTGATAGTAATAAAATTTATTATTTGTAAAAAGTTATTGTTTTATCACACAGAAGCGACAAAATATGAATAGTTCGAAACGAAATATTGCTAAAAACAACCGAGTGTGCCGCACATATTATATGGGAATACGAACTAGGGTTAAACACAATAGACCATAAAAATTTGACCCTAAAATTATGAGGAAAAATATGGTCACAGGGGTGTGTTTAATGATATGATAAATATGGTCACAAGCGTGCGTTTAATAAAATGATAAATAGTAATATAGAAATACACAAAACCAATTTAAACGTGTTTAAAATGTGCACGCCACTGGTAACTGCCTGACAAAATGATTTAGTACTATCAGCCTTTTTGAGATAAAGTATAGCAAATGCATACCGGTATAAATTTTAGATGAATGTTATTTACCAAATTCCCTTCTTATTCTTGTTTTTCAGGATTATAAAATTGAAAATACAGAAGAAATAGAACTTAATAAAAAATTTATTATTTTATTGTAAAAAACGAAAATGAAATACAATTTAGGAACATAAAAATGAAAATAAAAAACATATTGCATGTAAATAAAATTCTAACAAATTACAAAATAAGGAAATTACAAAAATAACTAATAGGACACAGGGTCGGATTAAGGGGGTGTCAAGACAGTCAGTTGCCTGGGGTGCCAGATGCAAGGAGTGCTGAATATTTTGGTTGGACTTCTTTTTTGTTCAACAAATATTTTTGACTGCAATGAACAACTTAATTTTCAGCGCCCATAAAAATTTGGGTTTAGCTGGCTAGTAATTATGCACATCTAAAATACTTTAGTCCGACCCTGATCTCACACAGTTCATACTGTACTCTGTGCCCCCCCCCTTCTAAAAGCGAGGGTCTTTGGCGCCCCCAAACAGGAAAAATTTCAATTTCAAGTGAAAATCTAAAAAAAAGGTCCTCTTTTCTAAATTTCAAGTGAAGAGCAAAAAAAAAAACAAGGTCTACACTTCTCAATTTCAAGTGAAGAGTTAAAAAAACAGTCCTCATTTATAAAAATTTCAAGTGAAGAGCAAAAAAAAACAAGATCTTCACTTCTCAATTTCAAGTGAAGAGCTACAAAAAGGTCCTCATTTCTATATTTCAAGTGAAGAGCAAAAAAAAACAAGGTCTACACTTCTCAATTTCAAGTGAAGAGTTAAAAAAACAGTCCTCATTTATAAAAATTTCAAGTGAAGAGCAAAAAAAAACAAGATCTTCACTTCTCAATTTCAAGTGAAGAGCTACAAAAAAGGTCCTCATTTCTATATTTCAAGTGAAGAGCAAAAAAAAAACAAGGTCTACACTTCTCAATTTCAAGTGAAGAGTTAAAAAAAAGGTCCTCATTTCTATATTTCAAGGGAAGAGCAAAAAAACAAGGTCTTCACTTCTCAATTTTAAGTGAAGAGCTAAAAAAAAGGTCCTCATTTCTAAATTTCAAGTGAAGAGCAAAAAAAAACAAGGTCTTCACTTCTCAATTTCAAGTGAAGAGCTACAAAAAAAGGTCCTCATTTCTAAATTTCAAGTGAAGAGCAAAAAATAACTAATAAACAAGGTCTACACTTCTCAATTTCAAGTGAAGAGTTAAAAAAACAGTCCTCATTTATAAAAATTTCAAGTGAAGAGCAAAAAAAAAACAAGATCTTCACTTCTCAATTTCAAGTGAAGAGCTACAAAAAAGGTCCTCATTTCTATATTTCAAGGGAAGAGCAAAAAAACAAGGTCTTCACTTCTCAATTTTAAGTGAAGAGCTAAAAAAAAGGTCCTCATTTCTAAATTTCAAGTGAAGAGCAAAAAAAAACAAGGTCTTCACTTCTCAATTTCAAGTGAAGAGCTACAAAAAAAGGTCCTCATTTCTAAATTTCAAGTGAAGAGCAAAAAAAAACAGGGTCTTCACTTCTCAATTTCAAGTGAAGAGCTAAAAAAAGGTCCTAATTTCTAAATTTCAAGTGAAGAGCAAAAAAAACAAGGTCTTCACTTCTTAATTTCAAGTGAAGAGCTAAAAAAAGGTCCTCATTTCTAAATTTCAAGTGAAGAGCAAAAAAACAAGGTCTTCACTTCTCAATTTCAAGTGAAGAGCTAAAAAAAAGGTCATCATTTCTATATTTCAAGTGAAGAGCAAAAAAAAACAAGGTCTACACTTCTCAATTTCAAGTGAAGAGTTAAAAAAAAGGTCCTCATTTCTATATTTCAAGGGAAGAGCAAAAAAACAAGGTCTTCACTTCTCAATTTTAAGTGAGAGCTAAAAAAAAGGTCCTCATTTCTAAATTTCAAGTGAAGAGCAAAAAAAAACAAGGTCTTCACTTCTTAATTTCAAGTGAAGAGCTACAAAAAAAGGTCCTCATTTCTAAATTTCAAGTGAAGAGCAAAAAAAAACAAGGTCTACACTTCTCAATTTCAAGTGAAGAGCTAAAAAAAAAAGGTCCTCACTTCTCAATTTCAAGTGAAGACGTAAACAAAAACTCCTCACTTTAACCTTGGCGCCCCCCTGACACTAATAATTTAAAGTGATTCACAAAAAAAAGACATTACTGGCGCCTTTTGCCGCCCCTAAGTAGCTGGCGCCCGGTTCGGGCACCACGGGTTGAATAACACTGCTTTAGAAAATTCACATTCCATTAAATTTGTTACACAATCAAAACTTAAGCAAGCTTATAACATTGACTCGAAATTTGAATAAATATTAAGTGTAAGATTATTTAAATTAATATTTAAACGTTTTGGTACTTACTCTTGATTTAGATCATTCATTTGTTGTTTCTCAAAACTTGTTAAAGTATTAAGTCCTGCTGCTATTTGTTCTTGCGTAGACTCATTAGTTAATTTACCTTCATCCGCTAATTTTCCCGCCAAATCTGGATGTAATTTCAGAATTACCTCCTTATCTAAAACAACAAATATAAAAATAAGAAAATTTTTAAACCAGAAATGAAAACGTGCACTCACCATTAGAAGAAATATTGTCTAAAAATTCAAGGGCAGCAGCAATTATTTCTTCAGTACCATTAAATTCTCTTTTACTGTACAAATACCTTGCTGCCTTTGGAAAACATTCAACAATATTACCAAAAATTCTTTCAAAATCAGTTTCATTCAACTGATTTATTTGCGACAAGCTAATTTTCTTAGACATTCTTAGTTCTTTCTACTTCGAAAGTTACACGTTAATTAATATTTATGTTTCACTGAACTTTGTTTTTATCAGTTTTGACCTCTCTAGTGCTTTTTAAATTTTATAGACAATTATATCAGAGTCATCTAGCGGCGAGGTTAAAAACTTGTGAATGGTTGTGAGAAGAACTTTCTTATTTGTGGAGAAATTATTTGAGAAGTAGGAATTAGTTATAGCTGTTCTCCGCTGGATTGGGCTTAATCTGCTACAGAAAATTCGAGTTGGGTAGGCAACCAACTCTACACAAATACATTGCATACAGTATCAACCAGTTAGACTTTTAGTCCAAGAAGTTTATAGAGAAGTTACACGCTGGAATACGCTAACAGGTAGCTAAATTATTGTACTAAATACTGTAGTACAGTTTGAACTTATTACATATATTTTAGCGTTGAATTTTGGTTACAATGTCGACAGAAGTTGTAAAAAACTATAAAATCAGCACATATTGTAGTGTTTTTGGCTATCATTAAAGAAAGGACATTTAATCTTTTTTTTTCTTTTCCTAAGAAAAATTAATTTAAGTCCAAATTTTCGCGAGATGATTCTATTGTTGAAGGATTAGAGATAGAAACATACAGTTTGAATTTTTAAAAATCTAGACTTTTATCTACCTAAAGAAAAATTAGCGCTCTCCTGAGTTAACGTCTTTTTGATCAGAGTAGTTTTGGAAATTTGTAAATATTTCGAAAGATCGTTTCCCGAGGTCCTAAACGACCTCAACAGTAAAGAACAATAAAATAGAGGTATCTGCGGTTGGATTTTTTTCTACCTAGATAAAAAAAATAGGGCCCTCCTTAGTTAATAAAAATTGCGAAAGAACCATCTATATACCGGGTGAATTATTTAAGGAGCAACATACATGTTTCACGTATAATGTTAATGAAGTGAGTTATTTCATTTGCAACATAGCAAATTATGAAAGCAAGCTCATATCCATGGCTACAGTATGCAGTGGTGATTCAATGTAATAATCATTTGACATTTGACAAGTTCCTAGACGGCTAAAAAATAGTAAATTAGAAACAATAAATGAATTTTTATTAGTTTCTTTATATTTACATACAAACAAAAATAATAATGTCCTTAGTAGCTAAGTCCAAAATATTTTTAAAAGAATAATATTTTGTCTTTTCTAGGGATACGAAATTTATGATTGGAAATCGACATGAGATTTTTAAAAAAGATTAAATTTTATTCGACAATTATATTTTAAAGTATTTCAACTAACTACATAACTATATGAATGACTATCTAACAATGTATAACTATATCTGACTAACTACATGACTATCAACTATAACTATATTATTTTTCATGTTAACAACGTTTTTATATCTTTATGGGAATGTTGCTGCTGAGGCAGCAGGTCGGGTCCGGTGACTTCCTTGTAGGGATGGGAAAAAAACATCGATGTTTCGAAAACATCAGGCTGGCGATAGTATCGATAAAACATCGATGTCTACTACCGATGTCGATGTTTAAACTTTGAAATTCAGAAACTACCGCTAGAGGCGCTGGAATCTTAAAAAATTAATTTTTATTAAAATTAGTACACAAAATATAAGCGCCATCTATTGTGATATAACAATACTAATAGTGTTAGTTTTTATTTTTCTTAGCAGTTAGCAGAATACGAAAAAATAAGAAGAAACTTCTAATTTTTGCAAACAATGCGAACGACCAACGACGCCAACACACTTTTTCTTTTTGAATCTTGTTGACACTTTCCCAGTTGTTATTCCTCCAATCCTTGGATTTTTGTAAGTTGTCATTAGCTATTTTTTTATATATTGAAGTTGGCTTTTCCTGAACAAAATTATCAAAAGCTTCAATTAATCTGTAAAAGTAACTAGAATTGAAAATCTAGTTCCGCCTAAACCAAAGGAACAGACTTTATTTCAACTTAAAAAAGTATAAAAATAATTGTGTATGACAGTGTTACTTTTATGTTAAATAATATAAAATTAACATTAAGATTACTATGTTAGTAATGTAATAAAATCCAATATTTCATTTTAGAAATGTAAAAATAGTAAGGTCTGTTCCTTTGGTTTAGGCGGAACTAGATTTTCAATTCTAGTTACTTTTACCGATTGACTGAAGGTTTTGATCATTTTGTTCAGGAAAAGTCAACTTCAATATATAAAAAAATATCTAATGACAAATTACAAAAATGAAAATTGCGGTTAGTTCCGCCTAATCGTTTGGAATAGACTGTAGGTACAAATTAGGATTATTATATTGGGTATAATAATATTAATGTGAAATTAATTACTATGAAAAAGGAATATTTCTATTTAAAAATCTAATAAATGCTTTTTGTGTATTATGTGTTACTTTTTTCGTATTTTATCTTTACATTATTAAATAAAATCTATATAATATAAAGAAATAGATTTTTTTAATATTAATAAAACATCGATGTTTCCGATACATCGATGTTTTTCCTTCGATGTCTTTTCAACATCGATAGTAAGCGCCGATGTTAACATCGATGCTAAACATCGTTGTTTTGCCTTCGATGTACAACCCTACTTCCTTGTGTTATGCTGCGTTGCACATAACTTACGATAAGCATGTGTTTTATGGCTATGTTGCTTTTGAAATAACTCACTTCTTTTACATTGAATGTGAAAGATGTATGTTGCTCCTTAAATAATTCACCCGGTATATAAAATCGCTGAGATGTCTGTCGGATGTCCTTCCAGAGGTTTTTTGCGTACTTCCCGGTGTCCTAGAAAGTTGAAATTTGGCATGCGGTTTCCTGGGAACATTCTCAAGATGAGAAAAATACTTGACTTTGACAATCCAAAAAAGGGGCCAGCATGCGACCCAGTGGCGCAGTCAGGGGAAGGGGCAGCGCCAGCAGAATTGGAACAATTTTTATACAATGCTAGCAGATTACACGGCGCTGCTCGGGGAGTTAAAATTTGTTAACCACAGCAGTAATTAATTTTTAAATTACTTCATTGTAAACAATATTGGCATTTTGTTTTTTCTCATAAATAAACATTTTTTTAACACTGCCTTATTGTTCAAATGAAAATACATCATTTTCCAAATATGATCCAAGGAATTATATGAAGGGGAGCGTTGATCTTTTTTTCCCCCTGACACATTGACTAAAACATTCGCCCAGTCAAATAATAAAACTGTTTTAAACAACTAATTACTCGATTCATATAAGTTAAAGTGGAAATCTGGCTTCGTTATAACCTTCAGAATGTAATTTTAAAACGACACCTCAAACGTGAAATAGATTAGAAATAATAGAAATATAATAAAAAAGAGTAGTTTTGGAGAGAATCGCGCTCTAAAAATCGGTATTTGGTTTTATTTTATAGATGAATGTGAATATCAATATCTTCTTAAGTATTTTTTAGGGTTTTGTAGGTATGACTAAAAAACCCTTATACCGTCATTTTGTCATCTGTCTGTCTGTCTGTCTGTCTGTCTGTCTGTCTGTCTGTCTGTCTGTCTGTCTGTCTGTCTGTCTGTCTGTCTGTCTGTTCGGTAAAAATTGTAGCCAAATGGCTAAACCTAGAGAGTTGAAATTTGACATGCTTATACAACTCTTTGACCCGCACATAGGAAAAATACTAAAACTTCTAAAAAACATACCCCCCATAAAAATATAAACAAATATGTGCTCATCGAAAACAAAATTATTTTTTTTTAAATTATTAGTAGGGTATCAAATGAAAGCCCTTAGTACGTGGATTAACGATCAAATTTTTATTTTTGCTAAATAAATTATTTTGATGCGATTTTTGCCAAAATTGTACAAAAAAATTTTTGTCCCACACTCTGTAGCCCAGATGGTTTAAACTAAAAATCTAAAAAAATTCTAAGTAATGTATATTGGTGTGAACCGAAATAGTACAACAGGAATTTTTGATCAGATTATGTTTTCGGAAAATAACGCATTTTTTGTGGTTTTTGGTTCACAAAGTACAAAAGTTCTACCAATGTAAGACACTCACATGGAAGGCGTACGATAACGTAATGGGTTAGAGCACTGGTTAAATGCACTGGAAAACGAAGGGTTTCGAGTTCGAGTACGGAGTGAATTTTATTTTTTCTGTTTTTTTTTTTTGCATTTTTATTATGTAGGAATTATTTTGTCAAAATTCTAGTTATATATTGACAAATGTTGTATTTAATTTTTAAGAGCGTAAATTTAATAACCAGTCTTATTATATGATTAACAGACGATAAATTATTTTAAAAATATCGTTCATTTTGCCGTGATTACTACAAAGTAAAATTTGTCCTACACACTCAGCATACCGCCTTCACTTATTATATACCTGCGAAACCCTGAAATGTGTGAATATTCACACTTCACATCAATTTTTTAAATTATGATGTTTTACAACATGGTTGCCAACTTTTTCAAGACAATTCATGGACATATTGCTCAAAACTGAAATATATGTATATATATGTCGGAGAATATCATAATTTTATCAGAATACGTAAGTGCAAAGGCAGCAGCCTTGGTACTAGCAGAACCAATATCAGCCGATCAGCAGAAACTGGGCGATAATAGAACAGTGTGTTTTGACATGAGTGTGTTATAGCTGAGCGATCGGTCTGGATCATTGGGATTGCTACGTGTCTGTTATAATATCTGTTTTAATTATGAACTTTGTTTTATGTCATAAATGTGTTTTAATAATGTTTGATTATTTGTGTGAGTGATAATTGTTATTTTACCACATTTGAGACGAAATCAGAAGTGGGATTTGCATCCAAAGCCATGAACAATGGAGAGAAATTCGGATGGAACTTGTGCATAAGATAAGTCAACCTTCTACTAGTAAGCCAATAAATTTACCTGTATGTGAATCAGAAAAAGTGGGCCAAAATACCAAGGTCTGGTGCAATACTACTGATCTTTGAGTGCATGAGAATCCAATAAATGGTAGTGCTTTAATGATCGTGTTAAGCAAAGTTTTGCGATGTTCTGTATCTGCATGGCTATCTCAGATAACATTTGAAGGTATGACTTGGGAACAATTTTAAGATTTATTTTAATCAAGATACGACCAAAATGATACCGGTACTGCTTTTCTTATAAAATTATTGCATGGAAAACCTAAAGACCATGAGTCTTATTCTGTGTTTAGTAGCTAATTCTAATAGCTTTCATGACACGTTAGCAAAAATCAGATCCAGAAGAAATTAGTGTAGCCTTAGCAATGGCTAATTTAACCGAATTCTATTCTGAAGAAAAACGTCAGTCCGAGAGACCGAAATTAAATTCTTCATCTTCAATTGAGTGTTTCAACTGTGGTAAAATTGGGAATCGTCAACGTAATTGTTGACTCACCGAGGGGCCGACCAGCTCCGAGAGGCCTTCCAGTTCCAAGAAGTGTCATTGGAGGGTTCGTTGCTGCAGTTGTAACAAGCCTGGTCGCTACGTCAGCTGTGCCGCAGTGCCGTTTTGAGGAAGGAGCGTGAAACCAAAAGAGTAGAATCCTGCATGGTTAAGTCACCTAGCGATCAACTTTAACATGGTGAGATCTTTCCTTTTGTTTTCGACACTGGAGCAGAGTGTTCTGTCTTGAAAGAGTCAGTTTCTTTAAAATTTAGCGGTCAAAGATTCCATAATAAAGTCTCTTTAGTTGGTATTGGAAAAGATACTGTGTTAGTACAACACAGATTTTATCTGTACAGAAGTAATAATAAATGGATATTTGCTTGAAGTTAAATTTCATGTTTTGGCTGATATTTATTTAAACAAGGATATTATGATTGGTAGGGAAATTTTAAGTTCTGGTTACTATATTCAATTGACAAATAGTAAAATCTTCCTGGAAAACTGTAGACATATGCATTTTAATAATTAAATCCAAAAATTTGCTTGATTGGAAAAATGAGATAATATTTGAATTAGTTGGTGACGAATGCAATCAGTTACTTACACTGTTACATAATTTTAAAGATTCCTTTATTAAAGATAATTCTGTGACACGTGTTAATACCGTACAAAGATGTCCATACCGAATAAGAGAATGTGAAAAAGAAATAGTTTGCAACAAAATTCAAGATTTATTAGAGGCTAAAATTATTAGACCTAGAATTTCACCGCTTTCAAGCCCTATGATTTTAGTTCAAACGAAAGATGAAACTAGTCGAATGTGTGTTGATTATTGTGAATTAAATTCCAATACAATTTCTGATAAATATGCATTACCAATAATGTCAGGATTAATTGCGCATTTTTAATGTGCAACCTATTTTACAAATTTAGACATGGCAAGCGGGTATTATCAAATTCCCGTTCACAAAGACTCTATTGAGAAAACAGTTTTCATTACACCCGAAGGTCAATATGAATATTTGTTGATACTATTTTGGTTTAAAGACGGTTATGACTGTTTATAAACGAGCGATAATAAAGGCCTTATGTAGCTTAGTAAACATCCATGCGATAGTGTATGGATGACGTAATGATTTACTCTAAAATTATTTTCGATTGTGTTGCAAAATGAATGATGTACTACAAGCACTTGTTTAATATGGTTTTTCACTAAATTTTAGAAAATGACAGTTTCTAGAAACTCAAATTGATAATTTGGGTTACGAAATATGTGCAAGCGAAATTAGACCAAGCTAGATCAAAAATACAGAGGGCCTATGAGAGTTATAAAAATCCTTGACGAAAATAGGACCGATGCCCTGTGGCTCAGAGGAGTACGCACAAGCGGATAGTCCCATGGTAAGGAAAACGCGTCTCCTGAAGATGATGAGGGCTTATATGTGAACCAGATGTGATTTTGTAAGTATTTTTGTGTGTTTGTGGTTATCCCAGGTGAACAGTGGTTCTCTGGGTGAGGAGGTGTGTCCTCCGAAAATGTGGTTATTCCAGGTGAACAGTGGTTCTCTGGGTGAGGAGGTGTGTCCTCCGAAAATGTGATTATTCCAGGTGAACAGTGGTTCTCTGGGTGAGGAGGTGTGTCCTCCGAAAATGTGGTTATTCCAGGTGAACAGTGGTTCTCTGGGTGAGGAGGTGTGTCCTCCGAAAATGTGGTTATTCCAGGTGAACAGTGGTTCTCTGGATGAGGGGGTGTGTCCTCCGAAAATGTGGTTAGCCCAGGTGAACAGTGGTTCTCTGGATGAGGAGGTGTGTCCTCCGAAACAGTGGTTATTCCAGTTGAACAGTGGTTCTCTGGATGAGGAGGTGTGTCCTCCGAAACAGTGGTTATGCCAGTTGAACAGTGGTTCTCTGGATGAGGAGGTGTGTCCTCCGAAACAGTGGTTATGCCAGTTGAACAGTGGTTCTCTGGATGAAGAGGTGTGTCCTCCGAAAATGTAGTTAACCTATGAATAGTAGTTTTCAGGATTAGGGGGTGTGTCCTCCGACCAATAGACGGCGAGGCAGGTGCCCAAGAGCTCCTGATGTGTGCCAGTAAGGCCAGGAACAGAGTTGCATACTAGATGTATACCTGATGCAGGTTGGTAAATCGCTTGAAGTAGAATATAAAACGTAATTTGAATGTGCGATACTAATTGATTGAGTATCAGTGTTAAGATGAGTCTTCAGTGGAAGATTTCAACTCATTTCTACACTAATGAGTTATTGTATGAGTCAGAAATGGCCGAAGTGGGCACCACTGGGCATGTTTTTAATAAAATGTAACTAATGACACTTATTGTAGTGTATGTTTTTTCAGATAAAGATCGCACAGGGTCGTGCGATAGGTCAGGATGGCCGTGTCGGAGAATATCATAATTTTATCAGAATACGTAAGTGCAAAGGCAGCAGCCTTGGTACTAGCAGAACCAATATCAGCCGATCAGCAGAAACTGGGCGATAATAGAACAGTGTGTTTTGTCATGAGTGTGTTATAGCTGAGCGATCGGTCTGGATCATTGGGATTGCTACGTGTCTGTTATAATATCTGTTTTAATTATGAACTTTGTTTTATGTCATAAATGTGTTTTAATAATGTTTGATTATTTGTGTGAGTGATAATTGTTATTTTACCACATTTGAGACGAAATATATATATAACATAATATACCTAGCATTCCGAGGAATTTTTTTATGTACAAAAAATATGTAAAAAAATAATAACAGTGTTTTCATGTTTTTTTTTAAGATGTACGTACAGTGGCGATGCTAGCTCTTAAAATCGGGGGGGGCAGGAAATTTTTGAGGAAAATTTGGGGGGGGGGCAGGAAATAATTGAAATTATGTTTACCCATGAAAATACAAGTGATGAATTAACAAAAATGTCCTAACATCTAAAATATATTTTTCTCCAAAAAATTCTGGGGGGGCCAGAGCAATTATTGAGAGGGGCCGCCCCCCTACACCCCTCATTAGTGCCAACACTGTGTAGGTACGATCAAAAAGTAATTTTTAAAAGCTTTCTCTGACATTCCGGGACATAATCAGATGAATTCTGTAAAAATTTACTGTGTAGTAACGTTACTACAATATAAAATATTCTAATAAGTATAATGACTTTCATTCATGATAGTAACTGACCTTGCTCATAGACAAATTTAGTTACAATGATCATAGTAACTGAGTTACAGAATTGGTCTGTTTGACATTCAACCTGGTTTCTGGACAGCAACTTCAATTCAATCTGGCCTGGACAATCCAGGCCAATCCTGGACGGTTGGTAACCCTAGCCTCGAGCGACGCCCGTGTACTATCCCTTGCATGATTTACCTTTCCATGCCGTCTTCTCTTCTGGATACATGATAACTTATAATTGAAAATATCGGAAAATATTTTAGTGAAATACTTTTAAAAATCATTTATCTTAAATTATATTTATTTTATTTTAACATAAATTCACAATTTTCATGATTTAAATAGTTCATCAAATAGGGCCATCTTCACTGATAGACCGGGAGCTCATGACAGTTTTTGGTCTCCGATTTCATACAGCATGCCTTTTGGAGGACAGAATATTTACCCTGTGACAACAAAAAAGGCATGGTACTAAACCCCTGCACGCTTTCCGGTCATAGGGAAAATTGCATTTCCACTTAAACACAAAATTTTTGTGCTTTTCTCTGATTTAATATTGCTTGCCCTTTTGTCAAAAGAAAGTTATAACAAATTTAAAGTCTTTTAAATATATGCATGCGATTCGGAGGGTCCCAAAGGGCTCAAACGGTCATGTGATCTTGTAATAAAAAAATATGACTTTCCGCGTTTTCATACAGCATGCCTATAATTAAAAGACTTTAAATTTGTTATAACTTTCTTTTGACAAAAGGGCAAGCAATATTAAGTCAGAGAAAAACACAAAAATTTTGTGCAAGTGGAAATGCAATTTTCCCTATGACCGGAAAGCGTGCAGGGGTTTAGTACCATCCCTTTTTTGTTGTCACAGGGTAAATATTCTCTCCTCCAAAAGGCATGCTGTATGAAATCGGAGACCAAAAATGTCATGAGCTCCCGGTCTATGAGGCTTCACTCCTACCTTCGAAATTCTAAAAAACAGTTTTTTACATCAGCACTAATTCAAAATATTTTTTTAAATGTAATATCCTTTTAAGTGACCCTTAGTTGGGGTTTTTCAGTTTATAATTTCTGAGAACTGATTGTTATCTGTCACGAAATATGTCATAAAATAGCACTACCCGACAATAATGGTAAAACAGTTTAATATATTCATTAAATTATTTATGACTGCGCATTATGCAACTTGTCCCATCATGTAGGCGAGTAAAGAAATACATTAAATAATTTTAATGGACATTAAACGCAACATTAAAGATGAGGCACCCACAAGGTTAATTGATGAACTCAAATAAAAATTTTGAACAAATAAATAACTTCTATAAGTTTGTTATTAAATTAAAAATAAAAGCACAGGTTTCTTAACATTTCTCTCGGTTAACAATGGCTGTGACCAGACGTCTTGTTTTCAACGGGGCAGTACCGTTTTAAACTTCAAAGTTTCGGTGTCCCAAACAGTCTATTGGGGACGGGCATTTGTCCCGTTTTTCAATGATGGCACACTTTATAAAATAAATACGAACTTCATTGGTATTCTTGCCAGAAATTAAACTGAAATAGGCTGAAGTGCATACATATATTCTTCACAACACAATGAAAACTGCCAATCGGGTCTATTCTCTAAGCATGATGTTAAAATCTTAGCGTCAGAGACTGACGTTAATTTTTTTAACACCATTTTTAACCTAAATGCTATTCGCTAAACATATATGTGTTAAAATTATAGCGCGGCGGCGTTAAAATAGCTAGTTAACGTTCTACAATAAGCGCCTACCGAAACAGTGGCTATAAAAGTTAACGCTAGTGTTTAGTTTGCAAAAATGGCTGATCCTATTTAACTAGATGTCATGTTATTTAAAAAAAATTAATAAAACACAAGACGGTAGGAATATTAATCAATTTTCTATTACTTTTTAAAGTGAATTCTTTACAGTAGAGATAAGAATGACGCTTCATAATTTTTGTTATACAAGTAACCCAGACGCAAGTTCAAGTAATTGTATAGAAAGGAAGTAAATAGAGTATTGGAGAGCAGTTTTGGTTTCTGTTGAGACACAGAACTTAAAATTATAATCCTCTGAAAACTACAAAACTTCACATATGCCTCCGCCGTGTTTCAAAATATCACAGTACATTTTAATGGTGTATTATTTGAAGAAACAATTGATGAGATTGATAATGATGATCACAACAGAGTTATTCCAGGGTAAAAATAACGTAATAAATCAAATTTAATAATTAATATCACCGAACACCTTTTTAAAAATAGAATGAACATATAATTCACATATTATTAAAAAATTAGATAAACTGTTATAAAACATATAAACAAAAGTTGAATAAAGTTATATTTTTATTTAATACACTGTGGAAACCAGTTATAATGAGTATCACAGGACCAAACATTTCTGTTCCATTTTTAAAATAAATTTGGCCACTGAATATTTAATTCAACACCGAAATATTAGGTTAAGATTCTCTTGGCATTTGACTAAATAAATACTCCTGTTAAAATTCAACGTAACAGCGCATGCGCGTGCAGTTAATATTAGCCTCTCTACAGGGTGAGTTAGCGCCTCGCATTAACAAATATTGTATTAACGCTTACCTTAACAAATGCTCTTACAGAATAGCATTTTTGGATAATGACATTAGACATGGAGTTAAAATAAAAATATTAACCTGACGCTAATTTTAGTCTAGGCTAGTCATATAGGGTAATTCAGAGTGATATATGGCCATAGATTTGTTTGAAATCGATTTTTACGGTCGTGTTGCAATATAATTTGGAATCAAATCTTAATGAACTTTGGTAACGTGTGAATAATTACAGTTCTAAATAAAATTGTAAAAACGTAAGACTGGCCATCTCATCCGACATATCCGTCAAAGAAGACCTGGTTCATGGGACAAGATGACCGACCATATCATTTTTAGTCATTTTCTCTTTGCCGTTTCTTTTTCTCAAATTATCCTTCTGTTCCCAGTGTATATCCCATGTAATTTCAAAGACGGTGCAATTTTCATACATCCACTTTTGATATAAAATACACTGAATCCAGTCTCCGATCTTTTCTTTTTCGTAATAATTTTCAGCACACCCATCACATTTGCTTGCTGTCATTTGTTCCCGACTTTGGTTAATTGTTCCTGTGTCCAATTACCGCGTTTAAACTTTGCTATTCGCATATATTTTGGCATCTAAAAACAAAAATCAAGTTAAATCGTTAATTAAATCATAAACACACTATTGCCATGTCACGCCGAATAAATATGGCCATAATATCGTGATTTTCTGGATAAGATGGCCGTATAAACAAAAACAAAGTCATTGTGAAAGCAGTTTCAATATTTTGAGAATAATATTTAGTCTAATTATCAGTAATGGACTAATAAAATTTCCGACCATACAAAATTGAAATAAACTGGCCCCGTAGGGTCAAAAACTTCATTGGAACAGAGACCTATCGGTCCTATCTGAACCGGTCCACCAGGAAATTGCCGAAGTCCTGGCGGGCAATTCCGTCACAGCTAATCGGGGATACGCATAAAATTTATATTTGACTTTTAAAACTACATTTTTTTGATATGTTAATGTTAGTTATGTCACCTAACAAAACAAAAATCACTTTTTAATTAATATTATAGCCAAATTTTTTAATTAAAATATTGTAAATTTGAAATAAGCCGACCACGGCGCGAAGGTTGCCGAGTAAATACGACTGAGACTGCTGGGGTTTGACGTCACAGATACAGACTAAACATAAACTTTACGTGTGTATATTGTATTGTTCGAGAGTTTTGTATTTGTTTTTAAACAATTTTTCACGCATTTATTGTTAAAATAATTTATAAAATATATGTACTCACATTAAAATGGTCTTCACAAACATAAAGTTTACTTTTTTCTGAAATATCGGTTTTATTTCGCCTCATAGATTTCAGCCACAAATTTCGCCTCATAGCTTTCAGCCACAAATTTCGCCTTTTCTGTTGTTTTTCGCCATCAGGTATTGATATAAATTGTTTTTTTTTTTTATTTCTAATTGAACTATTTGTGCACATCGGTACTAAACAATATTTTCGAATAAGTGTCGAAGTACTGGGGCCTGGATCTTCCATATTTTATATATTTTAATAAAAAATTTAATTCGGTAAACATGTATAAATTGTTTTTATAGAATTAAACTTTATTTTAATTAAAATCACTCTAACTTTACATAACCTATAAAAGTTATACAAGCAAATAAGTTCACGACATACTGTGTAGTATTGTTAACATACAAGAAGCTTTTCGAGATAGATTTAAAGAGTTTAGAAAATATAAAGCTGCACTAGCTTTTTTGACAAAACCAATTGAAGTAGATATGTAGCAATTACATTTATCACCTTCAATTAGTGGATTTGAAATCCAAAGGTTTATGGAATTACATATTCTTAAAACTTAATTCTGAACTGGAAAATTTAGAAAGAAAAAAGTGAAGTTTATCTTCCCAGCATAAGTGGACCGAAATTCGCAATCTTCAAAATGTAGATAAAGTTCTTTTCGAAGCTTGGAACCAGAATCGTTCAATCTTTTAATAAATTATGCTTTTGGGCTACTGACAATTTTCGGATCCACATATTACTGTAAGCAAATCTTTTCACATATGAAATTAATAAAGAGTGCTACCTTAAGTTAAAGATTACTGAATATTCACCAAATATTGAAGTCTTATAGAACACTATACAGGAGCAATCGTCCCATTAAAAAAAATATTATATTGTAATATACTGGCAACTACAATAGGTATCACAAACTAAATGTATAAGTAAATATTAATTTATTGTAATACTTGATTATTTTAAAACAAATATACATTTTTTAGCGGCTCTTCCATGTTATTGTGTTTTTTTTCAATATAGATTTGGCTCTTTGTCACTGAAAGGTTGCCGACCCCTGACCTAGAACGCTGTTATTTTCTACCCAAGCCATGTAATTAAGGTCGTACCGACCAATTTAGAATATTTTGTTATTTTTGCCCCCTCCCTAAGCTGAAATCCTGGGTACGTCCCTGATTCACATACATATAGGTATATTTTATATTTGTGTAATACTGGATATGTAAATTCAAAAATGCGCAATCCTCATGAAACATCCCGTATAATATTTGTTGTATACCGTATCCAGCGACACTAGATAAGCGATTATCTGTGGCGGCTGATGAAAGGCGCGAGGACGATCGCAGGTGTAGATATGCCAGGGGGCGGGGCCGTAGGTGGGGCCTCCTGGGGCACTCTCCCCTTCGCCCGTCACCCTCCGCGTCCTCTAAAACATTCACGCCATGCCTCACGATATCAAAGAATAAATGATGTCATTTCTAACGCATCACTAACGTGTTAATACCAATTTATCCATATGGCTTATTTTATAATCCAACATTTGAGAGAAATAGGTACTTTTTGGTAACAAATATTTACAAGAACTCTTAAATAACAGGTTTGTAAGATAACATGCAAATATATTAAATGCATGCTGTGAGTAGAAAAAAAAAAAGAGTATGCATGCTGTGAAAGCCAGAAACTTGGTCTAATGCTGAACAGAAACAAAACTATTTAATTTAACAAGAATATGATGAAGTCTATATTACACGAGGATGAAGTTTACACGAGGACGTAGGCGAAGGTTATAATATTCCGAGAGTAATGCAACCATTATATACAAGTCAAACAGATCAATTCTGTAATAATTTACTGTGTAATAACGTTACTACAAGATAAAATTGCTGAAAAATTGCTACAAGAAAGTCATTATAAAATGTATAATGACTTTCATTCATGATAGTAACTGGCCTTGCTCATAGTGACATATTTAGTTACTATTATCATAGTAACTGAGTTACAGAATTGATCTGATATACAATATTTTATCTACAACCATATACCTAGACATATACCTAGACAAAATATTATAACCACTTACAAAAACAACTGTTTATTAAAAATGCCGACATATAATCATATGCTACTTTATTTATTTCTTTAACATATCGTGTATTTATTAAAAGATAAGCTATTTTAAACATCTTCAACTCTGTATTTTTATTCTGAGACTGATCTGCAAGAACAAAAAGTACGGATTTTGTCCTGGCCAGGTAATTCGCCGGATATCAATCCTATCGAAAATGTTTGGAACCTTCTAAAAAGACTAGTTTATGGTTTAAATAATACTAATAAACAAGTTTTAATAGATGATATTAAAATGTATAGCATGGCTCTCCAGAAATTGAAAATTGTATTAAGCGTGTTCTACATTATACAATTCTCATCAAATTTTCATACTTATTTCTTTGACTAGAACTTGTACTAGAAATAAATCAGTGAAATTGTACAGTGTAGAACACGGTATATAGTCAAGGTCAACTTTATTCAAAACTAGTTTGATCCAACTATTCTTGAAAACACATCCAACTTGGAACTCGGTGCATGCGCAGTAGACAGTTTTAACAGTAGTACCAACATTAAAATTACGCTTGTAAATATTTTGTATTACCACGTGTTTAATAGTGTTTTGTTGATCATTGGTTTGAATAAGCGAATATATAAATTGTGTTTTGTACGTAAATCAGTAATTTTACAAATCTAATAGCTAGGTTATAAACATTTGACAAGATATGAATTATATTTTTATGTTGATACTTTAAATGAACTGAAACACGTGTAAGAATTTCATTCTGTACCAAAAAATTGAAAAATAAATTGTATTAAAACTTTGACAACTTCTAGTTCAAAGAAAAAAGTTTAGAAAATTGATGAATAAAGTATAATGTAGAACACGCTTAAGGGCATGTATTGAGAGTATTCTTCCAAGAATTGCGGCGGTAATAAAAGCAAAGGGGGGCAACACAAAATATTAAAAAACATTTCATAAATGTACTACAATAATTTGAAATAATAAAATACAAAATAAAAATAAAATTAGTGTATTACTATTTTGTTGATTTTGTGTAAAACAATGAATTTTTAAAAAATCATAAGTGGTTATAATATTTTGTCTAGGAACTGTACAGTGGCGGCGCTAGTTCTTAAAATCTGGAGGGGCCAGGAAATATATGATTTTTTTTTTATCGTTATCGTTACTAATGGACAGGCGAAAATACAAGTGATGAGCTAAAAAAGGTAAAACACCGGACATTCCTTGTCACATTTGTGGGGGGGGGGGGGGGGCAGAGCTATTTTAGGGATGGGTCGCCTCCTCGCAACAATGTTTCAGATATATTTATTTATTGTTTTATTTATTCTAATTTACAAATAATATTCTAGTTATAAAGACGAGCTGTGTGAGGCGCAAATAGTCATCTTTGCTAAGCACCAAAAATTTTAACTAACTTACTAAAACAAAACTTTATGGACCGGTTTCTGAAAGCTTAGTAAACTTTAAGCAAATGGTCAACTACCGTCACAATAAAACAATCCCATAAGTAACCATAGTAACAATTTTCTAACTATTTGGTTATAGTTAACTAAGCTTTTAGAAACCGGCCCTTAGTGTATAATACGTTCATTATTTACGAATAAATAATTAGGATAGGAAAAGGATAAATTATGGTTAATATGCTATGGATTTTTTGTATTTATAAAATGAGTGTCTTTTTGAAATTTTATAAAAACGTTTTAACAGCTGAGAACCGAGTTTATGTGTGTTAAGCATAGTGTGTAGTATTCAGTAGGCTCTGCCTACTATTATACGTCGTGAGTCAACCTATTCGGCATATTTTGGGTTGTTTCAGTCACACATGTCTTATACTCTTTTCACACTAGATCAGTGGTGGCGAACCTATGACCCGCGGGTCAGACACTGACCCACGAAGGCTTTTTAAGTGACCCACGCGTTGAATTTATAAAAAAATAATAATAGCATAAAAGAGAGAATAGGCAATCGAAAAAATTAAAATATAAATAAATATCTAATGTCGAATTTATAAAAAAATATATATATATATATTTCCAAGTGGACGTTGACTAACTGATTTTCTATGGTATCAATGTGCCTGTATGTGAACCATAAAATTTTCAAATATAGATTGGTTAAATGATCACTCAGCATTTCAATGAACTGAATAAAAAACTTCAGGGAAATGGACAAGTTGTATTGATGATGTTTGAAAATATTAAAACATTTATGACGAAACTTAACATCTTCACAAAAGATTTGGAAATGAAAATGATGAAATATCAATTCAAAACACAATAATTTTTGAAAATACGCTTGATATTCAAAAAAATGCAATTAAAAAATATTTAATTATTATACAGGAAATAAAACAAGCTTTTCAGGAGAGATTCAATCAATTTAAAAGTTTGGAAAATATATTTCACTTTATTTTATATCCATATAAAACAGAATTTGCAACAATGGAACTAACCGGATTTATGTGGCTAGGTATCCATGATTTAGAAATGGAATTAATTGAATTTCAAAGCAGCATAGAGTGAAAAAATAAATTTGAAAACTTAGTTTCGGAAATAGAAGGAAAAATTTCAGAAAGTACTACAGATAATATTATCCCAAATTAAAAATTGAAAATTATATTAAATGTATGGGATTCTTTACCAAACAATTTTATATCAATGAATAAGCTTGCTAATGCTATGTTAACGATTTTTATGCAACATATTCGTGCGAAAAATTGTTTTCCTCAATGAATTTTGTAAAATCCTCCAACAGAAATAAACTTGAAAAATGAATTGACAGCGAAATGCGTTAAACTAATGAATACGGATTATGAACCTAATAAGGTCAAGGAGGGTAATAAGGCCCGAGCGGAAATAAGGCCCACTTTTGAATTTGGCGCCTTAGCAGTGAAATTCAGAATTCACATGTTCACAGTATATTAGTATGTGCTATTGCTATATATTAACAGGTGGCAGTACTTTGTTTTTTTTAATGTATAGAGATATACACATGTAAACAACAACAGCGCGGTGTTTGCTTCTCTACTGTAAGTGAATTTAACTGTAAGTATGTTTTTTACTTATATGCCATTATTTAAATATCATGCATGTTTATTGCAATAACTTGCTAGTACATAATAGTACATTCTATATTATTTTATTTTTCATAACCTACAAATTAGTCAATAAAACTATGGTGTAAACATTTAACCGCCAAGCTGATAATAAGGCCCACAGTGTAAAATCGTTGGGCCGACATGCGTTGCTGCATAAATTGCCGTCTTTGGGTCCACGAAGACTGTGTTGGACTGACGAAGGAGGACAAAGATGAATTTATTTGTCCAAATTGCATGAATTAAATAATTGTTTGTCTTATTTTTATTTGTCCATTATTTAATAATTTTTTTTGTCTAATTTTCAATTTATTTGCCCTAATTGCATGAATTAAATAATTGTTTTGCCATAATTTTTCAAAATAATTTAAAAATAAAACAATCAGACAAATATTCCGGTGTTTTATACGCTTTTTTATACCCTAATTTATATTTGCTATATGGGCCTTAATTAACGACTTTTCTATAAATAAGGCCCGATGCAGACATTTTTTTAATTGCATAACTTAGTGATTCGTTTATCAAATACATATGTAATAAATTATTATATTATAAAAATATGTTCAAATTATTATTTAAAAATAAATTTATAACAAAATTGTTATTGTATAAATTTAAAAAAAATAAAAAGTGTTAGGTGGGCCTTATTACCCTCCTTGACCTTATTAAGAAACTATCTGAAAATAAGCAACAACAGATTTCACATTAAATATATATAAACTTTTATCAACTTTATTATATATATAAATATCTGTAACTATTTTTATAATAAAGAATACTTCATAATATATGTATGTGATGTTCTTTATTCCGTGTTCATTGAAATATTTAGTGCAGTGGTGCGATAATTCATGATATTACTCCATTGATGTCAGCTTTTTGACATCGACCTTTATTTGTTGCTCTTCACTTGCAAAAGTAAAAAATGTTAAACAAAAAAGAAACATAAACCTTTTTAGTGATTTTAAAAGTGAGTCCCAAAAAAAGGGTCAACTGTCGAGTTTTTCTGTAAACAAATTTTCGGTGTTCCAAATTATTGGTACCCCTTTTACCACACCCCCTTCCAAGTGGCATCTATTGACTCAGTGACCCACGGACTAGTATTAAGAAAAATAATTAACAAAATTTGACCTGCACTAGATCTTTAAGATCGGATGTTAAAGTGAATGTATCTTTAAACGCTAATGTGAAACCGTATGGCCTCGTCTAAATATAAGCGATGTTTAAGACAGTAATCTGCGTCTTAAACTTCGTCCGCATTGCCAACTTAATTTCTATTATAAAAAAAATACTCCTTGAATTTGTGCTGTCAACATTTTATATTATCATAAACAAGAATACTGTATTACATCGACATTATAAGAAGTTTATACTTATTGTTATAATAAAATTATTTATTTTAATAATGTGTTTATTAAAATACAGAGCTACAATAATTGAGATAAAATGTATCGACTTACATGTTAATACAGATGTAATATATTCTTTATTGTAGTGTCTTTATTGTAGAATGAAATGAAATATCCATATTTGTTTATAATAATTCAAAATGTGCGTCTGCGCAGACAGTTCAAAACTGGTAATTTCATGACGGTAACTTAAGGACAAAATTACTGTAGCTGATGACAGCACCGGAGATTTAAACATCAAGTGTGAAAGCATACCGATCTTAAACATCGGTGAACTTTAAGTTCACTCGTCTTAAAGATCTAGTGTGAAAAGGGTATTATGGGATATTAGCCTAGGGACATGCATCATTGTCATATAGAGTTTTTAGGCTACAGCGCCGGGCATTGAGAATAATAGCACGCATTTCCTATTGAGAACTGACACGCTCGGATACGCAGTCTGGTGGTCAAATATTGTAATACGCGACTGTAGTACTGTTTGAAATTATTACATATGTTCTAGTGTTGATTTTTTGTTAGAACGTCGATAGATACATTTTCATAAAATTAAAATGTACTGTGCTTAAATTAACCTGTTCCCTGTTAGCATATTCACAGCTGAATACTAGACAATTCAGCCATATTGCCTTGAAAAACAGCGCCGCCAACGGTAATGTCACTTCTCAATTGTATACTTGATTTTACTCGGTAGTATACAGTGACGGACTTTCGCCTTAGACAAAAAAGACATTTGTCTTGGGCCCGGATTTGGAAGGTAAGGACCTTTTTTTGTTTTTTTAAAAAAACATAGGTTGAGGGCCCGTAAATCAAAAATGTCTTGGGCCCGGCGAAGGCTTAATCCGCCATTGGTAGTATAGTAAAATTTACTAACCATTATTATACCATATAATATACTATAGATAGTAAATTATACAAATTAAGGGATATGAATAATATCTATTTTTGTTAGAAAAAAATATTCAATAAATAGATACAAACAACTCAATTTTAAACAATCAATATTGAAATAATAATAGATATGATATTTTTTGTATGTGATTATTGCTATTTATAAAATTTTTGAAAACGCTCGTTTTCACGGCTAAAAAGAATAAAAAATGAATTATGAACGACTGTGTACAAGAACGACATACTAATTTGTCAATCATGTGCATAGAAAGTGATATTCTTCAAAAATTAGACTTTGAGGACATAATAGAAGATTTTGCACAACAGAAATCCTGGAAGAATCCATCATCATTAACGTAAGTCCAATTCTCAAAATAGTAATCACTTCACTTATATTTGATTTGTAAAAAGCTAACCATAAAAACCAATAAAGTCAATAAATAAAAGTACATACTGATGTTTTCATTCACATTTTTTTTTTACTTTCTATAAGTGCCTCAAACTCTGTGTGCCCAAGGGCCCCTGCATGGCCTAAGACGGCCCTAACTATAGGATCAAATTTGGTTTCATGAAATTTATCCGTTTAAGAAAGATATCCACTTATTGGAACTGTCCGTAAAGAGAGCTTTCAGTGTAGATATTATTGCGACAATTTTTATAAATGTTTTTCCTGTAATTCGCCACTGAATACTGAGTGGTTTGCTGCCTAATTCAAATTTTAATAAATTAATTTTCTGTACAAATATTTAAAAAATGTACCGCCTTTGAACCGTTGACGTCTAATAGTCAAATGACATGTAAACAGTGATATCGACTGTCAGCAATGTCGGCAAATATCAAAGTAAGAGGAAAGAAACACTATTGAATGTTTTTTATAAATGAATTGTTGAAAGGGAGACGAACACGGGCTGACGTTGATCCTCTGAAAAGTCACAACAAACACGCATTTCCAGTTATTTGTATGTAAACATGTCCTTGGATTGACGAATATCCATCTTCATCTCGGTTAAAGGCCGGCCCAGGCCGGACTTTTGTACCTGAAAAAGATATGACTCTATTAACAGGACCGGCTTTCAACAATATTAATATGACTAAAGAAAACTTTTAGATTAACTAGGGTTCATTCCAGTGATGGGAAGTTAGCAGAAATATTAACGACTCCCGAGTCGGTATTTTTGAAAACCAACTCCGACTCCCAACTCCGGCTCAGGACTGCGACTCACGACTTCTTTCCCTAATGCACTACAAATTAGGGTTGTACATCGAACGCAAAACATCGATGTTGAAAAAACATCGATGTATCGAAAACATCGATGTTTTATTAATATTAAAAAAAGCTATTTATTAATATTATATAGGTTTTATTTAATAATGTAAAGATAAAATACGAAAAAAGTAACACATAATACACAAAAAGCATTTATTAGATTTTGAAATAGAAATATTCCTTTTTAATAGTAATTAATTTCACATTAATATTATTATACCCAATATAATAATCCTAGTTTGTACCTACAGTCTATTCCAAACAATTAGGCGGAACTAACCGCAATTTTAATTTTTGTAATTTGTCATTAGATATTTTTTTATGTATTGAAGTTGACTTTTCCTGAACAAAATGATCAAAAGCTTCAATCAATCGGTAAAAGTAACTAGAATTGAAAATCTAGTTCCGCCTAAACCCTAGGAACAGACCTTACTATTTTTACATCTAAAATTAAATATTGGATTTTATTACAATACTAATATAGTAATCTTAATGTTAATTTTATATTATTTAACATAAAAATAACACTGTCATACACAATTATTTTTATACTTTTTTAAGTTGAAATAAAGTCTGTTCCTTTGGTTTAGGCGGAACTAGATTTTCAATCTAGTTACTTTTACCGATTAATTGAAGCTTTTGATCATTTTATTCAGGAAAAGCCAACTTCAATATATAAAAAAATAGCTAATGACAAAATCCAGGGATTGGAGGAATAACAACTGGGAAAGTGTCAACAAGACTCAAAAAGAAAAAGTGTGTTGGCGTCGTTGGTCGTTCGCATTGTTTGCAAAAATCAGAAGTTTCTTCTTATTTTTTCGTATTCTGCTAGCTGCTAAGAAGAATAAGAACTAACACTATTAGTATTGTTATATCACAATAGATGGCGCTTATATTTTGTGTAGTAATTTTAATAAAAATTAAATTTTTAAGATTCCAGCGCCTCTAGCAGTAGTTTCTGAATTTCAAAGTTTAAACATCGACATGGGTAGTAGACATCGATGTTTTATCGATACTATCGCTAGCTGACCATCGATGGTAAAAACATCGATGTTTTCGATACATCGATGTTTTTTTCCCATCTCTAGCAGAAATATTAACGACTCCCGAGTCGGTATTTTTGAAAACCAACTCCGACTCCCAATTCCGGCTCAGGACTGCGACTCACGACTTCTTTCCCTAATGCACTACAAATTAATTTTTAGTCTGCACCGTAGCAACGGGGTGGCGTCGGGACATTTGCCAGGGGTGCGAGGTTTGATAAGGGCGCGGGGCCTCATGAGGGGCGCCATTGCGGGTGAAAACCTTTTTTTTTGCTCTTAATTTGCTTTTGGGGACGTAAATTTTATCAATTTACTTCATCTGCCAAAGGCGCCGAAAAGACTGCTACGGGTCTGTGCTTAATAGAAGTGAAGTAGGCAGTTCTCCTTATAACTAGTAAAAATATCAGAGAATATTATAACCTTTTTCGAAAGAATAGTTTTCGGCTACCATTAGAATCGTATTAAGTGTGAAGTAGTCTATATTATTTTGTCAGAACTGCTATATTATCTTCTTTTGGATGGGGAGGCACTTAACTGTCGTGTAATGAATCTCACTGTTATGTAAAGAATACATGTAATTATTTTCAATGATTAAAATATTTAACCTGGCTTTCTCACCATCTTTCTAGTATACAACGACAATAACAACTAGCGCCCGAGCCCCGTCAAAAAACGGATCAGCATCTACCGGCAAAAAAAAAAAAATAAGGGTCGTTCCATGTCACGTGGAGACCCACGCTCTACCATCTCCTATTTGGCTAAAATTTTAACTACTTGTAAATTAATGTTAGAGATGAACTTGTGAAAATTTTTAGGCTGTTATATTAAATATCCAGCGAGATACAACATTTTTGTTTGAAGGTCTGTCCGGCAACGCGTTTATACGGTCGAAAAATAAGTTTCGAAGTTTCACTGTCTGTAACTCAACAACCAAAGCATCTGTTGATCTGAAAATGAATATTCAAGTGTATTTTTTTCCTGTGTATCATAAAAAAGCATGCTGAACACCCAAAAATTATTACCTATTACTTATGGGTAGGTACCCTTAATAGGTATAGCCTAACTTCCTGCCCTGCTTATTCTGATAGTAGAGAAAAGTGCCCAAAACACGACCCCCATTTTGTTTTTGGTTTAAAAAAAATAGAAAATAGCAAAAATTATGTTTTAAAAGCATGTAATATTTACTTTATAATGTTAGGCCGCAAACATACAGAAAGCCGGCACCGGCTTTACTAGCAACAAGCGCTGATATACCGCAGTATCTGTCCATGTTTTTAAATATAACCGCACACGCTGTGTACTGGTCTGCGCCGGTTGGTGTCGGCTACCCGCTTACCGAAACGTTTAAGGTGATAATGTAGCGAACTCAAAAGTCAAGTTTGTCCGCGGGGTGCGGTGGCCAGGAGACTTAATACGTCACAGGAGGTGTGGTAACAAATTCTCCCACCTCGAAGTAGCTTACAGGGAGAGGGAAAAGTGCACATATTTATAAAACAACCCAGGATTTTTCGGAACCGTAAAATATAAACTAAATATGTTCAAATCAATTTGAGGTTTTTTTTTAAACTTCTAGATATGAAAGAAAAATTTTGATTTATTTTTGATTTTCAATTTTACAGTGCTGAACTTTTTTTTTAACTTCACATCACTGTTACTCAGTAAATTAATAAAAATTACAAATGTTAACACTGGACCAGTCTATATAGTAATTTTATCTTTAAAATAAGCCCTTGTATGTGAAAAGTGATTAATATTTATTACCAATTCTGATTTTACAGATACATTTGTAGAAATAATATTTTTTTTTATCATCAAAAAATTATGTTAATAATCATTAATGTAATAATAATAATATGTGTGTAGAAGTTTCTCTCCAATTCCCCCCCCCCCTGCTACGCCTCTGACCATCATTGTAGACCGGTGGTTCTCAACATTTTTTTTGACTTACCCCTTGGCGTGTCAGAAATTTATTAAGCACCCCTAAAATTATAGTAGGAGAGATAAATAAGAAATTCAAAAAATAATTAGTAAAATAAAAAGTAATTGTAGATTCAGCCCTTTAGAGGTTAATAGGGCTAGGATTAAATTCTGATATACGTTTTTCGGTACTTGCATGGGTAGTCTTTATAAGTAAATAGCAAGTAATTTTATATCTCAACAAACACAGGAAATACAACGGGATGTATATTTCGCCCCAATTGTAGATTCACCCCTTTAGGGATTGATTAGGACAAAATCTTAAAACAAGTTTTTCGGCAATTGTAAGAGTAATCTTTGTAAGCAAAAATCAAGTCGATATCTCATTGGTCCTAATATTAAGGAATCCCTGAATTCACATTTCACCCCTTTTCACCCTTAATGGATGCAATTTTAAAAAACTGTCAATAACATTTCGAGATATTTTAGAAATACACATATGTGCCAAAAAGTAATTTTATATCTCAACAAACACAGAAAATACAACGGGATGTATAATTCGCCCCAATTGTAAATTCACCCCTTTAGGGGTTGATTAGGACAAAATCCTGAAATAAGTTTTTCGACAATTGTATTGACAATTGTAGTCGATATCTCATTGGTCCCAAGAGATATTAAGGAATCCCTGAATTCACATTTCACCCCTTTTCACCCTTAAGGTATGCAATTTTAAAATACTGTCAATACCATTTCTAGATATTTTAAAAAGACACATATGTGCCGAAAAGTAATTTTATAACTCAACAAACACAGGAAATACAACGGGATGTATAATTTGCCCCAACTGTAGATTCACCCCTTTAGGGGTTGATTAGGACAAAATCCTGAAATAAGTTTTTCGGCATTTGTATGGGTAATCTTTGTAAGCAAAAATCAAGTCGATATCTCATTGGTCCTAATATTAAGGAATCCCTGAATTCGCATTTCACCCCTTTTCATCCTTAATGGATGCAATTTTAAAAAACTGTCAATAACATTTCGAGTAATTTTAAAAATACACATATATGCCAAAAAGTAATTTTATATCTCAACAAGCACAGAAAATACAACGGGATGTATAATTCGCCCCAATTGTAAATTCACCCCTTTAGGGGTTGATTAGGACAAAATCCTGAAATAAGTTTTTCGACAATTGTATGGGTAGTCTTTATAAGTAAAAAGCAAGTCGATATCTCATTGGTCCCAAGAGATATTAAGGAATCCCTGAATTCACATTTCACCCCTTTTCACCCTTAAGGTATGCAATTTTAAAAAACTGTCAATAATATTTCGATATATTTTGAAAAGGCACATGTGTGCCAAAAAGTAATTTTATAACTCAACAAACACAGGAAATACAACGGGATGTATAATTCGCCCCAATTGTTGATTCACCCCTTTATGGGTTGATTAGGACAAAATCCTGAAATAATTTTTTCGACAATTGTATGGGTAGTCTTTATAAGTAAAAAGCAAGTCAATATCTTATTAGTCCTAAGAGATATTAAGGAATGCCTGAATTCACATTTCACCCCTTTTCACCCTTAAGCGATATAATTTACAAAAACTGCCAGTATCATTTCGAGATATTTTAAAAAGACACATATGTGCCAAAAAGTAATTTTATAACTCAACAAATACAGGAAATACGGCGGAATGTATAATTCACACCGACTGTAGATCCACCCCTTTAGGGGTTGATTAGGACAAAATCCTGAAATAAGTTTTTCGTTATTTGTATGGCTAATCTTTGTAAGCAAATTGCAAGTCGATAGGTCCTAAGAGTCATTAAGGAATCCTTGAAACCACAATTCACCCCTTTTCAACCTTTAGGGGTGAAATTTTAAAAATCTGTCAAAACTATTTCGAGTCATTTTAAAAAGACACCTATGTGCCAAAAAGTAATGATGCAAATAAACGAAGACAGGAAATACGACGGGATGTATAATTCACCCCGATTGTAGATCCGCCCCTTTAGGGGTTGATTAGGACAAATTCCTGAAATAAGTTTTTCAGCATTTGTATGGATAATATTTGCAAGCAAACAATAAGTCGATATCTTACAGGTCCTAGGAGATATTAAGGAATCCTTGAAATCGCAGTTCTCCCCTTTTCAACCTTTAGGGGTGAAATATTAAAAAATTGTCAAAACCATTTCGAGATATTTTAAAAAGACATCTATATGTCAAAAAGGAATGTTGCAACCAAACAAACACAGGAAATACGACGGGATGTATAATTCACGCCGATTGTAGAATCACCCCTTTAGGGGTTGATTAGGATAAAATCCTGAAACACGTTTTTCGAAATTTTCATGGGTAGTCTTTGTAAGCAAAAACCAAGTCAATATCTTATTGGTCCTAAGAGATATTAGGAATCCTTGAAATCGCATTTCATCCCTTTTCACTCTTTAGGGGTGAAATTTAAAGAAATAGTCAAAACTATTTCGAGATATCTTAAAAAGACACCTAAGTGCCAAAAAGGAATGTTAATACCCGACAAACACAGGAAATACGACAGGATGTATAATTCGCCCTAATTGTAGATTCACCCCTTCAGGGGTTGATTAGGACAAAATTCTGAAATAAGTTTTTCGGTATTTGTACGGGTTATCTTTGTAAGCAAAAACCAATTCGATATCTTATTGGTCCTAAGAGATATTAAGGAATCTTTGAATTCACATTTCACCCCTTATCACCCTTTAGGGATGAAATAAAAAAAAACGGTCAATATGAATTTGAATTCTACCACGGAAAGAGCAAAGTCTAAAATAAAACACGTAAATTTGACATCACAAACTGTTTTATTCCAAAGATCTTCAGTTACCAATTTTTATAAAACAATAGAAAATTATTGAATAAGCATAGTCAACAGTTTATGTCTTACTAATTAAACACCAAATACAAAGATATGTGTAGAAAATTAAGGCGGAGCTTAAGACTCCCTCTACTATGACTAGATTAGTTTAAAACCACGCTACCAGATGGATACATCTCTCGATGCTTGTAAATGCCAGTATTTCATATAAATAGTGTTTCGGTGTGGGTCAAAGAATTGGTGCTAAATATTAATTAATTTTCATAAACAAGGGATCATTTTAAAGATAAAAGTACAATCTATAGGATTTCAGCTATGGAATTTGCAATTGTTATTGATTTACGGAGTAACAGTGATGTGAAGTTACACAAAGTTTAGGACATTGTAAAACTGAAAATTAAAAATAAAACCAAATTTTAACTCTGAAATCCAACGAGGCCAATCTTTATCTTCAAATTAAAAAAAAAATCAAATTGATCCGACAACATTTGGTTCAAATTCTTTGGCCCTTCCAAATGCACGTTTCCGTTGAGCGTAACCTAGGTACATTACGCTCTTAAGCAGTTTAAGCAGCTTGTTGTCAGCGCCGAAACAGAAAAGTATTTAAAAAATCTTGCATCATCTTCTTTTAATTGAGGAAAAAGGTGGTGGTATTTCCCATATTTACGTCTCTCTTGGTTTATTGCATGTATAACTTTTCTTTTTGGTTCCATTTTTGAATATAGTGATTCTGTTAGAAACAACTCATCCAAAGATGAATCAGAACTCGGCATTCTCACTTATTTCAACATATAATTGAGCCAATATACGAAATAGTAGCTATACACTTTCAAAACTATAGTTTTAGATATTATAGAGTGAACACTATAGTGTTCACTCTATGCTAGGCCGTTATAATTAAAAAATGTACGATAAACAGAAAACAATAAATAAAAACTTCAATATATTGGGCTCAACAGCGCTATGAAGTGACGCCAAGCGGACTAAAACTAAACTAGGCGAAACGAGTAATAGTTTATTGTTTACATCTGGTTTACATGTGTTTTCTCGTGTAGTTTGTATTACTTTTAAAAGTTAGTGTTGCAGTTTGTTTGTTATATTAACTTTTGATAGCAATTATTATTCTTTTTTATATTACTTTATGTTATAATGAGTTATTATAATACAAATTGGTGTGTGTTTGGCTGTCACTCTAGAAAAGGAAGTAACAAAAATATTTACTTCCACTCTTTTCCAAATGAGAAACAATTTGTGAACTGTTAATAAATTTGGTGTTGTGAAAGAGATAATAACAAACTAGTATTTATTAAACAAATTAAATAAAAAACAAACACTAAATTATAAAAATCCTTCTCGAACATAATTAAATATCTACCCGTGTAATTTTAATGCAGAATTAGAGCAAGCGGCCTCAAATTCTGTACGCAGCTTTTCTAATACATTTTCACTGAACCTTCAGTGCCTGCTTTTGTTTTTAATCAATTTATTTAGGCAAGGAGTTTCTAACAGAGGTTGCAGTTCATACCGTTGTAAGACAGGTTTTTTAAAAGTAGACCACAGGCATTTTAAATCTGTGCTGGTTAATATTTCCATACTAAATATATTGTTTCTGGAACAAAAAGAAAAACCAACAGAAACCACACAAAAAAAAAAGAAAAATCAAATATTACAATCAATCAATGCTCTGATCTTGGCTTCTGTCATTTTGGTTTGTTAACCACCTGGCACAAAATAATAGGATAGCTGAAATGTGTTTGCATGTAGTTCCTGCTTTACATGTGCAGGACATATTTAAAACTTCAACATCATTACTAAATTTTAATTTCCCAGTGACTTCGTGACGTGGTGTTCTCAAACTGCTTGTTTGTAAACATAACCCACATATGTCGACATGCTCATCATTTTTGTCCAAAATTCAGCACAACATAAGATTTCCGGCGTTTAACAACTCTTCTCCTTCAACTACACACCTAGAAGAAGGTGTTGCACTTAAAAAATTAAAATAATTTAATAAAGATAGCTGTTTATTATCCATTGCAAATCGATGATTTAACATGTAAACAAATATGGACAACTTTCACATTACTCGTTTCAATCAGCTGTTCACAGCGCTCGTAGCGCCGCCATCGGGCATTGTTGTACCCAATAGGTTATGTCATCTGTCAGTGTCACATACATTATCAGCGTTTAGCGTGTGCTCAACCAGTAACTCAGTACGCTTGTTTTCTGTATCGATTGTCAGCGCTGATTTACCAGCTTTCTGTATGTTCGCGGTCTTATGCACCATTTACATTTTACTTTTAGAAAATAAAATTAAAAATTAGTACAACAAAAAATTATTTTCAAAAATCTTACATTTTGGTGCAGTGGCGGCGCTAGCGGGGGGGGGGTCCCAAAAAACTGATCTGGCCCCCAGTCCCCCCCCGCATTGTTTGGATAAAAATGTATTTTAGAAGCCAGGATTTTTTTTTAGGTCATCACTTGTATTTGGCCCCCCCAAATTTTACTAAAAAATTTCCTGGCCCCCCCATATTTTAAGAGCTAGCGCCGCCGCTGCTTTGGCGATATGAAAAATAGTTGCCGAAATCGGACCCCTTGTAAAAATTATCAAAATAACACTATTTTAGCAAATTTTTTTTTTTTTAACAAAATTAAAAAAAGGTATTAAATCAGAGAAAACATAATCTAGTTTCAAAGTATAAGTATAATATAACAATTACAGGTTTTAGTTTAAAAAAAAAGATACAGAAGCGATTTTTGTTGCTAAACGATTTAATTCTGTTATACATCAAAATGAAATCGTTTAGCGACAAAAATGTACCCATCTTCTTTTTCATAAAATTGGTGTTTTTGGGCTTTCTTTAAAATAAAATTGGTGTAGTTATTGTTTTGGTGTTTTTTAAGTGGAGGTACAGATTTTTTTTTGAAAGTGTCTTTTTTTTAAATTTGCTCAAATGGGTAAAAAACCAGATATCGGATTGGAGAAAAAAGCCGCTATTTGTGCCTTATTGAAGACAAGGAAAGATGCGCGAAATTGCGCGAATTGAGAAAGTTAAACCACAGACAGTGACTGTGGTGAAATTGGCCAAAAAAAAAACTTAAAGATAATTCTGCTGTTACACCTACACGACGTGCTAATTCTGGAAGAAAAAGAAAAACTAGTCCAAGAACTGACAGAAAAATAGTTCAGATAGTTTGTGCTCATAGGAGAGCTCCTTTAAGAGAAATGTTTTTTTTTTTTTTTTGTCGACTTATGGAGCGGATGTATCAGAAAAGACAATTGAACGTCGTCTCAGCGAAGCAAACATAAAATGCAAAAACCCAGACGAACAAAACGAATGATGAACAATCGACTTAAATTTGCCAAAGAGTATTCCCATTTCACTGTTGATGATTGGAAAAAGATATGCTTTCATTAGCGTGTTTTGATCAGCTAATTGCTCTAATTAATAAACTGAAAACTTTTTCTCGGTATTTTTTTCGGATGAATTCACCCTACACTGCTTATTCGACGCAACAATTTATGTAAGAAGGCGCCCTTAAGAAAGATACATACAAAATGCATACAAAAAACTGTTAAACACCCTCCTTCGCTGTGGGGTGTGATTAGCGGTTTTGGACCAGGGCCTCTCTATTTCGTCGACGGGACATTACGACAACAGCAGTATCTCCATATTGTACAGGATGTTTTCTTGCCATATTTCGATAATTATAGAAGAATGTCAACTACAATATTCATGCTGGATGGAGCGCCATGTCATACTGCTAAATCTGTTAAACAATTCTTGCAAGAACAAAAAGTACCGATTTTGTCCTGGCCAGGTAATTCGCCGGATATCAATGAAAATGTTTGGAACCTCCTGAAAAGACTTGTTTATGATTTAAATAATACTAATAAACAAGTTTTAATGGATAATATTAAAAAAGTATGGCATGGCTCTCCAGAAATTGAAAATTGTATTAGGGCATGTATTGAGAGCATGCCTCGAAGAATTGCGGCAGTAATAAAAGCACAAAATATTAAAAAACATTTTATAAATGTACTAAAATAACTTGAAATAATAAAATAAAAAATAAAAATAAAATTGGTAAATTAGTATTTTGTTGATTTTGTGTAAAATAATGAATTTTTAAAAAATCATAAGTGGTTATAATATTTTGTCTAGGTACTGTATATAGGTCGAAAGGCTTACCTGCCAATATCTGGGAGAAATAACGAAAAATATAGCACAATCTAAAAACTTTTTTCTCTGTCAAAGTACGTAATGGCATCCGCTTTAGGGGGGGGGGGGGGAGTCCGGTTTAGGGCACTTTCCTCTAAGTGTCTACGTAAATGACTAATTTACTTGAATTTTCAATAACTGAAAATATTTTCAATCCTGCCCTGCCAGTTGGCAAAATTAAAGGTAATTCAGGTGCGGAGAAATCTGTCAGCAAGTCTGTGGGTGACAATGGGCGGCACATCTCCAATTACGGACATTTGGAGCCAGTGCGCCTCTACAATTGAGACATCGGACTGCTCTCTGCATGCCACCATTACCTCTCTAAACTTCTTCATTACCATAACACTGCACAATACTGATTTGAACACGCCGAATATTTCTGCAAAAAATATTCATTCATACTAAACTAGTAGATATGAATAATACTAATTTTTTTAACACGAATATCGTGGGAACTAAAGTTTAAATTTAAAAATCAGCTCAGAATTTAATAAAACCCTGCGGATATATTTTGCTGTATCCACATTTGAACCGTATCCGCATATCCAGGATCTGAATCTAATCCGTATGAGCAGCCTTTGTAAATAAAAATTCCCGTATCCGCACAAAGGATTTGCTGTTAGTTTGAAAATATCCAACATGTTTTGCCTTATTTGGCATATCGCTGATCTAAAATACTACTCAATTTTATTGAATTATATCATATTACTTATTACTGAGTCCAGTAAAATGTTTTCTATCTAATGTCGTACTGTGATTATATATATTAAAAAATAAGGAGGTAAATTATAATTATTGTGCTCTCTCTTAAACCAAGTTTACATAAAATTTAAAACTTTAAAAAGCAATGTCTCAGAAACTTGTTTTTTTTTAAATATCTCACTATTGTTTTAGAGCAGCGATATTTAGAAATAATTAAACGTATTAGGTAATTTATCACATTTATGACCAATAAATAACAAGGAAAGAACTATAAGATCTGCAAATGTTAAAAAATAAATTCTTAATAAAAAAACTAAATTCTTAAAATCATTATATTATTACAAGATGAAAGTTATATGACGATTTCACGAATTTTAAGATATTTGATATAAGCTTCATATGTTTTTAAATGTGGCAAATTACCATGATTAATTCTTACTAATATTTCAATTATAATAAGTCAATAATAAGTGAGATATTTTAAAAGTTCACTTTTAGGGTGGTCCCTAAATATGCCGTCCCTTTCAGTACCCTTCAAACATACTTAGACAAAAAGTCAGAATGACATGTAGGAAAAAAATAAAAAAACGCTATCAATCAGATCAATTCTGTAAAAAGTTACTGTGTAATAACGTTACTACAACATAAAATATTATAAAAAGTATAATGGCTTTCATTCATGATAGTAACTGACCTTGCTCATAGTGACGAATTTAGTTACAATAATCATAGTAACAGAGTTACAGAATTGGTCTGTTTAGGTATATCAAACGAATAATTTCATTTCAACATACAAGGTGCAAACAGAGCATATGTTACGCCGAATTAGTAAACCTTGCATAGTTTGTGAAATAATCAAATCTAACCAGTGGCGAATTAAGTTGCTTGAGGGCCCTGGGCGGTTAAATTAAAATGGGCCCTCTATTATTTTAAAGAGAATGGAAATATTTGTATATAGGCTTCGGTAGGTCCTCCGGCTTCGTGGGCCCCGGGCGGCCACCCAGTCCGCCCACCGCTTAATTCGCCTCTGAATCTAACATAGTAATATACGTTTATATGTCAAAAAAATAAAATAAAATACCTATTGAAGAAATATAATTATGTACTTTATTTAAATAATCAACATTAGTTTTTAATCTTAAAATTAAAACAACATCACATCATCAACAACAACGTCGAATAGAAAAGCAAAAAAACTCTAATTTCAACATACAATGTACATGCAATGGATACATAACAATCGAAAATTTGTTGTTCTCCCATCGATGACTTCGTCTGTTCATTTCGTTGGTCAGTTCTTGTTCAGCTGACAGTATGGCAAGATTTTTTAATCGCAATTTACTCATTGTATATCTTAAATAATTTTTAATGAGTTTTAATTTAGAGAAAATATAAATATTTGGAACTGAGTTCTCAAGACTATATTTTATGATTAATTGTAATAGTTCAAGGGGGCCTTCCATCCATGTTGCTGGTTCCTCTTGCGTCGCAGCAGCAGCAATAAAACATTGAAGCCTTTTCTTACTCTTCGAAGTCTTCCTTATTAATGTCAGCATGATCATCATTTAGTTGACAGTTATACTTATCATTAAAGAGATTCGCCGGAGTCAGGAAAGCATATTTCTCAGCGAGAGCATGAAGCTGTTGAAACCTCTGAGATATTTTCGGGATTACTCTGTCCATTGAAGACATTTCTCTTCTTAATTCAATTTCGTAAGATAGCTCTTCATCTCGCGATTCTTCACCAGCCATCATTTTCTTCTTTCTACGATGTTGACACTCTAAGACTATCCCTAGATCATTGCAAATATTTTTAGCATAAGTTATTGAATTATGAACTAGTTCGTCCCTATTTTCAATTAAAAATACTTTCAAAGCCTTGAGTTGTAAATCATATTCGTGTATGTTAAATCCTTTAGTTTGGAGGTAGCCCTGCAGAGAAATTAACCCTTCTAGGAGGACGCATTCCCACACGCCAAGAAAACACAGAAAGGAAAACGATTGTAACACACTAAGCAACAAGCCAGCATCTGATCTGGTACAGGTTTAAAAGGTTTTTAAAAGAATAGTAAGTTTGTATAAATAAAAAAACCAGTGGCGAAGGGAAACCTCCACTAGACATGAACTCCCAAAAAAAAATAAAAAAAAAAAAAAAATTTAATTTAAATTTTTTTTTTTTAATGTTTAGATTAATCTTCAAAAATACATCAAATTATGTTCTGTACAAATTTTTGTCCAAGGCTTGGTTTACTTGTTACGAATTAATTATCATGACCATGGAAACGTTACATATAAGTATGAAAAAATAAACTTTTGTTCAATAAATTTTTTCGAAATATTTTTTTGTTGTGAAATATTCACAAAAATCTTAAAATCGACACGAGTAAACTCCCATTTTTAGTCAACCGATTTTTACCAAAAGTTGATCAACTCGTGCCATTGATGGCAGAAGCTTAAATATGAAGTTTCATAAAAATCCTTTCAGCCGAATTTGCTCTGCACGTGTACACAGACGGACAGACAGACAGACAGACGGACAGACAGACCGACAGACATCATGCTAAAAATAGTCAAAACGTTATGTAGGGACCTCAATTCGTGGAGATCCATCGAAATCTCGAAATGTCAAAATCGGTATGACCACAATACCTCCCTTATATATGTTGGCGGTCGGTAAAAATTGAGACATGGAACATTTTAAACAATTTTACAAAAAAAATTGAAAATTTTTCGTTTTATAAAAAACGTCTCAAATAAAAGTTATTAGTAATTGCATTTATAGTAACTTTTGTTCAATAAATTTTTTCGAAATATTTTTCTGTTGCTAAATATTCGCAAAAATCTTAAAATCGACACGAGTAAACTCCCATTTCTAGTCAACCGAACTTCATAAAAAACAATAGGGTTCTTCCCATTCAATAGGAGAATTTTTTAGTACCAGAACGAATTCTCCGTTGGACAGTTGAACCGTTCTTGAGTTATCGTGTATACACACACATACGGACGGCACTTCGAAAATAGGTTTTTTGGATTCCCTGGACCATGAAACGTGGTCATCAGTCAAAATCTCGACATCGAAAATTTTCGCGATTACAATACTTGCGCCTTATATATTAAGATCGGGCAAGTAAAAAGATCAGGAAACTATTTTTTTAATACACCAGAAGTGTCGCTCCAAAAAAGAGCCATTCATGAAAATAATTACAATTTTTTTTTTTATTTAAATTTAATCGCAGCTGGTCGAAATACGGTATGTTTATATGTTTAGTAAAGACGTAGTCTACATCGTATGTAACTGGCTCCCCCCTGGACCGTAGCAATGTTTTGGCGCCCTTGGCAAATACCTAAAATAGCGTCCTTTTCATCTTGTTTCAATTTATTTAAAGACGACATCATTTTTATTTTTTATTAATAGATATGAAATAGGGGTGAAAATATCAGTGATGACAAAAAAAAGAAGGTATTAGGTAATCGAATTAAAATTCATAAAAAAATATTTTAACATAAAATTTGTTTTGGCATCTCAAATAATCATCATTCAGTTACTAAATACTTGCGAAACCCTGAATGTGTGAAAATTCACACTTCACATCAATTTTTTTTTATGAATTTTATATTTAAATAATATATTTTTTTTCTATTATTTTATCTTTATTTTTATGTATCTTGAATTACCAATTCAAGATACGAATTGGTAATTGGTTCCGAAATCCAGGGGGGCGGCAACTGACTCACTTGCCCCCCCTTGCGGGCGCCTATGGCTATGTTACCAGTCCGGTTACTTAATTTATGGTACACACCTCGTATAAAGATATAAAGAACAATTTCTATATACGCGCAGTTTTTTATCCGTCATCGGGCCCGTAATTATCGTTTTATGATGGGGGCGCGGAATTATCGTTTCTCCGAAGCCCGGGCCCGTTCTTGGCGTCCCTATATATGTCCAGGATTTTATGAAAAGCACAAAGAGTTATAAAGATGATTTTGACTATTTGCAATTTTATTTATAAACTCAAAAGTATAAACCGCAATAAATTAATTATAATTTACAAAAAATAATAATTGAGAATTGTCCATCTCGTCTAAATGTTGTAACTTAGCGTTTGCTTGTTGATTGTTTTACAGACTCCGGCAGCGGCGGAGATAATAAACTGAATGCCAGCCACTTCATAAATGTAGAACATAAATATTACAACCGGTTATAAAGAAGGATATACAATTGCATTTATTATGAGATAAATAAATAAAGAAAATATCCATCTTGATATATTGCACATACATTATTTACTTTTCTTATGTTTATTCTAAATTAAATTTTAATTCAAAACAAACAATACATATTGCACTTTTTTCGATCAAAATATTTATATGATCTTATATCTGTTAGTATAGGCCAGACATAGCCAAATTGCGCATCGCGAGCCGCATGCGGCTCTTTGGACGATTAGTTGTGGCTCCCGGTAAATACATGTACACTGCAAAAAATCGTTGTAAATTCAAAAGTATTTTTTGTAAAAATACAAAGATTTACATAGCAAATTTAATATTAGCAATTTTTTAAGTGTGTTTTAATTTTACACCGTGTCATACTGTATTAGCAAATTAAATTTTATTTTTACAAACAACGATTTTTAATTTACTATGGCAGTTGTAAATTTAATATAATGATAATTAATTTAATAATATAAATTAAAATATTGTAAAAAAAATCAGCTGTGGCCACCACAGGACCGATCGCCATCACAAAGTACATAAAATACATTCTAGCAGCAGAGTAGAAATAACTTGGCCTAATATTTTCTAACAGAGATATTATTTATCAGGACCGTGGAAACGTTGCATATAAGTATGAAAAAATAGATACTTAGAAAAAATTTAGAAAAAGTTTTCAAATTTTTTTCGTTTTATCAAAGAATGTCTTAAATAAAAGTTATTGCATTTATAGCAACTTTTAGCAACGACGGCCCCTAGCGCACTAAGGAAAAGGGCGCCAATGAGCTTGACTAAGGGGCGCCACATTGCGAAAACGAGGACCCCTTTTTTTGCTCTTCACTTGGATTTTGGGAGATGAGGTCCTTTTTTTTGCTCATTATCTACATTTTGCGCAGTTTTGCCCCTAGCGCAAGTTTTCCTTACTGCGGCTCTGACCCGTGCCATTGATGCCAAAAGCTTAAATATGAAGTTTCACAAAAGTCCTTTTAGCCGAATTTGCTCTGCACATGTACACAGACAGACGGACGGACAGACAGACAGACAGACGGACAGACGGACGGACGGGCAGACAGACATACCGACAGACATCATAAAAATAGTCAAACGTTATTGAGGTCCCTACATAAGTAGGGACCTCAATTCGAGGAGATCCATCGAAATCTCGTAAAGTCAAAATCGGTACGATCACAATACCTCCCTTATATATGTTGGCGGTCACTAATACAATTTTTTTGAAGAAAAATACTAAAAGAATTGTTATTTTACAGTCATATTTTAATTTTAAAATTGTTTTTGTACAAGTATTTCTAAAACGCCGCCAACAATACTGGCCGCCAAGTAGCTGACTTAATTAAAGAATGTTGTGTCAATAAACGGTATGCCCGCGGGCCGTGTCCGGCCCGATACTTATTTTTAAACGACACGCATTGAGCGGCTTTTTCGGATTTCCTAGGTATAATCAGAAACAGCTATACCATTGAGGTCCAGCATATGGCTCGCGGGCCGTTCCCGGACCGATATTAATTTTTAAACGACACGCATTAAGCAGCTTTTTAGGATTTCCTAGGTATAATCAGAAACAGCTATACCATTGATGTCCAGCATATGGCCCGCGGGCCGTACCCGGCTCGATATTAATTTTTAAACGACACGCATTAAGCAGCTTTTTAGGATTTCCTAGGTATAATCAAGAAACGTTTTTGTTTTGTTAATATACGCTGAATCATGCAAATTTTAATAATTGATTCCTGCCTATATTGATTTTATTGGATATCAGTTGGCAACGGGTCTGCTAGTTTATAATATAATCATAGTATTGGTTCACATGGATCATCAGATCTAGTAACGTATTACAAAATGAAACATATTATATAAGTACTTCACTTTTTTTTTTAATGTTGACGTCATCTAGTTAGATTGGGCATAAAATTTCATAAAACCTTTTAAACCTCTGGCTGGAGGGGTAGAGAGTTACAAACTAAAATTATCGGTAAAATGTCGGCGAACAACAAACAGGCTGTCATCTAGGTACCAACATTGTTATCTCCTTCGGTGCAATAAACTTTATGACGGGGTTCATTGAATATTTTACAGCCATGATCCCAGCCGTTTAAGGACGAGCCCAGGAAAGGGTCATTTATGACGTGGCTTTATTGTAAAAAATAACTATCTGTACGGTATTGTCGACGCAAAGCGGCAAATGTCTTATTTGAGCCACATTTTCTAAAAATTTTTAAGTACGAAATATTTTAAATGGAAAGTTTGATAGTATTTTTTATATTTTTACCTCAAAGAATGTTTAAATTTTGTTTTAATGTTATTTCGCAGAATACAAGTATTGGGTTTAAAAAATAACCGCTTCTTACTGTTTGAGCCATCCGCAATGACGACAATATCTGAATTTTTACCTTTGAAATTTTCTGTTTGTAGTGTTTTGTAACAAAATCAAAACATATAAGATGATAAAGACATGTCTCTTAGATCATCATTAATGTATTCTTCTAGATTATAATAGGCCTTATTAATCAATAAATTACGAACACAAGTTTTAAAATTTTTTATGTTCAGCTCTCGCACCGAGAACGGTAATTTATTGAATAATTTGGCACCCATGTAATTTGGATGTGTTTTGGACAGTTTATTATGCAAACGCGGCAGACGTATATTATTTTTTTCTCTAGTATTGAACCTATGTATGGCACTGTTTTTTAATAGGTTAGCATCTTTGACATACATAAGCATTTCAAGAATATATAAACAGACGAACGTTAAAATTTTTAGATCTTTAAATAGTTGTTTACACGAGGTGCGTCTTGCGACACCGCAAAGGATTCTTATAGACCTTTTTTGTAATATAAAAATTCTCTTCCAGTTGGTGGACTGTCCCCAAAGAATTATCCCGTAACTCATAACAGATTTAATGTATGCATTATAAACTAATTTAGCTGTCGATAACGTCACACAATTTTTTAATTTATATAACATATAATTACACGACTTAATTTTATTAGCAATATACTGTATATGGTTAATCCAGTTTAATTGTGAATCAAGTTGGAAACCTAAGAATTTTATGCCATTAATGTTATACAAGGTGTTATTAGATAAATTTCTGTTTAGGCTAAAAATCATGGTAAAAGTTTTAGATTCGTTTAGTTTTAGTTGGTTATTTTTAAACCATGCTTGAGCTTTAGCCTGGTTTGCATTAATTTGTTCCGAAATTTTACAGTGATCAGTTTCTTTGTCGTTATATACAAATTTAATTTAATTATTATTATTATTATTATTATAGGTATGACAAAGAACCAATGGCGTAAATAGGGGTATGCCAGATATGCCGTCGCATAGTGGCCCGATGATCTAGGGCAGTGTTTCTCAACCAAAAACGTACCGCGGACCAGTATAATATATGATTTTCTAACGCGGACCACTAATAATAATTGTTGGTTAATTTTTTGCAATAAAAGAAATATATTTAATGTGCTACTAAATACATTTATTTTATTTGTAGAAAATCACACAAAGTTTACAGAAAATAAACAAAATATAAATTATTTACATAAAAAATGTGCATAAAAAATAAAAACTGCAAAAAACACATATAAAAACTTTCGCGGACCACTAAAATTTTTCTAGGGACCACCTGTTGAGAAACACTGCTCTAGGAGGCCCTTAGATGTTCAGTTGAATTAGAGCTACATATTTAAATTTTAAACAAAAAAGCAAAATAAAAACTGATTGTGATTTTTAACTATATAATAACATATTTATGGGACCTTTTGTTAAAGTTAAAATTTTTGGCGCACAGCAATTATGGCTATTTGTGATTGTGGCCTTTGGAACTAGACAAAAACGAAGATACTGTTTATTTTTAATAACTGTACACAGTGGCGGATCTAGCTTTTTGGGGGCCCAGGGCTTAAAAATGCCAAGAGGCCCTACACATGCTCTTCACATGTTGAATATTTTTAAAAGGTCCTCACCTACCAAATTCAAGTAAAGAGCAAAAAAAAAGGTCCTCACCTCCCAAATCTAAGTGAAGAGCAACAAAAAAAAGGTATCTGTCCGAGAGGTTGGGGGCCCTTGCGGATCCGGGGCCCAGGGCTTAAGCCCTATTAGCCCGTATGTAGATCCGCCACTGACTGTACACTTATACTAATCCAAGGGCCGGTTTTTCATTTCATGGTTAACTGTTGGTTAGCTCAAATTAATGGTTAACGACATATATGCAATATAATAATTACCAGAAGTTTACTCGGTAACCACTAACCAGAGACGTAACTACCGGTTGAAAAACTAGCCGTTAATGTAATATAACATTTTTATTATCCTGCAAGAGGGATGTAGGCAGTGAATGCTGATTTACACTCGAAATACACCTGACTCCGTCTTGTGTCCCAGTGTAATTGTTTAATGCACAGAATAAATCAGGATAAAAATTAAAAACATAGAATAAATCAGGATTGTTTATTTGATGATTTCTTATCTTTATAGCATATCGTCGGCTTAAGCCTGGAACAAAATGCACATCGCGCTACGCCGTCAGCGCGCCGTCATTTGCGACGGCGTTGCGTTAGTGCCTTTGAGAACGGCGTTGAATTTTCGCCTGCACACAATGCAATAATTTTTAACGCCGTCAAAGTATAACCTATATACTTTATGACAAGTTATAACCTATATCTGTGTTTATAGGTGCGCTTTCTTTTATTAAAATAATAATGGATGATGAAGATTTGTGTGTGATGTTATTTATGTTATATGCAAGTTATTTATACATACAAACACTTTACCATTCAGTAAAAACTGAGGTTAGGTTGTCTACGTCAACGTTCAACGGCGTCAAAAGTTGGAAGTTGACGAACATTCAGTATCAACGGCGTTCGAACGCCGTTAGGGCGTTACTCATTCTGTGCACTTGCGTACAGTGATGGGCGTTTACACGTAAACTTTAATTGTTTACGTTTACGTGTAAACTTATGTAAACAATTGGTAAACTTGTCAACAATGTAAAGACAAAGATATATAAAATTAAATGTAAATTTGTGTATAGTAGTATTGTTACATTTTTTATTTGACTATGTATATGTACTTTCATGTATTTTTTTACTGAAATATATTATTATTATTATTATTATTATTATTATATATTAAACTTTGTAAACTGTCAAATAATGAGGTTAGTTTTAGTTATTTAATACGAATAATAGAGAGTTAATGAACAAGTATATTCAGTTCAAAACAATAAATTTATTAAACAAAATGTTGGGAAGAAACCGAAGGAATAGTTCGAAGAAACCGAAAAACTAGGTTTTGGTTTAATTAAAGAAAATGAAAGAAAATATAGGGCGTTATGGAAAATATGCAATTAATCTTTTCGTTATTAAAAATATAGGCTGATTTTCTTAAAAGTGAAATTAAACGTATTTTGTTATTAAAAAAATTAGACTGAATTTTTTAAAGAAAAAAGTTTTTTATTTTTCACATTCATATTTACTAATTTGTATGTAACACCTGTATAATGATGCAAATTCGATTTTTATTAATATGTATATTAGCTTGTCCTAATTTTAAATATTAAAAAAATTCTTACTTTTTCATTTAAAATCGTTTCATTAAAATTTTATTATTTATAAAAATGTATTGATAATGAGGTTCTGTAATTCAAAACAAGTCGGGGGGCCGCGAAGTCATATAAGATCGAAGCATGAAATTATAATAGAAAAACGCTCAATTTTGTAAGATATATTCATAAATATGTGACATTAATGTTCATTAAAATATACCTTTTAAACATAAATAAAATAAATTATACTTATTTTGACAACTAATTAAAACCAGGGCCGTTTTTTCGCCTAGGCCAACGAGGCCATGTCCTCGGGCCCGATTATATATGGGGCCCGGTCGCCGGTCTAGATTTTATTATTGGAAAGTTACTGATTTTACAAATAAATAAATAAATAAATAAATAACAAAATGAATAACATTAACATTATAAATATACCATGAAATTCATATATCAGACGAACTCCTGTTCGACATAGAATTTATGTATGTAAAATGTATTAGATTGATGCAAAATTAACGACGATTTTTTATTTATTTATTTTTTTTTTTGTATAAGTTTATTCAACAAAAAAAAATGCTGTATGGAGACGATTTATTGCTGTATGGAGACGATCGAGCTGAGTCAGATAGACATCGCTGTTGATATTGAATTGCCGTTTGCCGTTTTTGTGCGGAATCCGCTTCTGTTGACACTCATCATCTTCATTCCACCAAAAGCAAATGCCGTTTGCAATGATCTCCCAATGGAAGATTTCACTTCTATCCCAACATACGCACCACATTGCCTGCTTACTGTGGGCACCTTTTGCTATTCATTTCGGTGTTTCACCCGTAGATACACAAACTTTCTTTCTTTTGACGTTTTTAAGAGCAACCACGATTCATCACTAGTGACAAATTCTTCAAAAATGACGGTTGCTCGTATCTCTGCAGCAGTTCGGAGAAAATTCGAATTCGATCGGTTTTGTTGTTGTCGGAGAGTTCGCGAGGCACCCACCCAGCCAATTTCCATACTTTTCCAAGCTTTTTTAGGCGACGGACGATCGTGGATTGGTCGACGTTGAAGTCTTCGGCCAGAGCCGCATTGTCATGCTATCGTCCTCTTCCACGGCTGACAAAAGTGCCTGATCGTCGAAATACGATGGCCGTTCTTTTCCTTCATCATCTTTAAGACTTGTGTCACCCGATTTAAACTTGTGGAACCATCTTTCAACTTTGTTTTTGACTGATTGTTACCGAAAAGCTCGTTGAGATTGTAAAATAACTGTGCCGCTTTCTATCCTTTCTCGAAGTGGTAGAGCATTATATGACAAACATGAATATGATTTTTGACACGCATTTTTTTTACCTAAAAACAGAAGAATATTTTTATAATTATTACATAAAACAAGCGCCATTTTTCAAATCAAAATAAAAACTCCAAAAAAATCGTCGTTAATTTCGTCTATATCTTCCGTATCGTCATCTTCTTCTGGTTCTTCTTTAAAACATTTATGACATAAGAACAAGTCTTCATCTTCTTCATCAGGAATATGTTGCTTATGAGTCTTTGGTATACACTGCATATGAAATTTATTTTTACAATTACTGCATAGTAACAAATGAGTCAAAATCTCCAAATTACAAATTGCGCAACTATTTCTGTTAATGCTCTTCTTCTGCTTTTTGCTTTCTTTTTTACATTTTAATTCTTCTCTCAGTTTCCTTTTATTTTGTCTTATTTTTTCCTTTTCTTCTTTAATTGCTCGTTGCTGTTCTTTTATTTCTTGATATACTTTGGAAGTGATAGCAAATGGCAAACGTTCAACATTTTTTTTATTTTTTCTCATGGGTGCTGCTGGAATTGACAGATAACTATCTAGACACTTACTGGAGCTAGGTTTATTATTTATATTAGATTTTGACAATTTGGTTTCTTCATTTCCATTAGCAGTTAATTGGCTGCTAGTGCATGATATGTTGTCCGCGATGCTTAATGTTTCTTTATTTGCTGGTACCAAAATTACGTTTTCTATAATGTTTATTTTGGTTTTTGTGGAATTGTTGTGTAATGCATTCTCTTCTTCTATATTTTCCATTATTACTGAAACATTTTTCGTCAGACTGCTGTTTTCTTTATCTATTTTATCACCTTTTTTAAAATGTACCCATATGCTATATAATTTGAAAAATTCTTCGTTGCCTTCCATTTCGTTAGCTATTTTATAAATATTTTCAAACATATTTTCATCTATGATTTTTTCAAATGTGGAATAATCTAAAAATGTCGTTTCCCTTCTTTCTGTTGTTTGATTGTGTATAGTTCCCCCAAGACATTTTGTATAGTCAATTTAAATTTTAGTTATTGGACGCATAATTTTCAGTAATAGGACCCATGTCCAATAACTGGTAAATATTAAAATAATTTAGTGAAATTTGTATTAGTAAGTTTGTATTCCTCCATATATTCATAATAGCAGATTAAATTGAAAAAATTACTAAATTTAGTTATTGGACACTTGTCCAGTAACTAAAACTTCATATAAAAAGTCTTTCAGTTATTGGACACGTATAAAACTAGAAAATTTTAACTTATAACCTTATAAAGAAACGCTCGAAATGATTACTTGTTACCTTAAAAGATTGTCAAAATTATAGTTTTAATTATATAATTATAGTTTTAATTAAAACTTGAATTTTCCTTGTCAGAGTAAAATATAATTGTTGTACTTACCCTTAACAATTCACTAGTCGGCAGAACGAAATGAAACAATGACCAACACGTCAACACATTATTTTCTTTCCCGCCAAATAAGTAAGAGTAACGTGAAGTTAGACATATTATTGTTATAATAACATAAACGGAGCTATCATCTATGCAAGAAAAAGTGGTAGTAGAAAAAGTCGAAGTGGTAGAGCATCAGTGGCGTAGCTACGATTTTTGGGCCTGTAGGCAAACATCAGGAAGGGCCCCCGGTCCCGCGAAACTACCTCCACCATATCTAGCAAAATTTGCAAAATGACATCGGTCTAATTATAGAATTACGTTGGAATTATGTTTACATGTATTACTGTTTTACGACAACGTTTATTACAATAGTGGTACAATATGAGTCATCTCGTGTTGATAAACGCTAGATTTAAGGTTCAAGTAAGCTCTTTGAAGTAAACAAAAACGTTGCGTGTGTTTGACAGTACTCCGTTAGCTCGTGCCTTCACAGAAGCAAGAACAAAATCGTGTCCAGTCAAAACTCCTTAGTGAGCGTTCTGGTATTCTGGGGCCAACTCCAACTAGACGGCTGCACATGGGACTCATTTTTTTTTTTTTTTTTAAAGGTGATTATTGGCTTCTGTCGGATTTCTCCAGTGAGCCAGTTTCTATTACTATTTTTAATGTAGATGTATGTAAATGATGAGGGTGAGTGGGGTGGAGGAATAGTACGGGAGGAGGATGTTGCCGAGAGGCCGTCACTGACTGTGCCGTCAAGGACAAGGACTGAGGTTCAGGAGGTAGCCATGTTGGGGTGACAATAGAGGGGGGAGTTAGTAATGAATGTGATATTTATGTTTTTAAAGTTGTATGTCGGTGCTTGTAAGATATTCTGAGAGTGCGTTGTAAATATTTTTGTTGTCTTTAGATAATATAGTTGCTATATTGGTGGGGAGTGCGATTTTTTCTCTGAGTAATGTGGCCATTAATTTGTCTTGTTCCTTTTTGAAATTTATACATGCGAAAATTAGGTGGTTCGGGTCGCCGACTTGGTCACAATAACTGCATTTGTCGTTATCCACAATGTTAAATTTCTTGAGGTGAGCTGGGCAGCTGGTGTGGGACAGCCTAAGTCACCCTAATGGGACTCATTAGGGAGGGGGAAATATGTGCCGTTTTCGCTCGCCGAACCTTCATACGTATAGGGATGGGAATTTATTTTTGAATATCGATATATGCGCGATTCGATACATCGTAAGTGTGATATCGATATACGATATATATCGAAGTAAAAATATCGATATTTTCGATATATCGAAATAACTAACACGTAACATGTAAGATATATAAATTACATATTTTTTGGTTGGCTTGGCGGGAAAAGAAGTCGCCAATTGACAGAAAATCACTTTACAGTTGGTACTCACCCAGATACCAACCAACTTTCTAATATTATCCTTGTTAACAGCTCTCTTAATTAAATATATATATGCTGTTCACTTTTGTAAGGACAAACCAGATTTTTTGGTTACTTTTATAGTGTATTACGGTCTTTAAATATCAATTAAAAATATTCCTTACACTGTAAAACCGACTTTAGATTTATTGGCTATGATCATTATTAAGAAAGTGACATTTTTTATAATTTTTTAATACCGACATGTCAATTTCAAAGGTGGAAATTATTGAAATCAAAATTTCGTCTTACAAGCTATTCCAAACGATTAGGCGGAACTAAATGGAAATTTCGTTATTTTAGGTTGTCACGAAAAGGGACCTTGCTTGGGTTATTTCATGTTTCAGGTTTGGTATGTGAAAAATTAAAATTCCAACAGTGAAACCATGGAAACGAATGACATATGTCAAATATTTTAAAACATTTTTCCATATTTTGAAGACAAAAAAATTAATAAATGGGAAATTTTTATTAAGAATGACAAAAAACTAAAATGTAATGAAAAGGACATTTTATAATGACAATCAATTTAATCTAGAATTTGCAATGTGAGCATGATTTTCAAAACCTAAACAAAATTACCAAAAGTCCGAATAAATTGATAAAAATTACTAGATTTCAAAAATTAGTTCCGCCTAAACGTTTGGAATAGCCTATAGTTTGTTTCTACAAAAGTGAACAGCATATATTTAAATGTAAAAAATATACAAGAATACCGATATTTTGTGCGAATATCGATATTTTGAGCGATATATCGCATTTCAAATATCGATATAAAAATATCGATATATTTTTCTAAAGTATCGATATTTTCGATACATCGATATATCGTTCCCATCCCTACATACGTAGCGCCTCTATTACTATTCTATTCTCGTTGGCAAAACGCATGTGCGTTTAGTTGAGCGCGGAGCCCCGCGCGTCTATGACCTAGGGACCCTGCACTTCGAGAATTAAATGCATACATAACTAAATACATTTGGAAAAATAGTAAAATTTTTATAAACAATTTTTTTAAGTGCTTTATTCTTAATTGCCAAATTTTCGAAGCCTTAAAGTAAGACCGCACTAGGCGGAACTGCACTGCAGCGGAGCGACGCGACACGACGCAGACAAATATTATTTAATTGAATTTGTATGACATATTACTACGCTACGCGGCACTGCACAGCGCTACTAAGTGACTTTCTCACAAATTCTGACGCGCCGTGTCGTGCTGTGCAGTGTAGTTCCGCCTAGTGCGGTCTTACCTTTAATTGCAAATTTTCAAAGCCCGATCCGGGCCCCAGTTGCTTGAGGGCCCGTAAGCTTTGCTTACACTGGCCTTGCGGTAGCTACGCCACTGTAGAGCATTATATGACGAACATGAATATGATTTTTGAGACGCATTTTTTTTACCTAAAAACAGAAGAATATTTTTATAATTATTACATAAAACAAGCGCCATTTTTCAAATCAAAATAAAAACTCCAAAAAAATCGTCGTTAATTTCGTCTATATCTTCCGTATCGTCATCTTCTTCTGGTTCTTCTATAAAACATTTATGACATAAGAACAAGTCTTTATCTTCTTCATCAGGAATATGTTGCTTATGAGTCTTTGGTATACACTGCATATGAAATTTATTTTTACAATTACTGCATAGTACCAAATGAGTCAAAATCTCCAAATTACCTTAAAAGATTGTCAAAATTATAGTTTTAATTAAAACTTGAATTTTCCTTGACAGGGTAAAATATAATTGTTGTACTTACCCTTTACAATTCACTAGTCGGCAGAACGAAATGAAACAATGACCAACACGTCAACACATTATTTTCTTTCCCGCCAAATAAGTAAGTGTAACGTGAAGTTAGACATATTATTGTTATAATAACATAAACGGAGCTATCATCTATGCAAGAAAAAGTGAACTAACTCAATTAGTAACCTTAATATTTTAAATTACAAAAATACTGTCCAATAACTAGCTAATGTCCAACAACTGGGTGTTTTACCCTATTAACAAATACGTATTTAATGAAAATTAAATAGTTTTTTAAAATAGTGGGGTATCAAATAAAACATTTTAATGCATGAATAGAATAATACATTTTATTTTTGAAAAATCAAATTTTTTGAGATACTCGCCAAAAATGTGTCAAAAAACTTTAGCCTCCACCCCATTTCCCAGAGTGGTTGATCTAATAATCTGAAAAAAATCTCAGTAATGTACATTGGTGGAAACCGAATAGTTCATTAGGTATTTTTGAATAATTAGTTTTTCAAAAAATTTGGATTTTTTGTCTTTGAAAAATATAATTGTTTTTTAAGTTTATTACCTACGTGGTATCAAGAGAAAGCTCTTAAGATGTAGATTGAAGAACGGGAATTATTTTTTTGACCGCCCTGGGGCGCCAGGCCAGGCGCGGCGGACGGTCAGGTCATCACTTGTATTTTAAAAGTGAGGACCTTTTTTTTTTTGCTCTTCACTTGAATTTGGGAAGTGAGGACCTTTCTTTTTTTTGCTCTTCACTTGGATTTGGTATGTAAGGACCTTTTTTTTGCTCTTCACTTGAATTTGGGAGGTGAGAACCTTTTTTTTTGCTCCTCACTTGAATTTGAAAGGTGAGGACCTTTTATTTTTGCTCTTCTCTTGGATTTTTATGAGGACGGCAAAAAAATGTCACCCGGGGCGCCAGACTTGCTAAGGCCGGCTCTGGCTAAAATTAACATCCAATTTTTGACATCTATGTTTTTTAAACCAACTACGATGGAATAAACCCGGCATCAACGAGATCGTCATTTCTTACCAAATTTTAATAACAAAATTATAACCGCAACTACAACAATTCTTCTTCGTTTCACGATTTCCGATGTTCGTTGAAATTTTTGCCAATGTTTTTTTGTGAAAATTTGTGACAGTATTTTTAGGTTATGTAAAGTGAGATAGTCAATGTGTGTTTATATGTCTGTCTCATTAAACGACAACGCATAATCTATTAAATTTAGAGCTGCGAACGGTCGCTGGCGGTACCATATGACAAACTTGTAGTGACAATCAACAGTGAACAATCACAGCGTATAATCTATTCATTTTATAGCTGAGAACGTAGCTTTAGTTAATAATTTGCAATCATAAATTCGTTTTGGATACTGGCGATAATAGAGAAAAATACGTTCCTGAAATTAAAAAAAAAATTAAGCCATTTGTCAATATATTTATTATTAATTTAATAAAGTCAGATATAAAGCAAATCGTAAGGAGAGCTCAAAAGTAAAGCTAAATAAAGTAAAAATATCTTTATATTAACAAGAAATATACTATTGTCTTTTTAAATAATTAGGGACAGAGAAGTAACGAGTACTATTGGCGCCTATGGCGAGTAAAAAAAACAGCGCCGTAATTGAAGTAAAAGTCATCACTTTTTAAAATGTATGAGGATTTTTGCCTAATTTATAACAATTTAAATTTAAATAAATTTAAACAAATTAAATAAACTTCAATTAAAATGAATGTACCTATACTCAGAGACGTATCTAGGATATGGCAGACATGGCACGTGCCATGGGCGCCGTGTTTCAGAGGGGCGCTATTTTGGCCGTCACTTGGATGTGGTTTCCTTTTTGTTTTGTTTTTGTTATCACCTTAATTTGATATTCGTATATTTTATTTTGGTATCCTTTTTTTGGCCGTCATTTTAAATTGGTATTTTTATTTTGTCGTCACTCATATGCGGTTCTTTTTTTACATCGTCCTTTATTTCTGCAACGAGGCTAATCGCCGATGCCAAGGGGCGAGCTCCTACACCTGGATGAGGGGTGAATGATTGTGAAAATGGGAGTAATTTAAACATATTATTCTCGCCCGAATAATATCACCAACGAAGGAGGCTCGAACCATCGACCGGACAGTCGTACTGGGTTTCCGCCAGTACAAACCGCACGACTTAGTGCGCTCAGCCACTCCGTTGGCTGCATATTTTTATGCTTTTTCTAATGATATATTTTATTTTGCCGACTCACGACTTTTCCTATCTAAAACTGTTTTTCCATTTTAATCTGCTGTGGACACATTTGGAACGAACACCGAGTATAATGTAATTTAATACAGTATAAGAGTTTTGTCGTGGGCGTAATATTGCTTTTAGTATTCACGTTTGAAATAGTTACTGTTTCTGACAAGATAGTAATTATTCTCGGTAACCCTCATATAGTTACGTAACCTGCTCATAGTAAGTCAAACGTGGCTGTAGATTACGGTTCCATGACAACTGGGGCCGTAAGACAATTTAGGCCGTTCACAATTGGGGCTTTTCACAACTGGGGCCATTAACAACTGGGCCCATTAACAACTGGGGCGATGGACAATTCGGGCCGTACACAATTGGGGCTTTGCACAACTGGGGCCATAACTATAAGAGCTAGAGCTTCTTTTGTTTAAAATAAAAAATAATTATTTTACAAGTTGGCATAAATTAAATTGCGTGTTCTTTTGAAAAAAATAAATAAAAAATGGTTCGATTAAGTACATTTTGGTGGGCATTAGAATAAATTAAAAAAAATGTATTTTAAGGGTTGGCTTAAGGAAATTTTCGTGTTCATTTGATTAAAAAGAAATTGTATTTTAAGGGTTAGATTAAGTAAAATTTGGTGCTCTTTTGACTATATATTCCCCGCACTTATTAAATTCTGAACCAATAGAAAATGTTTATGCACACGTGCATTCGAAGATAATATTCCAATAAAATTTTACGATCGGCAAGAATCTCAAAGCAGCAAATATTATGAAGATTATGTATTTGAAAATTTAGTCACATTAGAGACAAGATAGGTGTTATCAATTTTTAATTTTTATTATGTTTATATAGACAATTTTGCCCGTTTTATATAAACGAGATATATAAAATACCTATGTACAAAAAAATACTCATACATAAAAAAAAAAACTAGGAAAATCAAATAGTCAAACAAAATATAACTGATTGTCTCGTAGTTGACGCATATTAATTAAATCTAGTTACAAAATATTTACTTCTAAAGTTAAATACATTTTTTATTTATTTATTCAAAAGAACATTTAAATGTACTTAAGCCAACCCTTAAAATACATTTTTTATTTATGTAGTCAAAAGAGCACTAAATTTTACTTAATCTAACCCTTAAAATAATTTCTTTTTAATCAAATGAACACGAAAATTTACTTAAGTCAACCCCTAAAATACAATTTTTTTATTTATACTAATTCCCACCATAATGTACTTAATCAAACCATTAATTTATTTATTTATTTTCAAAAGAACACGCAATTTAATTTATGCCAACTTGTAAAATAATTATTTTTTATTTTAAACAAAAGAAAACTCTAGCTCTTATACTTATGGCCCCAGTTGTCAAAAGCCCCAATTGTGAACGGCCCGAATTGTCCATCGCCCCAGTTGTGCAAAGCCCCAATTGTGTACGGCCCGAATTGTTCATCGCCCCAGTTGTGAAAAGCCCCAATTGTGAACGGCCCGAATTGTCTTACGGCCCCAGTTGTTTGGTTACCGTAGATTACAGCAAAAACTTCAAGTCAGAACATGCGCGTTGGAAGTTTCGGCGAATGCAACTAATAAACTGAGTTCTCCCAGTTAAATTTACTACACCGTGATTGTAATATTATCAGTCAGCCAAATTCGTGGTGACAAGAATATCTAACACGTCTCAAGTCTCATTAAATATGTTGATGAGCTGTTAGTACCTCATAAGACATTTCATCCACGAACAAAGCTAACGTATATTTTAAATAAGTAAATAGATAAACCGGTAACAGATCTAAATCCGCAATAATAACAATTATAAAATATTCTGGTCTTCTTCTGTTTGGCGCCTTCATAAGATTAGCGCCTGTGGCCGGGGTCACATTAGCCATAGCCTCGGTACGTCTCTGATTAGGGATAATATATGCAATAAATAAAATAAACATTTTTGTTTATTTTGTATAAGACAGTAATTCAACATCCTGCATAAATAAAATATATTTAATAACATTATCTCCATAAAATCCGTGGAAATATTCAGTTGTTTTGAAAGAGAAAAACATTTGAAATAAAATAACAGTAGAATGGTGCCCTAACTTTAGTAGCTATTACCCTCGCAAGAGGCGCTGTAGATGCGGTGTCTGCGGGGAATTCCCGACAGTTGTCCTCACAGCGCCCTAGGGACCTTTCACCACGCTCTTTTATTTCGCTTTACAATGAATCTGAACGCCAACCGCTAACACCGCCGCACTTGTTAATACATTTGTTCTACTCTACCACTGAATAGCGGAATAGCTAAATATATCATTTGGGACTTTATATGTATGAGCCTGCTAGTGCCTAGTGCTATGTAATAGGTTACTTGCAAAACGTTTTGTTCTTTATACTTTAATAAGTATAGTTTTTTAAATATATTTATAACTTGTTGGTAATGTCAAGTTGTGTGAAATATTATAATTAAATTGACCACATTTTCTGGAGGCAAATTTAATACATTTTTATTAAAATAATACCACATTATCTTTAGAGCCCTGCGCGGATAAGCTTTTCTGTATCCGCATCCGACCCGCATCCGCATATCCATGATCCGCATCCGCAGCTTTTATAAATAATAAAACCGCATCCGATCCGCAACCGCAAAAATATCCGAACAGGTTTTGCTGTCAGTTTGGAAAGAATTAACATGTTTCGCCTTATTTGGTAATCGCTGCTCTAAAATACTTCTGAAATTTTTTGGATTGAAACTAAAACTAACCTAAGAGACGCTAAAAGTTTTGGAGCCTAGATGCGCTAGTAATTTTGAAACCTAGAGAAAAACAAAAATTTTGGGGGGCCTAAGCGTTCTTTTTCGTAGGGAGTGGGTGGTGTGTTGCTCATGAAATACGTGTTGATAGTACTGTCAAGTATTATACAAGGTGTCTCAAAAGAAATTTTATATTTACTCAGCTTACTGCGTGAACGCAACGTATCCGAGGGGCGCGGGGGTTATGTCAATCGGTAGCCTGGCTCTTGGGAATTCAGTCGCTATGGAGCGTTTCTCGGGAGCAGACCGCGCGTTATGCGTGCGAGAGTTTTACAAAAATGGTGATTCGGCGACTGTAGCGCGTAGAAAATTCTGCAGTATTCGAGGTTTTCGCCACTTAAATGATGCGCCAAGCATTCCTCTCATTCGACATTGGGTTAAAAAGTTTGAAGAGACTGGTACAACGCTGGATAAATCAAAATCCGGGAGACCTAGGTCATCAAGAACGGTAGAAAACATGGATAATGTTAATCAGTCTGTTGTTTGTTGTGACGACCCGAACCTTTCAATTCGGAAGCGCGCAAGTGCTTTAAATGTGCATAGATCATCATTACATCGCATTATGCACAAAGACCTAAAGCTGCACCCCTACAAAATTCAATTGGTGCAAGAATTAAAGCCCCAAGATGCCAGTCAGAGGCTTAATTTCGTAAATCAGGTGATTGAGCGATTTTCAACGTTTACCAACATTTTGTTTTCGGATGAAGCTCATTTTCATCTTAATGGCCACGTAAATAAGCAGAACTGCCGCTACTGGAGTGCAACGAATCCGAAACGCAAACATCAGAAACCCCTACATTCGCCTAAAGTGACCGTATGGGCTGCGATGTCGGCGCGAGGAATTATCGGCCCTTACTTTTTTGAAGATGAAAGGGGGCGTGCAGTTACAGTGAATTCAGAGCGTTATGTGGAGATGTTGGTACCTGACAACTTCTTGGTACCTGAACTGCAAAACTTTCCTGGCCATAACCAAAGAACATGGTTCCAACAGGACGGAGCAACTTCACACACGTCCAATATGTCTCTGCCACGTGTTCGTGAAATTTTCTCAGGCAAATTGATCTCCCGGAGAGGTGACATAAATTGGCCTCCACGCAGTCCAGATTTAACCCCTATGGACTTTTTCCTATGGGGTTATCTTAAATCTAAAGTTTACGCCAATAAACCGACTTCACTGGCGCATTTGAAAGAAAATATCCGTACCGAAATGGCAGCCATCTCTGAGTCCACCTGCCGAGACGTCATAAGTAATTTTACTGTTCGATTAAATGAGTGCCGAGAACGCGAGGGTCTACATTTAGACGATATTATTTTTAAGAAATAGATCCCCAAAAAGTGTATTTTAATAATTAATAAATATTTTTTCTATATACGGCTTACTTTTTTTTTAATCGATCCACTAAATATAAAATTTCTTTTGAGACACCTTGTATTAATGTCAACTAACATCTCACGTTAGTTTTATCTTTTCCAAGGTGAGGGAAAAGTAATGCAACTTGGCTATATTTTTTTTTATTATTAAATTTTAAAAAAAATGGAGTGAAAATTACTATATAAAACATGTGTCATTTTTCAACTTTTGTCAATTTCAATTTTTGTCAGTTTCAATTTTTGGAATCAGCAAGACTTTTTACGGGTAGTGTAAAACAATTGGCAGGTTACATAATAAAATTTTCGAGAAAAATGCATATAGGTAAATTTTGGTATTTAAATAAAACTTACTAATCAGTTTTATGCAAAAAAAGCGGAAGAATTACATCGACAGTGTACCAAGCAACTTTTGTCCAAAATATTATTTTCTATATGCAATAATAAAGAAAAAAATTATGTTGTTTGCCTTAACACAATCTCGATCATGGACAATTAATTGTTTTAATAACAATAACATAGTGTGATATAGAATGCTACAAAATATCACATGTGTATACAGACAACTGAAGGTAACCAACAACTGCATAGTCAGAACACAATCGTGTGTTTCTCCGAAATAACCGAAGATTTAATGTTCACGCGGATATTGCGGATAAGCGGATATGACATTTTATCTGCATCCGCAGAAAAGTTGCGGATACCCGCGGATTTGCAGGGCTCTATTTATCTTCAGTAGCGGCTTTTAGGGGGGGGGGGGCGAGGTCGGGTGAACGCCCAGGGCGCCATCCGTCCCGGTTTTCCGAGATTGTCCCGGTTTTTACATAATTCTGCATTTGTAAGAAAAGAAAGGTGAGGACCTTTTTTCTGCTCTTCACTGACAAATATTTTGTCGAAATGATGTTAAAAACAACCGAGTGTGCCGCACATCTTATATGGGAATACGAATTAGGGTTAAACACAATAGATCATAAAAATTTTACCCTAAAATTTTTAAGAAAAATATGGTCACAGGCATGCGTTCAATGATATGATAAATATGGTCACAGGAGTGATCTTGACTTACATTTGGGAGGTGATGAACTTTTTTTTTTGCTCTTCACTTATAAAAATATTCAACATAAGTGAAGAGCATGTGTAGCTTCCCTTGGTATTTTTAAGCCCCCAAAAAGCTAGATCCGCCTCTGTATGTAGTGACAGGCATTCATCGTTTGGCCTTTTAATAATCATCATTCACTGACTAAATACCTACAACAACCTGAAATGTGTGAAAATTCACACTTCACGTCAATTTTTGTAATTGCTTTAATAATTAGGGAAGAGGACTCCAAAAACTGTTTGTGCCTCGGTGTAAGTAATTACGGCGTTGCGAATACCTACTTTTTTATCAACTACCCTGATGCAAACGACCGCCTAAAATGTTACTAGGCTTGCTCTAATGTGATCTAAGTAGATTAACGAACAAACCTAAAGATTCGCATTGTTCGTAATACTTGTTGGGTTTGGTATGTAAAATTATTAAAACTAACTATGAGATTATATATCTAGTGTATTTTATTCAGGTCAACAGATAGATAAATATAAATATTAAATTACAAACATTGCGTATCAAAAAGCAAAAGGTGTCGGCAATTTCAAAAGATTTTTATCACAAGTCATCAATCATCGTTTTGGAAAAAAAAAATGACAGGAACAGACATTTTTTTCTCATTTCTGTAAAAACAAGTAACAATCTGAATTCTAAAATTTAGAAATCTAAAACTTTTTAGTGTACTTATAATAAAAGTTTTTACGGGAAATGGCAAAATGGCGAATTATGGATATTTTATAGATGGGATTACTTATATAATCTTATCTGCTTAAAGTGGGCGGTGTTTCGTGTTAACAGTTTGTGATTCTTTCAAATGATACAATGCAAAATATGACAATTTGAAATACAAAGGAGCCGTGTTTACCCTAATCCTAATCCAATGATCGCGGTAATTTGCACGCCACACTCTCCCTGCTTCCGCACTTTTTAGTTAGGGGGGTAATTATGATAACTATCTGTAAGACGGGGGGGTTATATTGGCGGCTAGCGAGCCGTAACATATTTTTTTGTAACACATCACGCGGCTTTGAAAAAATTGTTATATTGAGCTTATCTGTTTTTTCTGTCTTTTCTTTTCTGTTTATCAAAAATTTTCTTAGAGCCCTTCTGGGTATTTTAAGTTCCATCACTGCTTATTACTCTTTTATATGAAAAATGGCCCGCGACCCAAATGAATTCGACACTCCTGCTGTAGGATATTGATGTAAGTATCAAAAACAAAAAAAAAGATGATAGGGAAATAAATTTAAGATCGTAGCGCCGCGGTGGTCAATTTTGAAACGTAGGTAGAGGGTACTTAATGTTATTGCTACATAGCTGTGAAAGTAAAATTATAGGAATAAATATATTTTACAATATTTTGTGAACCTGTATTACTATTTTATCAAAAAGCAGGGTGTCCAAATAAAAGGTCCTCACCTCCAAACCACAAACCCGGAGATTTTATAACAAAACCCGAAACCATAAGACTCCGGGTGAAAATGTGAGACCTGGTCACCTTGTCAACAAGTGAGTATCTGCCAGTGTTGCCACCTGTCCGGGTTTTGCGCTAAGTGCCCGAGCGAAGCCCAAAAATGTCCGGGAATTTAACAAAACGTCAATAATTATTTATTTTTTAAAATACATTATTAATTTTTTTAATTTTATTTAATTTTTTTCAATATTTTACGTTGTCAGTAATGAGATGGCAAATAGGAAAACCCCCTATGTTAAAAAGCGAAAGCGAGTTTCCTAGAATGCTCAACAAGTTCATACCCGTGAGTTAGTCATAATTGGTGATTGTTTAAACATTTGTGTTTTTCAATTATAATACAATCTGGGTCCCGGGACCCAATAGTAGCTTGAGTGAATAATTTTCGATATAATTTAGGTAAACTATAATGAATTAATTATATGAAATTTTGTACATTTAGTAAATCCAGTAAACCAGCGAAATAATGGACTGAAACTACAAATACTAGCCGATTCAAGAATCCATTATATGGTCAATGCTGAGGTATATACCGGCAAAAGTTTGAACACATAAAAGAAAAATCTAATCCTACTCAATTCGTATCAGTGGCGCAGCCAAGGGGCGGACTGACGGGCCTGGGCCCCTCTCAGGACCAACAGATTACTCGGCGCTCTCCGGATAGTTGAAGATAGAATTTGTTAAACACAACCAGTGGCGCAGCCAAGGGGGGGGGGGCGACGGGCCTGGGCCCCTCCCAGGACCAACAGGTTACACGGCGCTGTCCGGGGAGTTGAAGATAAAATTTAACCACAACAGTAGTTAATTTTTCAATTACTTCATTGTAAACAATATTGGCATTTTATTTATTTATTTTTTTTCATATAAATAAACATTTTTTTAAGATTGCCTACTCCTGATAAAGTGACATAATTATTGTTCAAGTGAAAATACATCACTTTCCAAATATGCTCCATAGATTATAGAAGGAGAGCGTTGATCCTTTTTCCCCCTGACACATCGACTAAAATATTCGCCCAGTCAAATGATTAAACTGTTTTAAACAACTAATTAATCGATTCAGATAAGATAAAGTGGAAATCTGACTTCGGTATAACCTTCAGAATGTAATTTTAAAATAACACCTCAAACGTGAAATAGAGTAAAAATAGTAGAAATATAATAAAGAGAATAGTTTTGGAGACAATAGCGCTCTTAAAATCGGTATTTGGTTTTATTTTGTAGATAAATGTGAATATCAATATCTTCTTAGGTATTTTTGAAATTATAATGTTTTACACACAAAAAGGACTGATATAAGTTGTACTGAACAACTGTGGCGTATTCAGATTGAGGGGGGGGGGATACAAGCCCCCTCTGAAGGTCCAATGAAATGAAAATTTAACAATTTTATCATAATCGTACAGCAAAATAACTTATATATTTTACAATAATAATAAGCTATATTTTATTATGATTAGTGTTGAAATTAACAGAAAATGCACATTTACATGTTATTTTTAGGTTTTCGTAGGTATAATCAAGAAATCCTTATTCCGTCACATGAGTCTGTTCGTTCTGTACAAATTGTGGCCAAGCGGCTGATTTAGAGAACTGAACATAAGTAAGAGAAATATTGAGACTTCAAAAATATATCCCGCGAAAAATATAAATAAATATGTATTTATGGAAGAAAAAATCAAGTGAAAGTTTTAGCAATTACATTTTTTTATCAACAAATAGTCGCAATCTATTTTACATACAAAATGATAAGCAGTGACGGAACTTTAAATACCCCGAAGGGTTTCTTGACATTTTTTTATAAACAGAAAAGGGGAAGAGAGTATATTTTACATTTTTAAATATCTTTTTTCCCTAAATAGTGATTTTGATTACCGCTACAGGGGCCATAAAAAATAAGGTTCAGGGCCGTATGCAGCCCGCGTGCCCTCGAAATTTGAATCGGCCCTCCCTAAGACAGAATCCTGACTGCGCCACTGAGTATTATGATTAATATCATCAATAATAAATACGAAACGAAATATTACGGCAGATAATTGGTACTCCCCCACTGAATTGATGGACGAACTAAAAAAAGAAGAATTGACTTATTTGAGAACGTTAAAAAAGAATAAAATGCAGATTCCTCAACAATTTCTTTCTAACAGAAATGCCAAAGTATCAAAATTTGGATTCACATCTGACAAAACAATAGTTTCTCATGTTCCAAAAAAGGGAAAGGCAGTGATTTTAATATCTAGCATGCATTATAATTGTACAATAGAAGAATCAACTCAAAAGCCAGAAATAATAATGTTCTATAATGATAAAACAGCTGGGGTAGACGCACTAGATGAAAAATGCGCCACATATTCCACGTCGCAGTTGGCCCATGGCTCTATTTCATAACATATTAAATATTTATGGAGTTAATAGCCGTGTTTTATATCAATTTTCGAACGGAGGAAGAGATATTTCCAGATATAATTTTTTAAAAGAATTGGGACTCGAATTATATGTTCCATATATAAAATCTAGAATATACAATAAGAACGTGCCACGTAAGCTTTGTCAAAAAGCAGCAGATGTGTCAGGGATTATATTTGAAGCCGAAACCGTACCTGAAGTATCTTGCAGCAAGTCAAAAAGGCCAAGGTGTTGCATTTGCCCCCAAGGAAAGGACCGTAAAACGAATCATTATTGTAAACTGTGCAATATACCGATTTGTCTAAAATGCAGTGAATTTGTTTGTCCTAGTTGTATTTCGGAGAATTAGTTATATAATTTAGTTCTTAATACTTCAGTAAATGATATTTTTGTGAAAATATTTGTTTTATTGAAAAACATATTTCGTTTTTGGAATGAATAACAAATGGGTCCATGGGACCCGATGGTAGTACTTATGAAACAATATTTGGGTAGTTGTACTTACGGGTTAATATTGAACCAATTGTGTAGTAGTAACTTGAGTGAATTTTGAGCGTTCATCAGAGCTCCTAATTTATAATCATTTAAAAATTAAATGTGATGAATTTCGTAGTACAGTAATAGGCAATAAAAAGCTTTTAGAAGCGACACGGAGCAATATGAACACAGTTTAAAAAAAAATAAATAAAAATAATTGTTGACAAAATTTTCTGATTTTATGCTGTTTATATGTTTATAGATTAATAAACTTAAGGGAGAGTTGGGGAATGGTGCGCACTTAAGCGGAAATTGTATTTGTGGCAAGACTATGATAGATAAATTAATATCAATAACGCTATGAGATACACCACTTATTCTACTTTATATATGTAAAACAATATTTAAAGAAAATATTACTATACAGGCATGACATTTAAAAAAGTAAAAAATTGCATTTGCGCACAATTACCCACCCCGGCGGGCAATGATGCGCACGGGTTAGGTAATGGTGCGCAATAAATCTTTGTTATTAAAAATATTTATTGTTGAACATTAACATCAAAATTAGTTACAACTATAATATACTTAAGTTTAATGTAAGCAGAAGTCGCATTTATAATTTTCTGGAGTGTCTGCACCTGTGCAGTCTGCATGGTTCCAAGAAGAACATAAAATACAGCGGTACCATAATTCTTCATTCTTGCCAATTTCGCCACATATAAAACATATTTCGTTAGGTTTGGAGGGTGTTTTTGGAGAAGGTGCTATGAAACTTAAATCTATATCGTCCAACTCGTCATCGTCGCATATGTCAGACAAATCCTCCTGCAATGAATCGTCAGATGTCTCAGGTGTTGCCTCTCTCTTCATTTTTTGTTTGCCTTTATGTTTTGTTCTGTCTTCTGTTTCTTCGCCCAAACATCTTCTTACAGTTTTCTTTTGGAGTGTTTTTTCTTTTTCCTTCTTCTTTAGGTTTTCTTCTCTTAATCTTTTCTTTTCTTGCGCTATTTCTAATTCTTCCTTGACAGGTGTGCTTGTAAGGATTTTCGAACATTGTTTCTTTTGACTATTTCTTTTAACTCCTTTGGTAACTTTTTTTGTCGGTATAGGAGCCATGGTAAGAAAAGAGTTCTCTTTGGATGTACTTGGCTGTGGATTTTCATTAATGCGCACGATTACCCCTTTGTGTTTGTGTTTTATAAATTCATGATATGACAAAAACTATTTATTTATTTATCATTCAAATGTGCCAAAACATTCACCAAATACTAGATTTTAAGAAGACATCTCATTTCAAACGATTGGATAAAAATTGTGGACTTACCGCCTTATTTTCTGATGCCTAAAATTATAAAAATCTGTTAAAAAATCGATAAGTCGATCTCACGGCGGTCGTATGCAAACTAACCTCACTAATGCTCGCGCCAACAATTTTCCTATCGTCCAGCACAGAGTAGCACTGGTCGAGCACTACAGATAACCCGCGAAATTAGAAATAACTTGGTGCGCACGATTACCCGCTGCGCACCATTCCCCAACTCTCCCTTATGTATGTTTCATTAATTTATGACATTATTTTATTAAATTGGAATGATTAATTTTACCTTCTTTTTTGCTCGCAAAATTTTTATGTCCGGGTGAACAACATTTGAAAGGTGGTATAAACAAATTTTTATAAAGCCATTTTTTCGCATTACACGCCTCAAAAAAAAATATATATATATAAACTGGAATGCTAGTTTTTACTTGCCCGACCATAATATATAAGGGGCAAGTATTGTAATCGCGAAAATTTTCGATGTCGAGATTCTGACTTATGACCACGTTTCATGGTCCAGGGAATCCAAAAAACCTATTTTCGAAGTGCCGTCCGTATGTGTGTATACACGATAACTCAAGAACGGTTCAACTTAGAGAATTCGTTCTGGTACTAAAAAATTCTCCTATTAAATGGGAAGAATCCTATTGTTTTAAAATTAAAACATAAATTTGTATAAAACATAATTTGATGTATTTTTGAAGATACCTAAATCTTTTTCTTACTTGCCCGACCTTAATATATAAGGGGCAAGTATTGTAATCGCGAAAATTTTCGATGTCGAGATTTTGACTGATGACCACGTTTCATGGTCCAGGGATCAAAAAAACATATTTTCGAAGTGCCGTCCGTATGTGTGTGTGTGTATACACGATAACTCAAAAACGGTTTAACTTTGAGAGTTCGTTCTGGTACTAAAAATTTGTCCTATTAATTGGGATGAACCCTATTGTTTTTTTATGAAAATCCGAAACCGGAAGTTATTAAACTTTAAAAAAATTTAAAATTCGTAACTAGTAAACCAAGCCTTTGACAAAAATTAGTATAGAACATAATTTGATGTATTTTTGAAGATTTACCTTAAACTTTTTTATTATTTTTTTTTTTATTTACCGTATATTCCGGCGTATAACGCGCACCTCAAATCTGAATAGATTTATTTTAATTTTTGCATGTATTTCTCGTATACCGCGCACCCTTATAATTTGCTTTCCTGGAAACACTTTTATGCCAATATTTCTTCATAACAACCGTATGTATAAACTAATGACGAAAGTACATCTGAATTTGATGATATACCTGATAATATTAGCGAAGACGAATTTGATGAACTTTTTATGTCATTATAAAGATTATTTAAATTAATAATTAAGGTAATTTTTTTGTTATGTATATAAATAATATAAATAGATATGTATAAATTTAGATAGTTTAGTTGATTAGTATTTATATTATGTATTCATTACATAACAGGAATCCTATTTATACCCTATTTACACTTTTACCATTCTAATCTTCGAACGGGTAAGTTTTATACCCGGCGTATAACGCGCACCCCACAAATTTGACAAAACTTTTAATGTTAAAAGTGCGCGTTATACGCCGGAATATACGGTATTTTTTTTAATTTTTTTTTTTTTTTATGGGAGGGCAAGTCTAGCGGAGTCTCTCTTCGCCACTGGTTCATAATGGTTGTAGAAAGTCAGTTTCAAAATCAGTTATCAGATTTAAATAAAATATAGCAAAATATTTCTGTCCCCTCCATCTCACAGCCCAGAGAGGTCGCAAAATCTGATTATATGTTGTGAATCCTTGCTTGAGTTTAGTAAAATGATTTATAGACTAATTAAAAAAAAAAAAAAATAGTAAAATAATTATACTTACTTTTTTAATCATCTTTGACAAGAACACCGAACTTTTAATGAACTTTAATTTTTCCTATAAAAAATACTCGAATAGGGAAAAAAATAAATAAAAATATATACTCAAAAAATATTTATTCACATGAAACAAAACAGTGTTGTATTGCACTAAAAAAAAATACTGAAAATATTGTAACACAAACACAATGTTCAAAAAAAAAAACTGAAAAACTCATTTTGTGTTTTTGACAATAATAAATATAATTAGAAAAATCTCTTAAATTAAACTCACATACATACAGACAAATTCGAAAACTAAAAATTACTTAAAGTTATATTTATGTTTCATTGCACTTTTTTTAAAGGACGGTGTTATTTTACAAATAGCACTCTTATCTTAAATAAATTTACGCATACAGATCTTTCATAATGTCTATGTACAACGCAGAATTGGACTTAAAGTTTTAAGTGCTGAATTAGGGGACCTCTATTTGTCAAAAATGGCTTCTTGTTCAACGTAATGTAAAGATGGAAATGTGGGTTTAGCGACGATTATTGCGGATATCATGCAGGAGCGACGCATGCAGCTGTTCAGGGTGTGCGTCGCACACGGGCGGCTCATCAATGGGGGTGGTATATTGGATCGATTCTAGTTCAATCCTACTAGTAGAGGGCGAACTTATGAATGTTTACACCCGGCATTTGCGTTTGATTCTCGTAAAGTGTGGTCTTATAAATGTTTGCACAGGGGTGGCTGACACTCAGGCGTAGACCTTAATGTCACAAAAATAACCCCACGACAGGATTGCGACACCTAGACATTGTGACATACAGCTGAATAAAAAACTATTTGTCAGCGTCTAGTATACATAACCTGTTTACGTAATGCATACGCTCCAATTTCGTAATTAGGTAATGTTTGTCACGATGAATGAATAACAAAACTTAATCGGAAGTATAAGTAAATGGATGTCGTACAGAAGCCAGGTAGACGAACCTAGCCAACTCCTCTACGTCGTTCCAAATAACAACGGTGAGGACAACGAGTCCGACTCCTATATACGACTACCTTCCAGGTAGACCAAACAGTAGTCCCCATATGAGCAGGGAAACACTTCAACTAGATGCACAATTTCCTCATGGCCAACTCCCGCCAAGAGGTAGAAGCAAGGCTATTCCGGAAGGCACGGGTGGATCGGAGACTTCTACCTGCACCCAAGGCAATTCCCATCAAATACTGATATAATTGATAAATGTTTACTAAATTCTTTGTTAAAATCGTTGTTTTTCATCAAACCATCCACATGACAATATAATGGATGGATCGTGTAAAAAATAAAGAGGACCTGCAAGAACTGACATAACCTCGAAAACTGCTTTACACTATCAAGAAAATACTGGGCTGTATAATGAAGTTCTGGCACTCACCAATGCTTTTTTTGTGGGTGGGGGACTCAGAAGCAATTTTTTTTATTGGGGTGGGCTCACGTTCATTTAGAAAAAAAAGGTGTCCCTTAAAAGCGTGTGTTTCGAGTTCTTGGGGGGGAGCTCAATCCTTTCTGTCCGCCACAATGTGCGCCTGATGAAGTATATAGGAAATAAGTTGTAACAACTTATCATTCAGGAAAAGATTCTAGGCCAATAATGAATTGGTCGTAGAATAATGAGTGGCTAAAGAATATCTGAAAATGATTATGGTGCACATTTCTAGATCTATTTTCGAGTCATATCGAAAAACGAAATAGCTATGACAATTGGCAATCTTTGAAAGGATGTAGAGAAACTCTTGGGTGCAGCCCTGCTTTTAAATCCATCAATTATTAATTCGAAGTGGCTAGATTTCGATTCTGTAAATCGAAATGTTACGATGATTTATCAAGATTTCGATGAAATGTGGAAATATTTAAAATCAAAATGAGTTCTGACTAAGGATATTACAAAAAAATATATATAAATAAATAAACTGGATCATAGTCGAATAAATTAGATGCCAATGTTAGATTAATCATTGGGCAATGCATCATTTCTTTCGGGGCGCTTTCTTGAAAGTATCCTTTCTTGGAAGCACCCCGGGAACGAGCCCATTAGAGAAGGAATAGAAGTCTGTTACAATCTGACTCCGGAATTTTGCTTTAGAACTCAGTTCTTTATTGGATATTGCTAGACTCTGATTATGTAAAGTGTTCCGATAGTTTGTGGATCCCGCAAGGGGAAACATGAATCATAATTTTAATTCTGTCTATAGAAAAAAATATGGTAAGCAACGCAGGGACAAAGTAATTACAGGTAGTCCTCGACTTACTACGAGGTTCGGTTCCTACGTCATAATTTTGACGTGTTGAATATATATTTTTTAAATGTATAATTTGATTGTATTTTACTTTTAATATTATATCTTTATAAATTAGGTTTTTATATATCTTTGGTCAGAAATATTATATATATATATATATATATATATATATATATATATTATTGCATATATGTATATTACAACCCAGTCGTTAAATGAAAGTGTATAAACGTAAGAATATTTAAAATGTATGTCGCGGATAACCAACAAAATTAAGCGCATTAAGTAACAGGAAACATTACTAACAAAATGAGGGGGGTATAATCGGATAGTTGTAAGTGTGGTTCGTCTTAAATCAAGGACTACCTGTACTCGTTTCCGATGATTATCGCCTACAGCTGCGTCTCGTGCCAGTTTGGGACTGGCCCATTGGGCAATTTCCCGGTAGGCCGGTCCCAATACGACCGATTATTGGATCCATGGGGCCGGTCCTTTATACAAGGACGGCTCTTGACCCTTTTCCAATTTTCCAGGACCGTAAATTTTGCCAATTCGCTACGACCTCGTGCCTTAAATAATCGTACGGGAGTTAAATACCACTTTATTCACTAATGTCCGGTTGAACGAGTTAAGTGTTTTAAGTCGAGTTATGCCTAAGTCGAGTCAATAAACATACAAAAATATATAATTTTAACTTGAGTTAAGGATAACTTGAGTTAAAACATTTAAGTTGTTCTTTAGCAACCGGCAGTTACATAAATAATTATAATGTTCGCTTTGCCCCGATTGATGAAAGCGTTGTCACAAACTCTTGTCACAGCGACTATAAAGCCGCATTCAGAGCTCCATAAATTAACGCGTTGTGTATCTATGGATTGTTTTAACGAGGGCAATTGGTATGATCGGACAAGCTCGTACTATATCGCTCAACAGTAGTATAGCAACGACAAAGCACGAGCATGTCCGATCATACCAATTGCCCTAGTTAAAACAATCCATAGAAACACAACGTGTTAATTTAAAGAGCTCTGAATGCGGCTTTGATTTGGCTGGAGATATGGGCCCGCAGAAACCGCGACTGCGGGGGGAGTAAGACGTGCAGTCAAAAGGGCGCAATTTGTTCAGCTGCGCGGGGGCAAAAAGACACCAAGCTCCACTGTAAGATGGTCAGTTTATTCGCGAGGTAAATGAATAATCCCGCGACCTAGTTATGAATCTAGGTATCAATTTAAATTGTTCTTATTTATTATTTATTATTTTTTTTTTTTTTCATCAGTTACTGTTGATGTGTTAGAACATTTGTATTTGACTTTATATTTAATAAATGGCAACTAAGACCCGTAAATGCCCACATTTAAAAGGTTTGCATAAACATGACTGGTGCTTAAGAGAATGCGTCATTTTCTTCAATCTTTTAGCTCCACCTTGATTCAGCACTTAAACTTGTTCGTCTCTGCAAAAATTCAATGATTTATAAAAATTGAATCATCTTTTTAAAACCAAGTCGAATCTAGGTATATCTCTATACCTAATAGTGTTTTCTACAATGCGATACGCGAAACATTTCTCCAGGGAAGACGGCTAATTTGTAAAACAAAATATGTAAAAAAGACGAATAATTTGTTATAAAATGATGGTCGTCCCGATGCAAAATTAAAAAATATAATTAGTTTTAAATATAGATGATTCAATTAATTTTTACATTAATAGTTACATCAAAACTGCAAAAAACAAAACAATATATTGCGTTTAGACTAACGGATGTATGATCGAAAAAAACATGATTATTAAGTTAGTTATGGCCGTATTTCTAAATAATTTTAAAATTTTTACATCTGTCGTCAAAAAACTGGCGATTAAATAGTAAAAATGTTATCAAATAAATTAATAGTTATCCGTCGAACTGCTTCCAGAAGTCTAAACACAAATCGAAAGATTGAACAAATATGATCAATCTATATTGTAAAAGATTGCTCTTTCACAAATATCAAATTGGAATCTCTATCAAGATATAATATAGTACCACAATCAGCCCTGAATTAGCCAACCATTTGCAAATCTAAAATAGTAGTATAGAAAAAAAAAAAAAAACGCTTGAACTGCATATTTGAAATAAACATATTTGTGAAAACATTCTACAAGTTAGTGGTTAAACCAGTTTTCTCACTAATCGCAATGTACAGAACATAGACTTATGGAAGTGTCTGTAGAACTTGTGACGGAACAGTTTCAAAACAAGATGGCCACTAATGTTTTGACAGTTGTAGTACTCTATTAAATCTAATGACTCTAATCGATATTTACTGTAACACTGCCAGTCACATTTCAATATCTCAGTACACTATAAATATTTAACTTTGCATATTGTTAAACAAAATTTAGTGTTGAAAACATTCACATTTAACACTAAAAGTTTTATACACTTCTATCATAACCTCACTTTTAAGTTCTAAACGACTTTTACTACTTTTTGTAAATCATCACAGTTATTTATTTCCAATCTTCTATTTCTGGTCACATTAAAGGTAAGGAAACGGGAAGATTATTCATTTGTTGTTGATGATGATGATGTAATAAACTTTGTTGGTGTAATTGTTGTATTGCTGTTACGGCGGAATTTGCTGATACACATTGTTGATTGTTGATTATTCCATCTTTTTGGTTGAGTTCTTCACGTTTCTTGACTTGTTTTCGTTCTTTGGCTCGACGGTTTTGGAACCAGATTTTTACTTGTCGTTCTGAAAGACCGAGATTGGCGGCTAATTCGGCTTTACGACGGATTGTTATGTAGCGGGAGAAATGGAATTCTTTTTCTAGTTCTAAACGCTGGTGGTCTGTGTACACTACTCGGTATTTATCTTTCGTTCGAGTTTTTCCTGTAACAAGAGAAAAAAACAATGTTAATATAGGTACATATTTTAAAAACAAAAAATCGTAAGAATTTAATATACAAAACTTAACAGAAGCTAATTTAATGTAGACCTTAACGTGCTTAATTTGATGCCCTACATTAATAATAATAAAAATCGTGTTAGTGAGCACGAATATAGTGGCAAAGGGGCGTTTCTTTACCAGGCAGCGCGAAAAGCAGCAACGAGATTTAACCTGTCAGACTTGAGTCCCGTCAGGGAAAACCTTGGAGTAAGTACAGCTTTCTCGGAACAAGTACAACAGAGTTCCAGTTAGGTGAAACGAAGGGAGACAAACATGTTGACAAAAGAACACATTACTAAAAGTATGCACTCTGTGTTCTTCAAACATATTAAAAGTCTAGAGTTATCCACCGAATTTACGTTCTCCTTTCTTAAGTTTGCTGGTTTGAGATCGGAAACGGAAGGTTTTGTGTTTGCGTGTCAGGATGATGTTATAAATAATTTGGCGTACAGGACCCGCATATTCCAAATGGCGGAGTCTACACTCTGTAGGTTGTGCCGCCACCATTCTGATCCATTATGCACATTCTGTCTACATATCTTTAGGGTTTGGGATGCAGTCGTGCGTATTTAACTCCACTAGTCTCTAGTATGACGCGGCTCAAAATGCTGAAGTTTGCGATTAGTGGCCGATTGTCAAGACCTGACAAACCCCAAATAATAATAGAAGATCAGCATATTTGGATTAGTGTTGGCAATTTTATTTTATATTTTCTAAAATACATTGTCACCTGTCCGCGATTACGCGCATCACAACATACGGCCAATAATTACAATAAACTTTCATACAAGAAGATCATTATAATTTTGTGGACAAATAAACATATATCTGTTGATATTGTTTACTTAATAACTTCTTCATTAAGTAATTAATGGCATGGCATTCCCAATATTTGATATTATTATTGTCAATAATCAGTTTTAATAACATTACATATTAATGTTGAAAAGTAATTTGCAAAAGCACGATTCGGGGGGGGGGGTGTTAGCTCAAGGGCTTGATATTATTTAAAATATACGCTAGCTTTATTCGCGGATGAAGTTTCTAATAAGATACCAACAATTACGGAATAAGTTCATCAACAGATTGAGACGTGTTAGATATTCCTGCCACTGAGGGCCGGTTTTACAATTCATGGTTACCTGTTGGTTAGCTCAAATCAATGGCTAACGACATATTTGCAATATAATAATATAAAACCATAAGTTTCCACGGTAACCACTAGCCAGAGACTTAACTGCCAATTGTAAAACTAGCCATGAGAGTGCTTAATTTGGCTGACTGATAAGATTGCAATCACGATGTAGTAAATTTAAGTGGGAGAACTCAGTTTATAAATTAAATTCAACGAAACTATCAACGCGCATGTTCTGACTTGGGAGTTTTTGCTGTAAGATATAAAACACATTTGACTTTTGAAACATATTACTTATTTTGAGCAGATTAGCCAACATTAAAAAATTCCTTAATATTTGAAATACAGGCATGCAGCTTTAAATAAAGAAATTACTATCTAGTTCCGCCTGAATCTAAGAAATGGATAATATGAAAATTATAAAAAGTTAATAATATCTAATTGGATGTGAAGATAATTTGGAACACTACTCCAAATTATAATCAGATTGGCAAATTAATATTTTTATAAAAAAAGATAAAAAACAATCGATGTTCATTAAAACCCTTTATTATGTTTTTATAATAAATGATTAGTTTATATATATTTTGTGTGTTCTCTACTGAAATTAATATGACTATAGATTCTCAAAATGGCATCCAAACTGCCCGGAATTTTAGATGCCATAAGTTTTTCGACAGACTTGTTTTATTATAATTATTGTTATTTAATGCAGTTATTTAAAAATTGTATTAACGTTTATTAACATGTTTTTTTTTTTTTAATTTTAAAGCTACATGAATATAAATGTTGTGCCATACTAAACAGCGACGAAATCCTAAAATGTGAGAAAATATACCTATCAATTTTTAAAAATTATTTATTTTTGATAATAAGTGTTTCGTTTAGTTATCATTTTTATTCTCGATATATTAATCAGATTTTGTTTAAACAAGATATCAATGAACGATCCAAGGTTAATAAAAATATCTTTATATTTGTAAATAATGATAACAACTTTAAACACAACTAAAATACCACATATTTAATCTCCTGAAACATATCCAACAAAGAAAATTCAATAAAGATGTCACCAAAACCCTTACATGAATCATTCATGACATATTGTGACAGACATCTTAAAATAATGGCTTTTGTCAGCAGCTTGTCGAATCTGTTTTCGAACATTCTGGTGGTAGCGTGTCAAATTGTTTTCAAACATTCAGTGCCAATGAAAAATGGAGATCTTTTCAAGGCGTTGTCGACACGCATGTTTTATATTAGCATCTGGTTGGGTATTACGGTCCAAATTTAGGATAAGCATTAGCTAAGCACGTCTCTGCGTGACAAGAAAAAAAAATATATATCTGTTTTAACATGTTTAAGAGGATTGCTTGATTGAAAATAACTTCAAAACAGCCTTGATTTCAGAATTATTTAGCAGTGCAGAGTAAAATGATTATGAACCCATTTAAAAAAATGTCCCTAGTAAGTAGGTCATCGCTAGAAAATTTTGGTACGATTTTTGGCGTTCCTAGTCTTGTTTTACGTAGCAGAAACCTGTGGTGTTATTATGATGAAGAGAATTCTATTCTATTATGGCCAATAACGCAATTCTATTGGCGGTTGAAAAGTCTATTGTTTTTTGTCAACTCTAGAATAGAATTATATTACTCGTAATCTCACCACTGGACTATTCTAGCTACTGATCGTAAACTCATAAAGGTTTTCGAGATGGTATGCTGGTGACGAACCCCTAGACTGCTCAATCATCTCATTACTAACTCCATTATGCGAAAGCTCAATACAAAACAGCGCATTTCGTCCGTAGTTTACGACCATATATTGCAATATTTCAAGACACATTATACAGTGAGAAGGACTCGTGCAGTTAATTGTTGACGGTAATGTACAGGATAAAAGAGTTCGCGGACGTTTTCAGCTAGGTTGCTTGATAATATCATTAATAGATTTACTAATATCTTCAGCAGACAGTCGAAGAGCTCTCGATCAGGACCACTTATTGTTTTAATTTAACATTTATTTTACCTTACAATAACTTTTGAACTTCTAATAATAGTATGAATGACTTTTGAATGAAATTAATTCCATATTTGATTAAATTTAATTCGCCCATGAAACTTAAAAAGATGGCAAGCTCCTTTTTCTTGACGCCTTAATAATAAATTAGTATTTGTTTTTGATCATAAACAACCTAGCACTAACAAATTTATTACATTTGAGTTGGATCATTGTTTTCAGAACAAAATTGTGGACTTTCATTCCATGATTTATAATTTTCCACTTAATGAAGAAATGTTTAATCTAGAAGATAAATATTTCGCAGAACTGGCTGAATGCAACGTTTTTTTTTTTTTTCTTAATATGATTCATAATATACCAAGAACACAAAAATCTGTTAATATGAAAAATTATTTAAATATAACTTAAAGTCATCTTTTATTTTTGCAAATTCGTCTATTAGTTTAGAATTAGCAAGAAGGGAGTCGCAAAACGCTCTTACTTTGGACGATCGACGGTTTAATACAGAATGAATATAGACAAGGCTAGCGATGGACACGCCGCTAGACATGGCTCATGTAAAAAGGCAAACGATAGTACTCGCATTCAGGTGCATATTTTCTGCACGAAACTACTTACACAATATAAAATAGTACAAATTACTCAGTCTAATTAAAAAATACAGAGAACAATAAATTTTTTTCATAAATACTGAATTATTTGTTATACAGAATATTAAAATTACTAGGGGCCTCAGCCCGGCTACGCCGGTCTTCTCCCCTACGTTGTTAAAACTCGTCGCTCATCGTTTTTTAACACTATTTTATGGAAATTCGCCCTGCAAATGTCTTAAGTTTTATTGTTAATTCACCTTAAATACTTAATTAGTTTTCTTCTGTCAAGAAATACGTTCAAAATGTGAAATCTCGTCACATTTTAAATTGCAAAAAAATTGACAGCTGTCACCCTTTGAAATCTTGTAAGCATATTTTTGCCTCAAAATGATCCAATAATGGCCCAGATTCATTGAAAAATGTTTTCTGATGCCTCAAAATATTATCTTGCACGTCAAAAAAGCTATCTTGAACCATTATCACCATTTAACACTTTGATTAACCCTGAAATTTTTAATATATATAAATCTTTTTTTAACACTATTTTATGGAAATTCGCCCTGCAAATGTCTTAAACTTTATCGTTAATTCACCTTAAATCCTTAATTAGTATTCTTCTGTCAAGAAACACGTTCAAAATGTGAAATCTCGTCCCATTTTAAAATGCAAAAATTTTGACAGCTGTCGAGAAACCTTGTAAGCATATTTTTGCCTCAAAATGCTCAGTAATGGCCCAGATTCTTTGAAAAATGTTTTCTGATACCTCAAAATATTATCTCGCATGTCCAAAAAGCTATCCTGAATCATTATTACCATTTAACACTTTGATTCTCGCCGTAGATATTCTGGACCGGCCGTCTTGTATTAAGAATATTTTTGAATTATCGTCTGATAAAACCTGTCCGTGCCGATCAATGGTGACTTTGATTCGACACGGTTTCGAGGAAAAAATGCATTATTTTTATCAATAAAAATTAGTCAGTACCCCCTGTCGAAATAAAATTAAGTCTAAGCACTAAAAAAATATCACCCGGATAAGACGGCGGTTCATTTTCCTCTCTCCGCGTTACCGGAAAAATGAAGATACACCAGAAGTTGAATAGAACATATATACCAACACTTGTACAATATAATAGTAGATAATTTTGAATTCTCTATATTTTTTCCTGTATGTAGGTCAAAGAGTTGTACAAACATTCCAAATTTCAACTTGTTCAGCCTTTTGACTACAATTTCTACCATTCTACCATACAGACAGACGTAATTGATCATAATTAATACGGTTTTTTGGTGGTCATACCTATAAAACCATAAAAACTTGGTGAAAGATTCGATATATCTACCAAGTGCTTGTTTCCACTGTAGCTTTCGAGATGAAGATCGCCAATATTCTTTAAAACAATAAACAGGAAGAAGCAGAATAATAGAGTGCAAAAAACTATGTTGATAGAGTTGGTACATTTTGTCAATTACAAATGATGACGGTAAAAAAATATAATAAATGTACTGTATAGTTTTTTCTATTTCGGCGAATTTAGTTAACTTTTTTGGTTCGATTTACTGATAAAAAAACATAAAAAAAAGTATTAAAAAATCACCATTTATTAATAACTTTAAAGCGAAAGTTCCAGACATAATAACATATCTTCTAAAATCAATTTTTAGTCATGAGAAACTGACTAATGATAAAAAAATCTATTATCAACACTGATAATAATAGTAAATGAATCCGGCAGAACTTCATACGTCCATAGTCATGGTATGGTGTAGATAGGGGGTTATCAGACGAGAGTGGGATTAGCGGCGGCGAGATGTGAACTTGTCGGTGCTTTGTGCGCACAGCCGCGCTCTGATAAGCGATCGCGCCTCTTGCAATTCGAACCACACCAGGTACAACACCGTATTGTCACACAATTTGGTTGGGTGGTGTTATATATACTGTACTTCCGACATAGGATACACGATTCTTACACATTAGATAACATGTGTTAATTTTATATTTATATAGATTTATTTCTCATGGATTTCATTTTTAAGAAATATACGAGGGTTGCTTCTTAGTTGTTTGATAGATGCTGGATACGACAAGTTGTTTTTTAATAGCTCACAAAAAAAACCCTTATAACGTCACTCATGTGTCTGTCTGTACGGTGGAAATTGTAACCAAACGGCTGAACATAGAAAATTGAAATTTGGCATGCTTATACAACTCTTTGACCCACTTATAGAAAAAATACTGATAGTTAAAAAACCGAGAAGACCGTTGAAGACCGAGAAAAACCTGGCAACAAGAAACAAAAGAAGCTGCAACGAGGAGAGGAGTAAAGTGGGAGGAGATAAGAAAATATACAAATGACAGAACACGATGGAAAGAAGTATGGAGAACAACACCAGAAAATAAGTAACTCGTCTATAGCCTTACACCGCAAGGTAGAAAGGATTCAGGATTAAGTAAGTAAGTAGTTAAAAAACACCACAAGAGATACAGTTTGTTCCTTTGGTTTAGGCGGAACTAGATTTTCAATTCTACTTTTACCGATTGATTGAAGCTTTTGATCATTTTGTTCACGAAAAGCCAACTTCAATATATAAAAAATTGTTAATGACAACATATAAGTGAAAATTTCGGTTAGTTCCGCCTAATCGTTTGGAATAGACTTTAAATATAAACAAAAATGTATTTGATAAATAATTATTTTTTTAATTTTTGAATCGGGTATCAAATGTTGTGGATAAACAAGCAAATTTCTATTTTTGATAAATCTTTGATAAATTTTTAATGAGATTTTCGCAAAAAATGTCATAAAACGTTTGTCCTTTACCCTATTTCCCAGAGGGATGGAGCTAAAAATCTGCAAAAAATCTCAATAATGTACTTTGATGGGAACCGAAATAGTTCAACAGGAATTTTTCAGCAGGTTAGTTTTTCGCAAAATAAAGAATTTTGTGTCGTTGAAAAAAAATATTATTTTTAAAATTTATTTTGTGATGGCAAAAGAAAGCTCTTAAGACGTAGATAAAGGAACAAAAAGTAGTTTTTCCCAAAAATGTACTAAAAAATATACATTACTGTCCCGCACCCTTTACACGGTTAAACTATACATCAGACCAAATTTTAAGTAATGTACATTTGTCAAAACCGGAAACATAAGAGAGGAATTTTTGATCAATTTCGTTTTCTGAAAATATTGCAGTTTTTGTGTTTTTGACAAAATTAATTATTTTTCAATTTAATTAACTAGGGCTAAATTATAGCTAATATTGTTATAGATTTTTTTGTTTGTTTGGATAATGTAGTGTCTTTTTTCTTAAAATAAAAATATAATAAAAAATGTTTAACAGCTGCGAACAGAGTTCATGTGTGTAGACTGTAGTAGTGTTCAATAGGTTCCGCCTATTATTATACGTCGTGATTCAATCTATTGTTTGAATTACTTTATTATTTTTTTTAAGCTATCAAAGAGGAATAAATCATTAATACCAATGAAATACTTATAAATCAAACACATTGTTATATAGTGAGAATATGTTTCAGAAATTGAAAAAAATTAAAACATATATCAATATATTTCTTATTAATATAATAAAGACTTGAATACGAAATAAATGCAAGAAGAAAAAAAAAAAAAAAAACGCTAGGATTATTTACTTTAAATTTTTTCAAATTATTTAAGTTTTGTTTAAAAAAATTAAGTGGAAGCTTTTAATACTCAAAGAACGAATAAAAATGATTATTGAAGAAGTATTGTCCTAGACATCCAGCATTATGTTGGCTACTTACAATTATTAAATACATACAAAATCCTGAAATGTGTGAAAATTCACACGTCACATAAAGTTTACTTAAACGAAGTTACCTAGGAATGAATGTTATAATGAAATAGTTAATACACATAATGTGAGTGTCAATTTGTTGTATGAGTGGTGTGTGATTGAATTGAGAAGTGGGGAGTAATGTTGCGACTCAGTGCTGCTGTAAACAGCTAAATAGACATGAAATCGTGGCGAAGGCGGCCATAAAGAGGCGGTAGACGGCCTCTTTATGGTGCAATCTTCCTGCCGCAACGCGTTCAACGCTCCGCGAACACCACTCAAAAACAAGCTCTTTGCTCCTCCTGCTATAAAACTTCACAATCTAAAAATCTCACATTTCTAAAAAAATGTACTATAAAAAATATTAGTGAATATTTAAATTCTGCAATTAAAATTTTTAAATAATAAAAAGTATTGCTCCTAGCATAATTTTAAAGAGTTTAGAGTTTTCAATTTCAGTTCATTTTTGCATATTTTTGGTAAAAATGTGTCCAAATAAAACATTTAAAAAAATTATATTTGCTCGTTAATCTTACTTTTAAGATCTTACATTGAATTAAAAACAAAAGTTTTTTTTATTTATTTTAATGGCCTTTGCTGCTTCGGCAATTATCCAGGACAATTATTATTTTTGAAAATTATTCCATGCCTGAGCGGAATTCGAACCCGAGATCTTAGCAACGTAGAGCACATATGTTACCACTACGCTACGCCGGTTGGCAAAAAACAAAAGTTTACAAATACGATAACTTTATGTGAAGTCTGAATTTTTACAAATTTCAGTGTTTTGTGGATATTATGAGAGTAAAAGAGACCAACAGAAGGCATAAATGAATGTTTGCCACTGTCATATTACGGGTCATATTGCCACTGTTCCACTGACACATTGTCGTACAGTCAGTGCTGAATGGTACAACACAATTTGTTTGCTGGATGTATTCCACAAACTACGCGAAAAACGACCAAAAGTGAGAATCCTTCTTCATCATGACAGTGCAGGACTACATACCCCAGATATAACTAGCGAGTTCCTGACCTCATCAGGAATGGATGAAATTACTCTTTCGCCTTACAGTCCTGACTTAGCGACTTGTGACTTCTTATTTTTATAAAGGATAAAATTTTTTCCTCGTTATCCACAAAACTTAAATAGCAAGTTTCGTATACATTTAAAATACATGTTAAGATGCTAAGCATGAGTTTTAATCATCAGTGTTTCGTAGGTATCTAGAAGTGTAATAGCCAACATTATGCTCAATGTCTTTTTTACGTTTTTTTTATTTATATTTCTAACTTTTGCTATTATTAAAAAATTAAATTCATTTATCGTCTGTTAATCTATGCCATGGGTGCACAACCAGTTGATGATGATCTATCGATCGATCGCGGCGTTATTTTTAGTAGTTCTTTACCTCCGAACATACCATTCCACTGAAATTTTTAATAAACGTTATTTATAGGTATATATATGCTAATGTTATCAGATTCTTATTATTCCCATGTATTTGTAGATCAAGACGATGCTATATATATATATATAAAAAAAAAAATAGATCGCAAATACAAAAAGGGTGGTCAGCCCTGATCTATGTACTATGAGATTTCATTTACTTTTTAAAAATACAAAAACTATACCAATATGTATCTTTTAATGATATATTTTGAAAAAATAATTGAACAATTCCGGTTCCCATCAATATACATTACTAATAATTTTCGCGCGATGCATTTTTTAAGTCTAATGCTGCGTTCAGAACCTCGAAATTAGGAATTAGAATTAGTACTTAAAATTAACGTAAATGTTTGATATACGTAACTGTACGTTATCGTTCACAACCTTCAAAATTAATACTTATACTTATAAATTAAAATTAGATGTTTTTAGACTGCAAACCCTTACGTTAATTTATAATTGACGCATGCGCAGTAAGCACTTGTCATCCTAAAAATTTCTATAACCATATTTTTTTGCTTACATCCACATCTTTATGTTTTCTATGAGTATAAATATAAAATTTTCCTCTTTTCAGAAAGCTTTTTTTTTCATAGTTTTTTAAAGTGTTTCATAGTTCTTTTCAGAACTATGAAACACTCAAAAACTCGTTAGCAAATGTAAACAGCTGCCAAATATCTATCGATAAAAAAATATGTCAGTGGCTTAATTTCTTAATTTATATTGTGAACGCATCTTAATTTCTACGAACTAATTTTATGTTAAGTACTAATTTTACGTTAATTCTAATTTATAATTTGGAGGTTCTGAACGAAGCATTAGTACTTTTCTTATATGCGGGTCAAAGATCGGTATATGCATGCCAAATTTCAACTTTCTAGATCCAGCAGTTTGAACAAAATTTCTCCTAAACAGAAAGATGGGTACATGAACGACGGCATAAGGGATTCTTTGTCAAATGTTTTGACAATTTTTTAAAATAACTATTTATAAATACCACAGAATCTAAATACATATTACAACCAGAGTTGTAACTAGACAGATGCCATATCTGTACAGGCACAGCGAGCCTTCAGGAGAAAATCGTTAATGGGGTCCAAGTCTATGTATTAAATTTTTTTGCACATATCTTGCAATCTTGCACAGGGCCGAAGAAAAGCTAGTTCAATTACAACATAGACAAGTGAAATTTTACATAAATTTATGTCAAAAACAGTTATTAATGTTGATAAAAACTTACATAATACAAAATTATTTTTAAAATTTACTAATCGGTCATCGCCATACCGCCATATTAAATTTTAATTGCAAATAACACGACTAAAACAAACAACAATTATTCCAAATGATGTAGTCTCTAATGCAATAACATTATTTTTATCGTTATCATTAGAAGAAATGGTACGTTGTTCGTTGGCATAAATTATTCAACAGGCCTGTCAAGTTCTTTGTCAGTGTTTCAGAAAGCAGACTGAAGTAGTAATTCATTCCTGCCATCATTCCAAATAAACACGGAAAAAGTGTTTGTTTTTGTAACGTGTAAATGTTTTTCTAAAAAATCACGATAATTATCGTCTGAATACAGATAATAATAACTGATATACACATACAGAGTACACATATAATGACAATATTTAATATAGAAAGTATATTATTTATGTCATAAACATTAACTGAATAGATGAAAATAATGTTTTCATTAACGATGTGAATGATGTAAAAATCGCATTGTTAGCGCATTTTGGAACTATCATATACTCAAATTCTGATGAAAATAACAAGCAACTTATGAACACAGCCCTGTTAGTCTTTTTATAAGGTCTTCACCGGCCTAATTTTCAAAATTTTACCCAATCTGGCCCGTTATGTTGGCAGAATAACTCAAAACCGAAAATTTATTAAAAATTTCGATGTTTGTGAATTATTTACCCGTACCCGGCCCGGACTCAAATAAATTTTTATCTCTACCAAAATGAAGCCCACTAGAAAAATATAATTGATAATATTAAAATGATGAAAATGTTTGCTTACAAATCATAATTATTATAAATAAAATATATTTTTAACTCATCCTAACACCCAAGTATTTCCATTTCGCTAATTCGTATGATTCACATTGTTTAATAATATGGCCCGTTATTGTTAATAATATGGCATAGTTATTGTTTTAAAACCTATTTGGAAGAGCGGCTGTCTTATAAATTTGAAAATATTCAGAGTAATGCACACTGATATGATCCGAAATAATACGCTTGGAATTTTTCATCCCATTATTTTTTAATTACCAAATTTTTAGTTATTGTTTTAAAACCTATTTGGAAGAGCGGCTGTCTTATAAATTTGAAAATATTCAGAGTAATGCACACTGATATGATCCGAAATAATACGCTTGGAATTTTTCATCCCATTATTTTTTAATTACCAAATTTTTTAGTATTTTTTAAACCATAATCAAATAAAAGATCTTACAAGATTAATGAACAAATATTGTTTTTAAATCTTTTATTTCGGTGCGATTTTTATCAAAATAAGAACAAAAATCGTCACCCTATTTCTCAAAGAGGCTAGTTTAAAAATTTGAAAAAATTCAGATTAATAAATTTGATGTGAATCGGAACGAACGAATATAAAAGAACAAAAACCATGAACTCAACCAGAAATAAACACGAATCAACACGAATAGAACACGAACAGAAATGAATAAAAATTGGATGTTATTCAAGATTCCACCAGTCCAGTCACCTTCTTTGTATATACTTCAAAAGCACACGATCCTAAACGAATAGTTTCTTTTGAGATCAACAACCAATAATAAATAACATTCATTCCACTTTGTGGGATTATGTTCGTTGTGCTTGTAGAAACCTCTACCAACTATCTAATAGATTTATCCTTGTGTTCATTGGTTACTTTGCATCATAAACGAAATTTTGCTCAATGAAATAATAACTCTTCATGGGCGCCTGAACCGTTGAATCTAAACGTAAACGTACGTTGATTAAACAATTTGGTGAATGTCTGAACGGTTACCGGTTAGTTTCAACGCGAGTGTTTGACAGTTTGAGTACATAACCTTAAAAAAATATTTAGAGATAGATCCATTTCTAATTGATAAAAACCATTTTAGATTGTCACGTCCTGTGGCAGAATGAATCAATTTGTTAGTAATTAGTGCTATTTAAGTTGTATCTTGTATAAATTTCCCGCTACAAATTTAGGTAAGGTATACAAGTCAACATAACTAACCGTAAAATTGTTACGTTGAGATGTTTAGTGAACTGTTGGGCGCAACAGCGCTATGAAGTGACGCCAAGCGGATAAAAACTGAACTAGGCGAAACGAGTAATAATTTATTGTTTACATCTGGTTTACATGTGTTTTGTCGTGTAGTTTGTGTTGCTTTTAAACGTTAGTGTTGCAATTTGTTTGTTATATTAACTTTTGATAGAAATTATTATTCTTATTTATATTACTTTATGTTATAATGAGTTATTATAACACAAACTGCTGTGTGTTTGGCTGTCACTCTAGAAAAGGAAGTAACAAAAATATTTACTTCCACTATTTCCCAAATGAGAAACAATTTGTGAATTGTTAATAAATTTGGTGTTGTGGAAGAGATAATAACAAACTAGTATTTATTAAACAAATTAAATAAAAAACAAACACTAAATTATAAAAATCCTTTTCGAACATAATTAAATATCTACCCGTGTAATTTTAATGCAGAATTATGGCAAGCGGTCTTAAATTCTGTACGCAGCTTTTCTAATACATTTTCACTGAACCTTCAGTGCCTGCTTTTGTTTTTAATCAATTTATTTAGGCAAGGAGTTTCTAACAGAGGTTGAGGTTCATACTGTTGTAAGACAGGTTTTTAAAAGTAGACCACAGGCATTTTAAATCTGTGCTGGTTAATATTTCCATACACAATATATTGTTTCTGGAACAAAAAGAAAAACCAACAGAAACCACACAAAAAAAAAAAGAAAAATCAAATATTACAATCAATCAATGCCCTGATCTTGGCTTCTTTCATTTTGGTTTGTTAACCACCTGGTACAAAATAATAGGACAGCTGAAATGTGTTTGCATGTAGTTCCTGCTTTACAGGTACAGGACATATTTAAAACTTCCACATCATTACTAAATTTTAATTTCCCAGTGACTTCGTGAGGTGGTGATCTCAAACTGCTTGTTTGTAAACATAACCCACATATGTCGACATGCTCATCATTTTTGTCCAAAATTCCGCACAACATAAGATGTCCGGCGTTTAACAACTCTTCTCCTTCAACTACACACCTAGAAGAAGGTGTTGCACTTAAAAAATTTAAATAATTTAATAAGGATAGCTGTTTATTATCCGTTGCAAATCGATGATTTAACATGTAAACAAATATGGACAACTTTCACATTACTCGTTTCAATCAGCTGTTCACAGCGCATGTAGCGCCGCCATCGGGCATTGTTGTATCCAGTTGACTGTCAACGGTAACGTTCAGAAGGTAAACGTAGTGAACGTACTTAACTGTTTAGGGCGCTGAACGCGCCCATTATGTTCCACTTACAATAACTTATAAAAATAACCGAACATCTATCTAAATGTAGTAAGCATGCTTCTAGACAGAATTGTTTTTGTCGATGCGCAAAGTCTCATCGTTGCTGTGCGCCAAAAATTAACTTAACTGGTTCTGTCGATATGCGTTGGGACCATGCATTGGGTTTTTATTGGTACTAAAATAAAGACCGATGATTATCTAAACATTTTATATAATTCAAAGCTCCCAGCAATTTGCCATACTATAGTAATGATGGATGTTTATTTTAACAAGGCAACGCACTCTGCCATAAAACTAAGGTTGTTATAAACTAGATCACTGGTTCTAAAACTTTGCAAGCTGGAGGACCCATATGTAAAGGAAATATTTTGGCGGACCTTTATTAATTAACAGTATAAATAAAGCGACATTTGAAATCTAAAAATTAGTTTTCTTCTTAAAGGATTCGAAATTAAACAAATTTCAAATGCAGTGAAATTAAATAAATGTACACCATAATTATCCATTTTTATTTCGATAGCCATGAAACAGATGATGGATGTGTCTTTTACACAAAATCTAAAATATTAGGTTCAATATTTAACTATAGTGCGTTCAAAGGTGAGTTTGCAGTACAGGGCATATGGAGTAGTTCTTTTTCATACTCTCTAATGGGTTTACACAATGACGCTATCCTCTTCTTGCAGGTCGACGTTGCCAGCTCTAAAACGCGCTGATATGTGAAGACGCAGTATTCTACAAATGGTCATTTATTTTTGTTGAGTGTTATTTTGAGTTTTATAAGAGTTTATTTTTGTAAATCATACGAGTTTTTCATATTATTATAAGTGACACATTTGACACTTTTACAACATTTGGCAACACCGCTCCCATTTGCCATAAGAGCTATACTGCATACTCACCTTTGAACACACTATAGGTTTATTCTTAAATCATGCTCCCTAGATTCAGTCTATTTCGTTATAATTTTAGGTAAAGTAACATAGAAAAGGCTATGCACTGGCGGAATTATGACCAGCATTACCAGAAAAGAAACAAGATCATGTAAAAGGCTCACTTGCACAGATATGTGGAACAAAACGTAAATAATTTCTGGAGACAACAAAAAGTTTTGGATGTTTTTTTCCAGAAGGACTGTTTTGTTTAAAAGCAATTTCTAAATGGCCATCTCACGCGAGCTCTATCAATCTATGTTGTTCTGGGATCATGGATTTAATCTATTTGTCATGTAATGGAGGCGGTTTCAATAATCCTAATTTTTAAATTTGTATCGCAGACCCTTACATATTATCATACAAACTCGCAGGGTCGCGGACTACAGTTTCGGAATCACTGCACTAGATCTGGACTCATCCTTCAGCCGTTCGAATCCTCTGCTGGATATAGGCTTCCTTTAAAATTTTTCAGTTTTCTGTCTTAAGTTTCTTGTAGCCAGTTTGTACATACACGCTTTAGGTAATCGATCCAGCGAGTGGGCAGTCTTCCTCCGAGAATCCAGGTCCATCTGTCGTATGTTATTCTAGCTAGATGGTCTGCCCATTTTCATTTCATTCCAGCTACTTTTACATGGATGTCGGTTTCGTCTGTTGACGATTTTTAGCATTTGGTATTTTGTCCCTCAACGTTAAAAGAGCATAGCTCGTTCTATGGCCCTTTGGGTTCTGGACTAGATGAAATAAAAGTAAATTTAGAGAGGCCTATTTAAGTCTCGATTTAAACTTAACAAAAACTTCTGGAATAAAATTGAACGTTGGGTGAAAGCTAGGTTCGATGTGGGTTATTGCTACTCTTTGAGAAGAAAATACGTCATGAAGTTCTACAAAATTTTGTGAAAAACCTTCTCTGAACAGTGAAAGGTGTTACTGAACCATAAAAGCCCCGACCGGTCATTGATATTTTCATGAAAAAATAAAAACTTGCATAATGTAAATGTACGGGTACAATTTGGAGGATAGTGTAGTTTGGTTTATAAGGTTATAACAATAGAAATTCGTTATATACACACAAAGTGTAATACGCAATATTCTAGGGGCACAAATGGCTACAATTATACGCCATAAAAAATGTTTAATATAAATAAACAATTGAATTAAACAATGGCCAAACATAACTGCAACGTGATAAAACTTGTTTTCCTGTCATTTATTTTAACATTTAAAGTTATTTGTGTATTTAAATACCATATGTTAATGAATCGTATTATCTATGTTTAAACGAATAATTGAATGGGGAGATATAAAACTAGAAATGCAAATGGATTGAAAATCCCACAGTTTACATATTTAATGTCATCATGTTTGTCAATTTTGGATAAGTTTATAACATGTGTCATACACATATTAAACAAATATTTATTTGGATAATTTTTATTTGGTGTACCTACTGAATATTGTGTCCTTTGCTATATTTTCCCTCCTAATATTTTGATAAAAATATTTGTTTTTTCGGCTTTTAGGTGAATTTAATGTTGAGATGTCTGTCAATATTTTTGGTTCACAGTTTAAATATTTGGAAATATAATGGACCAAATATTACTAATAATAGGTTATTGAAAAACTACTGATTAGAATTTGATTTTTTTGTATTATTTTTGCCCAAATTTACATCAATAAATATAGAATCCAATAATATTTACTAAATAAGACATGATGACTTGTTTTTAGCACTGATATGGCTTGTACAAAAAATACCCGAAATAATACCATAATACTAATAAAAAATAAATTTATCTGTATAAAAATAATAGAAATAAGGTTTTATCTTAAGGTTAGGTTGTAAAATTCTCTGCTACGCTGACGAAGAAGTTATCTGATACAGAAGACAACTAACAAAGGCTCCCACAACTCATACGAGATTTGTTCAATAAATACACCAGCTAGCATCAAGAACTTTTATTAATAAGAAATTATTTTAGCTTTAAATTATCATCGCCACAACTCTGCTCTTTTGCAGCTACACATTTTGCCTTTTCTGCTTTCGGAAACACATTTTCTAAGTACTTTATGAAATCACTTTTAGATCAGTTTTCACTTATTCTTATCTTTTCAGTCGTTTATAAACGGTAGTTTGAAAAAGGCCCATTTACATCCTAATGAAGCTCTCATTGGTTTCATTTAGAAATTTAATTAAGCTCTATTTTTTTTTATTTTTTTTTTAATTTTACCTAATTTTGAAACGCACAACAGCGTTCAGATATCTCCGATTTACTAGTTAAATTAGTGTTAAATATAAGTTTAACCTCCCTTTCTGCACGAGTTAATTCAAACCGTGGTTTTGAAAAATTATTTTCACTCTCCACTGTCTAAGCCTGTTTGTCATTTTAAAAATTATAGCCAAAGTTGAAAAGGCAACAATTCCGCATAAACACACATCTTTTCATATGTTTCAGGCTTTTTCAGGCACATACAATAAATTTAGTTTTAAATAATTTAAAACTAATAAATTAAAACCGTTTAGAGCTTACTTAAATCTAAATAGGCTTTTAATGTACTCGGTTTCAATCCAAATTAAGTTCTAATCGGTTTTAATTATTTAGTTTTAAATTATATACCTCATATGTGCCTGAAAAAACCTATAGAAGCGTGCAACAAATTAGTGTGCGGTTTTAACATACTTGGTTTTATAGTTTCATGATTTATGCATATCGCCATCTTTTACTTAAAACTACTAGATTGGGCCAATCATAAGCCTAAATGAAAACCTTAATTTTGACAGTTGTTTTGCATATTTTGTAATTATGAAGAGATATATGCGCGAAATTGTTGCCTTTACAACTTAAGATATAATTTTAAACTACAAATAGACTTATACAATAACGATAGAAAGCGTAAACTATTTTTGAAAACCACGATTGGAATAATCTCGTGCAGATAGTGTGGCTATACATCTGAATTTCTGCTTAATTTATACTAATTTAACGGGTAAATCGAGTCGAATTGAGTGCTGTAAGTGGTTCGGGAGTTTTAAATATAATAGAAAATCAATCAAAGATGATGATAGATTGGATCAATTTCTAAAACCGACGAAAAGATTCTCATTACACTAAATGAGTAATGGGAATTTTAAATTGTGCAGTAACTTTTTTTATGCAAACGCAAAGACAATATAATCTATTAAGGTGGCGGATTCCTTATTAAATTTTTCAAATTAAAAATTTGTAATTACAAATTTTACCGAAGATTTTAAAACTTTTTGTTACTATCCAGAGTCCATAATATTTTGGGCAATACATGGATCTTACCCAACTGGGAATGGAATATGCTGAACTACCGAGTACGACAGCATTCAAGAGTACAGAGAAATACTGTTATAGTAAAGGAGACTTTAGTTAACAGATGACGGTTAATTAAAGTATATGGTTCAATGGGAGACAACTATAGCAATAAAATTTCCATTTTTGAATAGAGCCATATCATTTTTTCACAGACAAAGCTAGAAATAGAGAAAGAGATACAATTTGTTTCACTTGACATGCCTGTCTTTCATCTAGTGGTGGGAGGTTAATTTGACAAGACAATATATGTGTGATAACTTAAAAGATTATTTTTTGGTAAATTTTGTCATATTAATTGCATATATTCTTTAAATAAAACTTTTAGAAAGATTAGGGAAAATATAATATGAAAGTAATTTTTGAAAATATTTGAGTAAATAATAAACAACTGTCCTATAATGTTTAATAAACAACAAAATTCAATTTTAAAATTCAGAGATGCATGGTCCACCTTCACTGGAATGGAGCTGGTTGTAGTGTAAATTTAAAAGAAATTGAATTACGAATACTTTAACAAAGAGCTAAATCATACACTTGGGCGAACAAATGAAATATACACAGCAGAATGTTTAAATAATCTATTTTGATTTTAAAATTACCGAGTTGAAAAGTTTTTAGGAAACTATGTCCAGATATACAAGTGGAACCCCTTCCACTACACCATTAGCGACCGCCCAGAGCTGAAAGCGCGCGCGTGTAAACAAAGGGACATACGTTGAAGTTACCATATTATAACAAAAAAAAAAAATACAAAAACTAAGAACGTACGTTACAGTAGGAAGCCGAAATAAATTCTTAACATCTTACACAAAACTGTGTGAAATAGATATATATATTTCTTTATCGGTTCTCAAACGATCAATCTGTCAAGTAAATTCTTTTATTACTTTAGTACTTTAGTACTTTTACCGATACTGACAAAATCTGAAGAATATAAAAATGTCTTTAATAATTTGTCAAGAATTATCGCTGTGGTTTTGAGAAACCAATTAGTTTAAGCAACACTATGTTAAGTCGAAAAGTCAAGGAAGTTTAAATATCGATAGAGAAATTTTCTATTATGTATTTATAACAATATGCCTCCTTTGAATCAATTGGATTCTCAATCAGCATACAATTATGGCTCAACAAAAAATATCGTCGAATAAACAGACAATTAAACACAAAGAATAACCGTGGTACAGAGGCATATTTCCGGAAGCAGAAAAAAAAAAACAAAGAATATGAAGCTGTAAAAGAACTTCCGAAAAAGAAATTTTAATTTTCATTTTCATGTTGATTTATGTCTTTTTTTGTCATTAATCATTACCTATTTACAACATATATATTTACATATATAATCAATCTGTGATTAATGGAATAAAAAGTGATTATACATTTGGGACAAATTAAAATATTTATACCGATATAAAAATTGTAATGTTGTTCTTATTTTCCATTTATATCTTTTAGAATAGCTTACTTACGCAAAGATTTAATGGTTTGGCCAAAACAAAACTATTATTTGTGCAGTAGGAAAAAAACCTTAGAATAACGCCTGACACACGTCTTTATCAAAGACATAATATTGGAGAAGGAATTTTAAAATTATTTATTCGTTAACATTTATGTGGTTTCGACCCTACAGAATCCAATCAGTCACCCTCAAACAGCATTTCACAAACATTTCAAATCAAAACGATCGTGAATCTCCCTTGAGCATCACGATTTGTCAAATCCGCGTTAACAATTGCATCAATTACACAAAACAACGGGCATGTGGCGCCTCTCGGTGTATCGCGGCGACGGCGATAATTGCCGGGGAAGTCCCGATCCAGCCCACCAGTTATCCCGTTCGTTTCCCGAAATTGAACCCTTGGGATCCATTGACTCTATTACATTGTCGCATAGTTATTTTGAACCACTACACAGCAGCTCGCTTAATTTTAAGGAGGATTTATGTATGTAATTGCTAACAGTGTGGCTGATTCATTTAAGAGACTATGAATTTTTGGGGTTTACTCCTCTTATTTAACAAGAGGTGTTGTATAAATATTAACTTTATATTTATACATCATTTTTTTAACGTGATTACACAATTTATGTAAGTATTAAAACCGCTAAAATAAAATTCGCCGGATATAATGCCGGCCAAGTGTTGACCAAACTTTCACGATGACCCTAATGAGAACTAAATAACTATATAACCATCCAAAAATGGTTATAATTAACCATTTTTTGTGAAGTGCTGTGATTGATATCTATATTAATAAAATTGGAGGCTAATTCTTTTTTTTATTTTTTCGGCCTCATCTGATATGTGTACATTTTAGATGATTATAAGACGATATCCGCAAAAAAAAAATTCTGTCTGTCTGTTAGTCAGATATTCACGCAAAAACGGCTGGACATATTTTTACAAAATTTGGTACGACGGTAGAGTAGAACCAGGTTTCAAACATAAGCTATATGGTACCTCAAAATTTGCAGGCTGCGTTCGGCGCAAATAGCCTCTATTGCTGTGCGCCAGAAATTTTAACTAACTAAATTTTAATTCTAAGTGGGTCTTGTGGGATTAAAACTGTTGTATACAATATAAAACTTATATATAGATGTGTAACAAAAATTGTTTATAATAGGAAAACAAATCTTATTTGTCTTACGCATTTTTTTCATTAGATTCATAATAAGAGGGAAGCGCCTTAAAACTAACGTATCTAAGGAGTTGTTTTATGTGTTGTATGGACAGTTTCTTATAGATTTTGTCTATAAACTTACAGATTTGCCATAGAATTGTACCATAAATTAATAATAATAATAATGAAACGATTCTTTTCTGTTTATGGTCCCTAGCGCACTAAAGGAAAGGCGACGATGAGCTTGACTAAGGCGCGCCACATTGCAAAAGTGAGGACTTTTTTTTGCTCTTCACTTGGATTTTGGGAGGTGAGGACTTTTTTTTTTGCTCTTCACTTGGAATTTACGAGGTGAGGACGTTTTTTTTTTTTCTCATCACTTGGAATTTATGAGGTGAGGACCTTTTTTTGCTTATCATCTAGATTTTGGGCGGTGAGGAATCTTATTTTTGCTTAACACTTACATTTATTTACCAAGGGCGCCAAAACGCAGTTTTGCCCATAGCGCAAGTTTTCCTTACTGCGGCTCTGGGTACAATTTCAAATTACAGGAGATTCCAGGATTCCAGGAGTGGTAGACATGTTGTTATTTTATAGTAAATGTCAACTAGAAACATTCCAAATATGACATTTTTTCATGGTATGCACACCAACACCCCAGTCCGGAGTGGGAGCGATGTGCGCAGAAAGATGTAAGAAATAGAAAGAATTAGATATATGCTGGCAGGGACGTAGCCAAGGGGGGGGGGGCATAGGGGTCATTTGCCCCCCCCCCAGGATATTTTACCTTAGTAAAGGTGAAGAAAATTTATAAATTTACCGGACTTTTACTATTTAATATACTACAAAAGACCTAGAACGCTGTTATTTTCTACCCAAGCCATGTAATTAAGGTCGTACCGACCAATTTAGATTACTTTGTTATTTTTGCCCCCCCCACCCAGCCGAAATCCTGGCTACGTCCCTGTATGCTGGTACTGCGCGCGAGATTTGCTATTATACGAAACGTAACTATGTTATTTTCATTGATATAAACCAGAGGTCGGGGAACATTTTTACCCATTACCCAAAGATATATTTCTTTACACCGACGTTACCCTATTGGCTTGAAATGTAAGTACCAAGCAAAAAAAAAAGGTCCTCACCTTCGAAAATCTAAATTAAATGATGAGCAAAAAAAAAAAGGTCCTCACCTCTCCAAATCCAAATGACGAACAAAAAACCAAAAAGGTCCTCACCTCCCAAAATCTAAATGGTGAGCAAAAAAAAATAGGTCCTCACCTCTCAAAATCCAAATGACGAGCAAAAAAAAAAGGTCCTCACCTCCCAAAACCTAAATGATGAACAAAAAAAAGTTCAAGTCCCTCAGCGCCCTTTTCCTTAGTGCGCTACTAACACGTTTATAAAATAGCAAATTGGAAAAATTTCCTTATCACCCCCAAAAATTTAATGTTTACCCCATTTGGTAATTAACCCCGGTTCCCGCTGATATAAACCATTTACATTAATTTTAGATAAAATTAGCGTAACCCGGAAATTTTATTAAAAAAACCCGGAGCCCAAAGAAACGATGTTAAAACCCTGAGACCCTGGGTGAAATCCTGAGACCTGGTCACCCTGCTTGTATCACAATTATCATATTCATATTCATTTATTGACCATGTTAAAAATTTCGTTTAAAGTCAGTCATTTACAACAAATTGGAATACATATTTAATATCAGAAGCACGTATCAACAAAAATGTATTTAACAAAATCAGTACTAGTATCTGATATAAAGGTTTCTTGGTTATACCCACAAATCAGAAATAATTTCATAAATATTTTCTAAATATAAATAGCACTTTACCTTTTAGACAAATTACAAATTTCCCAAATTAAACTAACGGTTCAATGTCAATAACACTTTTAAATATTTAAACCCAAATTTGCTTTAACTTGACCCGAAAGAATTGTTACAATCATAAAATGAACCCTCAACAAAATTTGCAATAATAGTAGGTACCTAGAAGTTGTGCGAATGTTTATGCTGGAGACATGTCAATTTGGGTTTAAATGAATTCTCTTTGAAATCGGCAAGTTAATTTGATGGGACAGTTATGGGAAAATAGACAGCTAGCCGGGTTTTATGGTGGGCACTTTGCATAGGCGGCATACCCAAAGAACACCCGTTGTTACTACATGACCTGACAACTAACAACTCTATTAAATTGAGGTAGCTAACTCAAATTGTCTGCTTTTATATTACAGGAAAATTAAGAAAACCTAGCAAAAAAATATCTGTCCAATATGAATAGAGACAGTGCAATATCTTTTGGACGTTGATGGTTTCATAAATAACTAATGGATATCAAAATGAAATAAATAGTATTATATATAGTATTGAAATGTATTTAATTTAAAACACATTGCAGCAGTATCTCGACTTACAGTAAAAAAAATTAGTGTACCATGAAGTCCGTTCCTTTTTGTGTTAATTACATACACTTCTTTTTATCGACCGCCAACATATATAAGGGAGGTATTGGGATCATATCCATTTTGACATTTCGAGATTTCGATGGATCCCCACGAATTGAGGTCCCAACATAACGTTTTGACTATTTTTAGCATGATGTCTGTCGGTCTGTCTGTCTGTCTGTCCGTCGGTCTGTGTACACGTGCAGAGAAAATTCGGCTAAAAGGATTTTTATGAAACTTCATATTTAAGCTTTTGACATCAATGGCACGAGTTGACCAACTTTTGGTAAAATCGGTTAACTAGAAATGGGAGTTTACTCGTGTCGGTTTTAAGATTTTTGCGAATATTTCAAAACAGAGAAATATTTCGAAAAAATTTATTTAACAAAAGTTGGTATAAAAACAACTTTTTTATTTAAGACATTTTTTGATAAAGCAGCATAAATTAAACAAGTACTTTGGGATGGCGATGGGTCCTGTGGTGGCCACAGCTAATTTTTTGGTTAAATTTAGTGTAAAGTTTACACTTACATACTGGCTAAATTATAAAAAAATAAATAATGTTAAAGTACTGTTAATGTTAACACTGAAAAAGTATATTTCATAACACCATCTGAATAAATGAAGATTTACACGGTGATTTGGTTAAAAATAGTGAACTTTTTCCTTTTATTAAATGAAAATTTTAACACTAAAATTTTAAACCAAACTGAAAATGAACTTTTACAATAATTTTTTGCTGTGTACGAACCAAACCGCGCGACCAACAAACTTTTCGAGATACACAACTGTTTTTATATCGCTTTTGGACCTCTAGATACGAACTTAGACTCGAGATACGAACCGTGATGCTTTTCTTTTCAAATGAACCCTTTTTTGGTGTTGTAGGTATGACCATCAAAAAATCTTTATAACGTCACTCATATGTCTGTCTGTACGGTAGAAATTGTAGCCAAACGGCTGAATATAGACAGTTGAAATTTGGCATGCTTGTACACAGAGCTGGATCGAGGGAGAGGCAAACGAGGCATTTGCCTCAGGTGATCAGTGGAAAAGGGCGCCAAAAATAATAATCAATAAAAGAAAAACTAACTTCAACAAATGAATAACGTGTTTTCTGCTCTACGAAAATGTATTAACCATGTAATTTGAATTCTTAGGGGCGCTGAATTAAATCTTGCTTAGGGGCGCCGCATAATATCTTGCTTAGGGGTGCCAACGGCCGTCGCGCTTTTACAACTCTAACCCTTTATAGGTAAAATAGAAAGTTCAAAAAAATACAGCGCGGGATAAACAAGCATGGATTTAATGAAAAAATAAATATATTTTTTTTAATTTTGAGAATGAAACCTCTGAATGCGTGAATAAAAAAAAAATTATTGTAGGTTATTTTATAGTAAATGTCAACTAGAAACATTCCAAATATGACATTTTTTCATGGTATGCACACCAACACCCCAGTCCGGAGTGGGAGCGATGTGCGCAGAAAGATGTAAGAAATAAAAAGAATTAGATATATGCTGGCAGAGACGTAGCCAGCGGGGAGCATAGGGGTCATTTGCCCCCCCCCACCACAGGACCCATTTTTATTTAAAAAAAAAAAAAAATGTTTTTTATGTGATTTTCGTCAAAAATTTTTGTCCCCCCTATCACACAGAGGGGTTCATCTGCAAAAAAATCTCCATTATCCATATATTTGTCAGATTAGCTTTTCGAAAATTATCGATCATTGAATAAATATAATTATTTTATCTTATTTAAAAAAATAAGAGCAAAAATAGTATTTTGCTCGTCAATTCCCGCATAAATTCAGCTTAAAGCCCAACAAAGTTAAATCCGAGAGTTAATAAATATGAAAATACGAAATAAAATACGTTTAACATATTTATATATACCAATGTATGTTACATAAAATTTAATTTGTTGTATGTTGTTTAGACAAAACGAATAATCACGTAATTTAAAATTCTAATTTTATATAACTGAAATTAAAAAAACGGTCGCCATTTTGTAAGCGTGGAAAACTTTGTTGCCCAATCAGGAATACGTGTTTAATGCTAATGTTTTAAACATTTTCATGGATTAAGATCTAAAAAGGCGGAAAAGAAAGCTGTGGAAACAGTTTTATGTAAATTTTTTCGTAATAAAAAGTCAAGATCGGTCGTTAGATAAATTATTCACCTGTTTTATAGCTGTAGCACCGTTCCAAAAATTCTCTTCAAAGGTTTACTGTGTTTTTTACTAGTAACAGTTTATTATTTTAGAATATGAGTCGTAAACAAATCAATAAAAAATTAACTATTTTGTCACATACTTTTAATGCTTTTACGATCGTTAAGGCAACATTTTACACTGTTAAAATTATCGACAAATCAAAAATTCAGAAGTGAAATTTTTAAAGTCTTAATAAATCTCAATTATAATATTTATAAATTCTAATCTTTTAGTGTTATCAGCAGTGGGCAAATGAAGGGCAAAAGGAGTATACGCCTAAGGCTCCCTGCTATTAGGGGCGCTGGAATAAGTGTCCAAATATACGCATTACAATGGTGTTACCATAAAGTTGGTGTACTTTAAAAAATATATATATTTTTTCTTTTTTGGAATTAACGCTTACTTTTATTTGGAACAAAAATATAATTTTTTCTATATTTTTTTTTATATATATTTTTTTAAAGAATTTAAAACCGTACGCATTTATTGATTATATATAACTAGCTGTCCGCCCCGGCTTAGCTCGGTTTATGTTCCGCAGCAACATTTTTGGTACACTTAATTTCAAAACAAGAGCATGTGGAGCTAATCCTGATGGGTTAATAAAATTTAGGAATTTGATTGGATAGTGAGTGCTTGACATTTTACACATCTACAACTATATCGACAGACATGTAAGTACGGAAGGGAGATTCAAACTGATTCAAGATTATTTTATTCAGTAAGAATTATCATAACAATGGAACTACTGAACTTTTTTTTTTAATTTTTTTTTTTCGGTTCTGTTTTGTTTATAAATCGCGTATAAATTGCCACTTAACAAACACTATAATTTAACCAATATGTAAATGTAAACTTTACACTTAACCATCAAAGATGTGTAAATAATTAACACGAAAAGCGAGGGACTCCATGGTACACTAAAAAAACAGTTTTTAGTGTACCGTGAAGTACCTTTAATACAATTTTTTTCCGAAAATTGTGTTTTTTTACCAACCGCCAACATACATATATAAGGGAGGTATTGTGATCATACCGATTTAGACATTTCGAGATTTCGATGGATCTCCACGAATTGAGGTCCCTACATAAGGTTTTGACTATTTTTAGCATGATGTCTGTCTGTCTGTGTACATGTGCAGAGCAAATTCGGCTAAGAGGATTTTTATGAAACTTCATATTTAAAGTTTTGACATCAATGGCATGAGTTGATCAACTTTAGATAAAAATCGGAACGGAAAATCAGAAACTAGAAATGGGAGTTTACTCGTGTCGGTTTTAAGATTTTTGCGAATATTTCACAACAGAAATATTTCGAAAAAATTTATTTAACAAAAGTCAATAAAGGCAATAATTAACAACTTTTATTTGAAACATTTTTTGATAGAGCAGCATAAATTAAACAAGTACTTTGAGATCGTCCTGTGGTGGACACAGCTGATTTTTTAGAGTGTAGTGAATGACATACTCATCTACAACTATATCGACAGACATTTAAGTACAGGAGAGAGATTCAAACTGACCCAAGATTACTTTTTCAGTAAAAATTATAGCTTTGGAACTACTGAACTGATTTTTAAAAAAAATAGTTCTGATTAGAGAATTGCCACTGAAGAAATATATGGTTACTGCTGATAATTACAAAAAAATGCGTAAAAAATGGACAGAAAAATGGATTTTGGACACCAACTGAAGCCCGTGAGCTGCCCCCCACCCCCGCGTATGCGCCTGCATGGTATATAGTATTAATTTGTAAACTCTATGTATATAGAGAGTATATACTGTATGCACCACTCCTACTATAGTAGTAGGAGAACGACAGAAACTGAACAATATTTCTTTTTCACTCTCCGAACGAATGACATCGCTTAATTTTGACAACCTTCTCGGTTGAACCATACCGCTATTTTTAACGGTCATCGGTCAACTAAATTCTCCTAAAGAAAAATACAGGGACTTCTACCGTGCAAAATCCTAAATTAAACCACACAAAAACAATAAAAACTGTGCTATTACGTGCACAATAACTTAGTTATAGTAAAAAAAAAGTCCATTGTCTATTTATAATATCTATCTAACAAAATAAATCAAAAACAAAAAAATATCTACGTGCTGTTTGCAAAACAAGTTATGAAATGAAAAATAAAAATTATATGAAAGAAGCACGATGCAAAGACGTGGTGAAGCGTACCATTGCAATCCTGTGGCGGTGAAAAATCTAGAAGCAAAGGAGTGGAATTGAGCGAATCAACCTCTAGAACAGAAAGAATGACTTCATAGCGAGTTTCTAATACTTAAAAATTTAATAAACTGACTACTACAAATAATTTAGTAAATTAATTCTAGGCCCTTTTATATATTTTAGCCTTTAAGACTTCATTCAGACAAAAAATATGAAATTTCGTACAAGGTTTCGAAGAAGTCTAGAGTAGCGTTTCTCAACTGGGGGGCCGTGAAGGATTCGTCGGGGGGCCGCGAAGTCATACTGCGGAGTCAAGATCGAAACATGAAAATATAATAAAAATGCACTCAATCTTGCAAGATATAAATTTTATCCATATTTATAAATATCTTACATTTATATTCATATAAATATACCTTTCATAACATAAATAAAATAAATATTCTATTTATTTTTATAAATAATTTACTTATTTTGACAACTAATTTAAACTGCAGGCTATTTCAAACGTTTAAGTTGTCACTAGCTAACTTTATAATGGGCTTTTACTAAACAAAATGAACAAAAGTTTCATTCAATTGATAAAAATTACTAGATTTGAAAATATAGTTCCGCTTGAACCAAATAAACAGGCTATAAGTAGACTATATCAAGGTAAAATAAATTGTATGTGTCGGTTGATGGGATTCTGACAATGGTTCGCGTTGGAGGTACTTCAAGTATTTTCAAGTTGTTCTTTGAAGTAGGTACGACTTGAAAGTGCAATATTTTTTATTTTATATTTTTTTAATTAATAACTACAGTTAACTGAAGAGTAAGGATGCGAATGTGTTTAAATTACAATGGAAGGCACTTTGAACACTTGTAAATAAAAATACTTTACTTTCAAGTCGTTATAGGGAATATAATCGTCATTTAAAAATATCACAGTTTTTTGTCAACCGTAAAAGATATTAAAAAATGTTTAAGTAAAAGTTGTTGAAAAGCTCTATCCAAAGATATCCAATATGACATACGTTCCCATTTAAAAATTCGAAATTGTCCTTGATATCCTGTACTTCCGGGTTTTCCGGAAAATTTCAATACTACCATTCAATTTTGTGGATAAATTTTAGTTCAAAATTGACCATAATTAGGGTGACCAGATTTCAGTGAAGGGAAACCGGGACACAGGGAAAAAAAAGAAGGTCTTTGTTTCCTCCCAGATCCAAGTGAAGAGCAAAAAAAAGGTCCTCACCTCTCAAATTCAAAGTGAAGAGCAAAAAAAAAAGGTCCTCACCTCCCCAAATTCAAAGTGAAGAGCAAAAAGAGTCCTCACCTCAAAAACCGGGCGTCCCGAGAACATTTTTCGGGACACCGGGACAATTGACCTAAAACCGGGACGGATGGTCACCCTAACCATAATAACCAATAAAGTCACTAAATAAAAGAACATTCTGATGTTTTCATTCACATTTTTTTTTAACTTTCTAAAAGGGCCCCAAATTGTGTGCCCAAGGGCCCCTGCATGGCCTAAGACGGCTTTGTTTGCGGGCTATTCTTTCCGCATTCTTGAATCTACCGCGGTTCACAAATAGGTGATGCGGGTCAAAACGATTTAATTTTCATAAGGAACATATGTGTCAAATGGGTTTCCATTATAATCAAGTGCCAGTATCTTTTCTAGGCATTAGATTGTAAAATCCCAGATCCAAAACAAGTTTCTCAAAATGTATCTACCTATTTTCAATTTCAAGAACTTAATTAGTTTTGAGTTGTTCGGACACTAATCCCTTGTAATGCTTGTTAAACTATCGCATTACAAAGAAAATTACAAGTAAATTTGTGCATTTCGGCTTAGGATTATCTGTTGAGGGGCCTGTCCCGAACTTTTAACCGCTCTTATCTGTCGTCTGTAGGCTTAATATACCTCTGAAAGGTGGTAATATCAGAGACAAATGTTGACTCGGTTCTTTTCTCAGCACACCTGATCCATGTAATTGAAAGAATAAATATTGAATTTTTTTAAAGGCATTCCTACAGCTGAGTTTACATTTTTAAACGTTTTAATATACTTTTGTTTGTCTGGATAACGAATGATTGATATTCTAAACTTGAGGACATGAGTAGTATAAGAATGTATAAAAATATATTTCAAAAAATTGATGTGAAGTGTGAATTTTCACACATTTCAGGATTTTGTAGGTATTTAAAAAGTGTAAGAAACTAACAGAATGTTGGATGTCTAGGACATTATTTTTTCTATAATCACATCAAAATTAACAGTTTTTTTGATAACAATTGTATACGTTATTTGAGTACTAAGAGCTTTCATTAAAATTTTTAAAATAAAATTTAAATAATTAGCGAAAATTTCATCGTAATAATATTTAATTTAAAAAATACTGCATTCGCTTCGTATCTAAGTCTTCATGAAATTAATAATGAAATATATTGATAAATGATTTGTTCCTGTTTGATACTTTAAAAACATAAAACAAAAATAATTCAAACAATAGGTTTAATCATGACGTAATAGTAGGCTGAGCGTACTAAAACGCACAAGAACTCGATTCTCAGCTGTAATTTTTTCAAACTTCAAAAGAAGCCATATACAGGGTGAGTGGGGAGGAATGGGCCGAACTTCAGGAATGTAATGTTATTGAAATTTATTCCGTAGAATAGTGTTTTACCTTGAATTTAGTGGTCTTTTTGTGACGTCACGGTCATGTTTGAACAGCCTGTATAATACTGATTAACATGTACTGTTTGTTTGGTAAAAAATATGGTATTTTCATTTTTCAAGTGTTTTTTCAAAAGTTCTAGCTGTATCAATATACAAACATTTTTGGCATGTATCTGTATCTAGATATTTTTTATAATTCTGTATCTATCACAACACTGTTATAGTCTATCTCAGAAAGAGCGATAGTAATAAAATTTATTAATTGTAAAAAATTGTTTTTTCAAACAGAAGTGGCACACAAAATATGAATAATTCGAAACGAAATATTGTTAAGAAACAACCGAGTGTGCCGCACATCTTGTATGGGAATACGAACTAGGGTGAAACACAATAGATCATAAAAATTTTACCCTAAAATTTTGAAGAAAAATATGGTCACAGGCATGCGTTTAATGATATGCCAAATATGGTCACAGGCGTGCGTTTAATAAAATAATAAATAGTAATATAGAAATACACAAAACGAATTTAAAAGTGTTTAAAATGTGCACGCCACTGGTAACTGCCTGACAAAAAGATTTATTACTATCGCTCTTCCTGAGATAGACAATCAGATCAATTCTGTAAAAAGTTACTGTGTAATAACGTTACTACAACATAAAATATTATAAAAAGTATAATGCCTTTCATTCATAATAGTAAGTGACCTTGCTCATAGTGACGAATTTAGTTACAATTATCATAGTAACAGAGTTACAGAATTGGTCTGTATAATAGCAAACAATACATTTCAAAAAAATAATTATTTTCTCAATGACAAAAAAATAGATATTAAAAAAATTCCATAAAAAAAAAAATCAAAAATAAAAATTTGTTATGGCTTGCTTATCCACGCATTAAGAGTTTCATTTGATACCCAACTAAAAAATTGATGTGAAGTGTGAATTTTCACACATTTCTGGGTTTTGCAGGTATTTAGTAACTGAACGATGATTATTTGAGATGCCAAAACAAATTTTATGTCAAAATATTTTTTTATGAATTTTAATTCGAATGCCTAATACCATTATTTGAGTTACTAAATATATGCAGTATTTTTTTTATATAGCAAAGTTCATTAAGATTTTGAAAATTGCACCTATGGCTTCCATTGGTTGCTTACATCATAAGTCCCGCCCTTTGATTTCGTCAAACATACAATTAAATTATAATTTCAACACTTTCCACTGGTTATTAAATTTACGCTTTTAAAAATTAAATGCACTATTTACCAAATATAACTAGAATTTTAATAAAATAATTTAAACAAAATAAAAATGCAAAAAAAAAAAAAATCAACAGGATTCGAACCCTAGTTTGCAAGTTAACTTATATTATAAAGCGCACGACGAACCAACCACGCCACGAGAGTTATTGCTGTGATATGTTACACAACGTATTAAATAGTTAACATATTTTAGTTAAAAACACAAAAAATGCGTTATTTTCCGAAAACATAATCTGATCAAAAATTCCTGTTGTACTATTCCGGTTCACACCAATGTACATTACTTAGAATTTTTTCAGATTTTCAGTTTAAGCCATCTGGGCTACAGGGTGTGGGACAAAATTTTTTTTGCACAATTTTGGCAAAAATCACATCAAAATAATTTATTTTGCAAAAATAAAATTTTGATCGTTAATCCACGTACTAAGGGCTTTCATTTGATACCCTACTCGGAATTTTAAAAAAATATTTTTTTTTTCGATGAGCACATATTTGTTTATATTTTTAGAGGGATATGTTTTTTAGATGTTTTAGTATTTTTCCTATATGCGGGTCAACGAGTTGTATAAGCATGCCAAATTTCAACTCTCTAGGTTTAGCCGTTTGGCTACAATTTTGACCGAACAGACAGACAGACAGACAGACAGACAGACAGACAGACGACAAAATGACGGTATAAGGGTTTTTTGGTCATACCTACAAAACCCTAAAAATTAGATACATATTTGTTTATATTTATCTCCCGTTGTGGCTTTTTGTACCTATTAATATGCAAAAATAATGATTTTCTTTAAGTTGGTGGTTCGCGGTTAATGTGGAATTCTGAAAGTAGTCCGTCAAAGATTTGAGAAACACTGCTCTATATCTTTCCTGTTCAACTTTCTATATTTTCAGTTAATCTGGTTTTATTTTAATAAAATATAATTATTCCTATCCGGAACCAAACCCGAGGACAACCCCCTGTGTGGACAGTTGTCATTAATTTAGAAGAGGCTTGTAAATAATTTTAAAAAATAGCAATGTTCTAAGATATTGAAGCAGAATGGTTAGGGGTTATTATGGTTTATGGCAGTAGAATTTGGATTTCCGAAGAAAATAAGCATAAAAAAATATATGGTTGAAATCGACCAATTACTTTTGTGTAGTATATCTGTAGTCACAATAAAGCGTATTCATTTCAAAGTACCGAAGCGCACGTGTTTTATTGCTCTTGTGTGGCGTATTTGCAGGTGTCTGGAATATGTTAGGTCGCAAGATACCATCAAACACGAATACAATTACTGCTTTTGTTCCATTTATCAAATACACTTTCCAGTTTAAAATAAAATTAGTATTATAAAATTTTATTAATTTGCCATCGTAATATTACACAGAGATTGTCAAATCGCTAGCCGTCGGGTAGAAAAGGATGTTCAAACTGTAGTGGTGGGCAGCAGCAGAAAAAGACAGGACAGGTCCAGAGCGCCCCGATAGTAGGGGCGCCAAAACAAGGGCTCAAATATACATATAAACAATGGCGTCTGGGTTCGGGGTACAAAAATATGATTTCACTTATTTGTATTTGAAACAAAAATATATATTTTAAAATGGAGATATGTATACATATTATTGAATTTAAAATAAGATATTTTATAGCGTCGAAAGACATGTTGAGGTATGAGAGCAGTGCCGTAAGTAGCTTTTGTCGGCCCCTACGCGCTTTTATATTTGAGTCCCATGTGCGCATCTTTAGAAACTTGGGCCGCTCTCTTTGACAGTTCACCTTTGTAAACGTTTAATACTATTCTTTCATTTATATGTAAATTGTTAAAATTAAAGGTATTGCTGGGTGTTATATATTATATTGCCGTTTTAGAACAATATTATTTCTGTGATCTGTTTTGTTATGGACAGCGAAAAAATATTTTATATCACTACCAACAAAATAATTCTTCGGTACATATTTTCATTTAGAAGTGGTATTCCGTAATTATTCAATAATAAAAGTAATCCGTTATTTACAAAAAATATTATGTTTATTTCCATTTATTGGCAGACCATTTTATGGCCCCATGCCTAGTTATGGCTCTGCATGAATGTATTATTTAATGATTTGTATGTTCTCGACAGTTTATCAACGTAAGTATTAAAGCCGTAATTAGTCGCATGACTTCTACAGTAAAATAGTGACTGCGAACGAGTCTCTTTTAACGATCATAGACAATTCATTCGAAGATAATTTAAACTTGAAGATCGTGCAGCAATACATATTGTCAGAAGTAGCAAAAGGCACAGACCGAGCGGTCAATTTTTTGTTTTAATACCATATATTTATTTCTTTTGCGCGCTGCGTATTAATAACGGGGCGCAGTTTATTGCTCTTGTCCGGGCAGCAAATGGTTTATCGCCAGCTCTGGCGGAGTATAGGTATTCGGCGAAGGGTACATCTTCTGCCTTGATTGAAGCGTGTACCATAATGCTGATTATACGTACAGGTTGTACAATAAAACCTCTGTTGATTTTACAACTAAAACACTGGGTAAGCCTTTATCGAATTTTATTGAATTTCAGAATTAATTTAAGCAAAATCCATTATAATTAGGGTGTCCAGATTTCAGTGAAGCGTAACCGGGACACAGGAAAAAAAAAACAGAAGGTCCTCACCCTCAAGATCCAAGTAAAGAGCAAACAAAAAAAAAAGGTCCTCACGTCCCAAATCCAACTGAAGAGCAAAAAAAAGGTCCTAACCTCTCGGATAGTTAATCTGTAATAGTTAACTAGTTAAGTTGTAATATTTCTTTTCTTACAAATGCAAAATTATGTAAAAACCGGGACAATCGACCGTCCCGAAGACATTTATCGGGACACCGGGACAATTGACCTAAAACCGGGACAATCCCGGAAAACCGGGACGGATGGTCACCCTAATTATAATGATAAGTAGATTAAATGAGACCCAATGAAGTATAGTTAATCCTCAAATAACACGATACTTTCACAACATGGTTACAAATTTGTGGCAAATGGTACTCGCACAAAAATAAGGTTTCACCTAATTATTAATAGATGCGTTCGGGGACGAAAACTCTGACATGTTGGATCCTGGATGTGCGTACAAATTACAGTGCACGTGTACAATATTACACAATCAGTTATCGCCACCAGGGATAGGAATTCGGAATCGAGGAGTCGGGAGTTGGATAAAGCTATCGACTCTCGGTTCAAAGTTCATCAATGAAAACAAACCGAAAATAAAAGCACAATAACGATAATATCAGTTTTTTTTTTAAAGCACTGTAACAGGAACGATATTTTGTTTTCAGTTCAAAAACGAAAATGAAATTACAAATATTCCATACCGGATGTAACCCATTTTCCTTCATGCTTTCCAGTTCAAACTTTGATTAATATTACTCAGATTAATACGATGAGGCAGTTTTGTTGTTTTCAATTATATCAATTCAATCTTTTTCTGTATAAAATGGATTTTTATTTTCTCAAGTTGTCATGAGCTTCATGATTATGTTTCATGTTGGCAGCCAAAATCTAAAAGTGAGTTTTGATCTAAATCCAAAATACCGACTCGGGAGTCGTCTTCTACTGACCAGGAGCTCGCCAACTAGGGGTGCACCGCAATCGGGCGGCGAGAATTAGGGGTGCGTGGAATTATAAAAAATATTGTTCCAGTTCTTGAAATTAGTGCCGAATCGTTCAAAGTATCGTTCCGTATCAATGTGCATATATGTATGTATGTACTCGAAATTATTATTAATTTTTATTAGTATTCAAGGGCGGTAAATTTTTTCTCGGTCCCAGGCGGCAAATATATTTGGCACGCCCCCCTGATCGCAAGTGCGTTATATTTCAAATAGCGTTATTTAAAACAAAGCTTGATATTATAGGCACTGTGTATAGTTATCACTGTCTGAGTGAGAAACAAAAAGAATAAAAAAAATTATTGTTTCGGTTCGTGAAATTATTGCAAATTTTCATGATTCGTGAAAAAAATATTAATAATTCTGTTCTGGTTCATCCATAAAACAATATTTAAAAAATGTAGCTATACTATTTTCATTTCAGACACACTACCAATTCACAAAAATATAAAGATATTATTTTTAGGATCTGGATTAATTTCGCCATATACCATATATTCACTGAAAAAAACTTTTAATCCACGATTAATAAATCCAGTTAATACCTTAGTTGGTACTTAACATTTTGATTTGTTTCTTAGGCGTACCGCTACATTAAGTATAATAATAAATTACCTGGATTTGGTTGACTCTGGTAGCTCGGTTTTGTAATCCAATCATACGGACTACGAACAGGAGGTGGTCGACAAGCACCATGTTGCGGTGGTGTTACATTCCCGGCGGCACCTGGACTACTCAATTCGCTACTAGATATAGGCGGACTCGGTAATATTTCCGCGGGTTCCGACGCTGCATCAACCGCCAACGATCTTTGTCCACCATACGGTATCTGGTATTGCTCAAACATTTCCTGGTGACCAAAAACACCATGATGCCAAGCAGTATGCTGTTCACTAGGACCTTCCTGCATGCAATTAAAATATTGTTGATGTTGAGGAGGTGTATGATGAGCACCATAAGGATACCAGGATCCTGGAGGTGTACCAGACTGGTGGAATTGAGCTTGAGGTGGCACAACTGAAGCTTGTTGACGATACATTGCCATATGATTAAAATAAGACACCATTGTTTATATTCTTTACCGAGAGAGGTCTCTAATTTTTATAATTTCGTAAAGTCACTAGATTAACTAATAAAGTTTGTACGCACTTAAAAACGGCATATTTTATAAAAATTTATATTATATACACTTTAACGATAATGTTTAAAGAAAAACTATACACATAAATGTCCTTCAACACTTAAACTAAACACTAAACAGTTATTAATTAGTTTACAACCACTATAAAACAATTGTCTCGTATTTATACTTAATCCCCAATCGGTCAGTGTCACCCGTATAAACACCTACTGAGGAATGCCGATAATGATGTTGGATAGTTCACATCAGACGTGTTGACAGAGTAGGCGGAACTTATGAGGGGAGAATGTTGCGCGCGCAGGTACTATCATGGCTGACTTGGACTTTCTCGACGAATCACAGGGTTTCCAGAGCTATTTTTTTATGTTTTGTAATGTATTACCTCATGTTGTTAATATGCGAATTTTAGAATGTACGTTATAAAACGCAGTAATTTTACAGTTTCTGTGATTATTAATTTGTATTATTCTATTAGTATATTTTTGTATTTAGTTGGGACTTTTTTATTATATGCAATAATAACAATAATAGATAATGATGAAATTTGTATGGGTGAAATCATTTTTAAATATTTAATTTTTTATTTCAACATTTGAAAGTAACAAAATAAGAGGACAATGATTGTGTGCATTCTCATACAATTCTGGATTTCGTATTTATTAAGTTAGTGCAGAATCTAGAATGTGGCGAGTGAGGCACTTGCCTTGAGCGCAGAACTGACATGTGTACAGAAAGCACCTACATATAAATTTGCCTGAATAAAAGCAGGTTTACTTTATAAATTAGTATAAATTGTATACATATGATCAATAATTTATTTTTATTAATAACTTGAGCTCATGTACCCGAGCAAACCGGAACGGTGTTCTGATTCTTGAAATTATGGAAATCAATGTTCTGGTTTGTCAAATTAACGCAACCCTCGTAACTCTGGTGAGTGTTATTTACCGTCCACGAGACTTAAGGCCATCTTTCAGAATCCCACTGATTTTGTACCCGCACAATTTGTTATTACTTACTAATAGGTACCCACAACCCTGAAATGTGTGAAAATTCACACTTCACTTATTTTATTATTATTATTTTTTTTTTTTGTCGCACCATCATAATTTTGAAGTGGTGTTCCAGTTTGTGAAATTTTTCATTACGGTTCCTGCTAATAACTGTACATATTTGTGTGTATATAATTATAATTTTAACAACAATGAAGCTCTAGGGGGACACAAGACTGGTATTTTGCCGCGGGTGCAGAAATACCTTGATCAGCTATGGGCTGGTGTATATTGCTCCTGCATTTGTTAATTGAATTACTAATATAATTTTTATGTTTTTTAAGCACAGAGAACAATCGCTTTGCTGATGAATAAAAATATTAGTACGTAAAAGATAACCCCTTTTAAGTTTTTACAAAAGCTAAGAAAGATTTTTTTTGAAACAAACTGTGTTATTGCTTTTCAAAATATTCGCCTTTAAGATTTATACACTTTTGCATGCGTTCAAACCAATTCTCGAAACATTTTTTCCACTCTGAAGTTGGTATCTCAAAAACATGGTTTTCGAAGGCTTCAACAGTTTTTTAAGGCGATTAAATTGTTGTCCACGCATTTTTTGTTTGACATTGGGGAACAAAACAAAATCGTTAGGATAAATCAGGTGAATGCGGCCAATGAGACATTAATTCGATGTTTTTCTCTTTCAAATACTCCATTATTTGACGTGTTGTGTGTGAGATTGCATTTTCATGAAGAATGATGCGAAGTTTTTGGTTGTTTTTCCTGATCTTGTCGATGACTTCTGACAAACAAATTGTTGTATACCATTCAGCATTAACTGTTCTCCGATCCTCTAAAGCAGTGTTTCCCAAACTTTACTGATCGCGGCCCACTGAAATAATGAATTTCATTTCGCGGCCCACCTAAAAAAATACAAAATTTTGGATATTTCTCATTTATTATTACGCTAAAACAATACTATATGTATATGAAAATATGAACTAAAACTATTAATAAACATTTTATACAATTTTATAAACATAAACATCTAAAGAAAATATTCATAAATGACACTGTTTTCATGAGTACTACATTTATTACAATTAAATGTGATGGATGACACTGTTTTCTTTCAGTAATCAACGAAGAAATGTCTGGTTCCAAACAAGAGAGTTTTAATCGCATATCTGGATCTACATCAAGCCGGTTCCTATATTTTGTCAAGCAAGTGTAGAAAACCCAACTTCACAATTATAGGTCGTACAAAACGGCAATAAGTATTTTATTGCCACATTGGAAAGCTCAGGATATTCAGAATTGACATGAAACCAAAAATCAATTAAATTCTTTTCGTGAAAAATAATTTTCAAAGAAGAATCTGAAGTTAACTCCACAAGGCAACCAAATTCCTTCGATGACAGAGAATTTTCAATATTGTTGATATTTTCTGTGCTCTGAAAAGGATTTTTAATCCATTCGAATTCTGTTTCTTCTTTAGGAAAGTATTTGTAGAACTGACTACCAAGTTCCCTCATGTGTTTATTGAAATCTTGAACAATTTCCTCAGGAATTGTTATACATATTCATTTAAAGTGGCAAAACTTTCTAAATCTTTATTCTCAAGACGTTTCTGCCATAGTTCCAATTTTAAGCGTAATGCTTTTATTTTATATTGGACGTTAAATATTGTGGTATTTTTTCCCTACAGTTGGAGATTCAACCCATTTAAATAACCAAAAATATCAGCTAGATATGCTAATTGAACCAGCCAAGTTGGATCATGCAAATAATTAATAAACTGGGACGATGATTTAGTTTTTTCATCTTTCAGAAACAATTTTATTTCTTATCGTAACTCAAAGAAACGAGTGAGATCTTTTCCGCGCGATAACCAACGAACTTCTGCATGAAATAAGAGTTGGGTATGGTCGCTGCCCATTTCTTCACACAATATTTTAAAAAGTCGTGCATTCAAAGCAAGACTTTGAATAAAATTTATGATTTTAACCGCTTCATCCATTACTGATTTGAGTCCTTTTGGCATTTTTTAGCAGCAGGTTGTACACAATGAATGCAACAATGCGTGATTTTTACTAATGGTGCCACAGATTTAATTCGTACTAAGAGTCCCTCCATTTCTCCAGTCATAGCAGCTGAGCCGTCAGTACAAAGACTAACGCATTGTTCCCAGTCAATTTCATTTTCGACGATAAAACTATTTAAAACTCAGATTTCGACTGTTATTTTGAATGCGCCTGCATTAATAAAAACGGCGCGCCCTGTACGCCTGTACGATAAACTCCGCCAAGGCCACGTGTATTTGATATTGTTGGGTTTTAAAGTGTTTAAATTTATTTATTTTTGTGTTTTAATTGTTGTGTTTAAAAGGTTTATACTTGAAAAGAGATTTTGGTGGCCAACCAAAAAATCGTTCGCGGCCCACCATAAAAGCAGTCGCGGCCCACCGATGGGCCACGGCCCATACTTTGGGAAACACTGCTCTAAAGCAATGATTGCGACATGTCCAGTACAACCGAAGAAACAAGCGATCATTTTCTTGGGTTTCGGTTCATCTTGGAAGACACAAACAGTGGATTGTTGCTTAGTTTCCGGTTCATATGAAAAAATCCAAGTTTCGTCACCTATAACGATGTTGTATACGGATTTTGCAGAGCCTAGGTTGAATTATTTGAGCATTCCCATACACCTGGGTTCTTAAGCTTATTTAGTTCGAGGACCCCCTCTTGAACAACATTTTTTTTTGGACCCCATCCCAACCCTCGGCATTTTACGTCGTTCTTGAGCCTTAATTTCTGGCTCAATAATCTCATAGGCACTACGTTATAATAAATATTGGTAAAAATGTATCGCTGGTTATTTTAATAAATGGTCTTGCACATTTATAGAGATGAACTTTTTTATTAGCATATAGAATAAAAAACATAAAATTAATAAAAATAGTAGTAAAAAGAATTAAATAAGGTACAAATTATAATACGTTAAACTCATACAAACATTTCTTGGTCAAATTTAGTCAAGATAGATCTTAGTATAATATGTTTTCTGTAAATAATTTGCAGTTAAATAAAAATAATTAAATTTTTACTAATTATCGTTTAGTTATGTCAATAACTAGTTAGATATCAACAAATACAAAAAGTCTTGAACATGTAGGTTTTTTCTTAAATGCGTTATTTTAATAAAAGCGAATAGATGAGGGATGTAAAGTTAATGTCAACATTGTTTCGCAGACCCCCGGTAATGGCTACGCGAGCCCCAGTTTAAGAACCGCTGCCTTACACCAATCAACCCGAGCCTTTTTTTGAGCTTCGGTCAAATTATGCGGAATCCATCGGGAACAGATCTTTTCACAGCAATTTAAAATCACCATGTTGGAAATGTTTATACCAACGCTCAACTGTCGTTACGAATGGACAATCATCTAAACTATTTTTATAATTATTCAAAATTATTGTCCGATAATCTCGTCTCGACATGAACAGCAATTTTTCATATTTATTAAACAAAATCTCGACACAGACTGAAGATAAAAAAATAAAACCGCGGCTGTGTTTATATGAAAGACTCACCTTTAAAATAATAGCTATTTATTTATTTTAGGGCACAACCAATTTTTTCTAACGCCCTAAGTATGTAAAATGTATATACTTATGTAAGATTTTGCAATAAAGGTTTAGTAAAATTAATGATTTTTTGCTTTAACTTAGGGACCAAAATGATAGCTTCAGGCCACGTTAAGTCTGTTCAGCACATAAAAGGATAATTTTCTTCTAATTGACTAATAAATATTAAATCATAATTTTTATATTTTATACGATTTCATTTCGTATTTGTAGTTTTATGTCCATCTTAATAATGATTTACTTTCCGAAAGAAAATTTCAATTATAATTCTGATTGCAGCACCTCCATTAGAAGTTTCCACGAGCTGCCACTGATCAAAGCCGTACAAGTCATGAACTTCATTTCGATTGAATTATGGAATAACCGGTATTTTTGTGTACTACACAACCAGGGCCGCCACGTAAATTCAGATGCCCATATGCAAACATTCATAAAACCGCCGATTACTAGAATCGAGCCCAAATGCCGACCGTGCGCTAAGACCGTCCTCTACTAATAGGATTTTTCTAGAATCAACCCAAAATACCGCACGTTGTACTCAAAAGGAAGGTTATAACCATTTTTGCGTGATTATAAAGTCTACTTAAAGTAAAAAGTATTTTTTTGTACATTTAATCTAATTTAAATATCAAAAGCAAGGTCGGAGCTGCAACCATAACCTCACTTACACTGTCAGACGCCATTTTACAAGCGTGGGTCCATGTTCGCTATTTTTGTACTTGGCTAGCATGGACGCTTCGTCTGTTGGGTACACAAGGACAAGTGTCCGCCAGTGCTACACGTTAGTGTGCAGTTACATCCCCTGTAGCACAAAATGGTTAGCCAATATAGAGACAATATATAAGCTATATTGAACATTGGCTAAATCTTGATATTTTACCCAATTTATGACCTATATATGTACAATATGGTACAACAATTTTGTAGCGAATATTAGTTGTACTATACATATCCTACATGTTTACAATATTGGTTGTCTTTGAATATAGAACCCTGCTATCCTTGCCAATAATCGGGCAATATTACAGCCAATGTTGGTCCAATCTGAACGCACGAGAACTGACAAGAAAACAAACACACGAAGTTAAATGAGCATGGTTATAGTACATGCATACTTGCATATGGTAACTAGCGTCGACGCACAAACATGTTTGTTTTTTTATGCGTCCAGCAGGCCAAAAATATGAGTTTTGATCCAAAGACTTTTTTTACAAAATTAGAAGAAGAATAGAATTGTTAATATGCTGCTGCATAACAATGGGGATTTTTTATTTCGTTATTTATCTATTTATTTATTTATTTTGTTTTCCTTATTTCTTTGAAGTTCTACAGAAACAAATAGGTTTGTTTATATTGTGAATATTGTAAATTCGCACTTGCTTAGAACTTTTGTATGCCACAGCGGACGTTCAAAGTTCTTAAACAAATAGGTTTGTTTCTGTCAAATCTGAAAAATCAACAAAAAATTCATTTCTGTCTGTTTTTTTCGAGATTCACGTAAAAATTATTATTCATCTAGATGAAAATGTACTTCGGACAATAATTTTTGTTTTTTTATTCTAAACAATTTGTGTCATACATGTTTTTGCTGTTAACAATAATGGAGATGTTTCAAGATAACCCCGTCATTCCCCAAATATTCATCTAAAAATGCATATGACAAAAATAAATTGTTTAATTACTATAAATAATGTTGTTTTTGCTGTTCAGTAACAGATATTTAAAATAAAATAGTTTAATTTGAATGAAACCGCACGCAAGTCACACGTATGTACTGAAACCACCCATCCGCGGATCAGGACAAGAACGTTCAGTGTAAACGCTCGTTACCGCACGCACGGATACAGTGTAACCCTAGCCTTACGGTCAGCGTCAGAACTAGCACTGGCGAACGCTGGTGTAGGCACCTTAAGAAAAATGTTTGGCTTGTGAGTCTCTTTTAAGAAAAAATTCTAGATGTGAGCCTGATGCCGCCCTTTTGATGAACCGTATGCTGCGCAGATCCTAAAAACAAGCACGCGGCGGGTCTGGGCACGACTTGGGGCGACTGTATTCAGAGGCTTATGTACGTTAAAGTATGAAGACTGTTGTAGACAGCTTATTACTATTTAAAATTTGTTTAATCCTAACCTTGCACTTCTTTCATGATGCGATGTTCTAAATTTAAATCAGACTCATGTAGTCCCATGAAAATAAGTAAATCTAGATAATTCAAAGTCAAACACTTCTCGGTATTTCACTATGTTTTAGACTGTCTCTTTACGAGTTCTTATCGTTGTTTGTTATATTATTTACACTATGAATCTTGATCTAAAAACAACACATTATGTGGTTTACATCCTCGCACTACGTCTGAAAACTCATTTCTTACACAACATATTATTCCACCTGCTCAGTAAACTTCAGAAGAATTAAATCGCTTATTTGAGAAACCCAAATAATATCTCCAAAAATCATGTTTTGACAAAATTGTTAAAAACCGTTTATGCTTTCAATTCTGAAAAATTAACTTGCTTGATATTAACAGGTTGACTGCCATAGAAAATTACTTAAAAATGTTCAAGGTGCAAAGTTGAATATAGGTAAATGTTATGTTGGTCTAGAAACATGGTTCAAGGGTTTGTTTTTATATTTTTGTTTAATTAACCAATATTTTTGCAAATTCGTATTCGTTTTTATATTTAATGTATTCTTAAACCTAAGTAATGTTAAAAACAATTTGAATTTCAGTTTTTGATTTAAAATATTTGTAAATTCGCACTTGTTTAAAACTTTTGTATGCCACAGCGGTCGTTGAAAGTCCTTAAACCAATTTTATGCCCGACCGCTGGCATAATATTCACGAAAATAATTCATAGTATTCTAGCGGTCGTATACGACCGCTCGGGCATACGGGGAAATACTAGCCGGCGGTCGTATACGACCTCGTGACAGTCAACCTGTTAAAATGTATTTTTACATGAACATTGACGTCCTACTAATGATTTTTAATCGAATTTAGAAAACACCTGTTCATTATTTTCAAAGAAGAAAAAATATGACATTTATGGCCGGTTGCTAAAGTAAGAGTTATCCCTAACTCGAGTTAAAATCATTTGTTTTTGTATGGTACAACATACAAAAACAAATGATTTTAACTCGAGTTAGAGAAAACTCTTACGTTAGCAATCCGACATTAGTGTTCCTCAAATAAATTAGTATACGCAACATTATCGGCAGTGGCGTAAAAATTGGTTGGCAGACTTGCAAAATGCCAGAGGCCTCCAGCTCGGGGGCCACGACGATACAAACGTTTTTTGAAATCGTTCAACAAGTTTATATATTTTTTTTGAATGTCTTAAAGCACTTTAGTTTAAATCCACAGATCTGTCTCAAGCATCCAGAGCCGCAGTAAGATGGGGGGGGGGACGGCCCCTAGTGCACTAAGGAAAAGGGCGCTGACGGGCTTGCTAAGGGGCGCCATTGCGAAGATGAAGACCTTTCTTTTTTGCTCGTCACTTGGATTTTGCGAGGTGAAGACCTTTTTTTTTGCTCATCACTTAAATTTTGAGAGATAAGAACCATGTTTTGGTCTGCAAGACCCCGAAAGTGTGATTGAATGTATTTTATCGTGTATTTGACATCATCATAAATCAGTTGAGATTTCGCTTCTTTGGAATGAATGAAATAGTTTCCAATTTGAGTGTTTTACATCCTGCATCCTTGAAAAATATAAATGACTATATAGACAGGGCTATAGAGTTAGTCGATTTGTATAAAAAAACAGGGCCGTTTTCGCCTAGGCCAACGAGGCCATGACCTAGGGCCCGCTTATACAAGGGGCCCGGTCACCGGTCTTAATTTTATTGTGTAAAGTTAATGATTTTTACAAAAAAAATTAAATAATAAAATTTCAACCATCTTGCACTGATTTATTCACAATCCCAATTACAGCGACAATGAATAATCAAGGTTAAAAATAGGTCTCAAAATCGTTGTAATCGCTTATATTTTTTTGAATTTGTCTTGACTCATTCTGGGAGGGTGCCAGTTAAATACCTATGGCCTAGGACCCTTACAGTTCATAAGACAGCCCTGTAAAAAAACATATCTTTTACATTTGCAAAATAAATTCTCAGCTTTTAGACACGATATTGAAAAATTGCCCTCTGTAAGAGAACTCGCAGATTTATTAATTCTAAATATTTATTTTGTGTCGTCAAGCTTCCCTGAAGTATCTTCCCGATCGTTCCCAAAATTAAAATAATAAAAACATATTTAAGGAATTCCATGGTCTAGAAAGGTTGCACAATTTAGCAATAGTCAGTCGAACATTCCTTGGCTTGAAATTTGAACTTTGATTAAATAATTGACAATTTTGCCGAAATGAAAGCGATAAAAACAATTTTATTTTTTGGTAAGCATTTTCATTCATGTATGACTGAAACAATAAAAAGTGAATAAAATTATAAAATCAATTAGTACTATTTATATCTTTTGTTATATTCTGTTATTTAATAAATATACTTGATTGCACCAACGCTGATTAAGCTAACTGAGGTTCTATGAGGCACTAAAAGTATCTAGGGTAACTGCAGCGAATTTCGACTACTAAATTTATTTATTTTTTAATTTACGTACTATTCAATATTTTGGTAGGAAAGTGGTCCCAATCGATACCTCATTCACTTAGCTTTAGGTGCTAAATATTTTCACGATGAAACAAGCTGTTATTACAACTACAGTTCGACATAAAGAAAATATGAAAAAAACGTTGATTTCAAAAAAGTGATGTTAATATCGACTACCCTAAAATTTTAAGATAATCAACGTTTCTTGTCTGTTTTACATTTTATTTAGGTAAAAGAATATAATAATAGAGACTTTTAGTAAGACGTGATTTTAATTGTCGTCAAATTAGGTAAGTGAAACATGCATGTATGTAATATCGACTAGTCCGTAGTAGCTTCATTCCTCCTAGTCGATATTACCTGCAATCAAATCTGTTTTATTTAGCCTGTGATATTGTAACAAAATATTATGAAAATCAAATTTTACCAGCTAATATATATGCATTTGGATCAGTTCTTATCAGTTTATTCAATGTAAAATATTTTGTTCAACTTTCCTTTGATAAACAACTGCTAATTAAAACCAATAAAAAATATTTTAACACCTAAATAATATAAATATCTACACTGTTCGTCTAACGACATTCACACGTGGCTTAAAATAAAGTGAGGTTAGTTTTTCACATAAACATAGTGTTACGTTATACTACCGCTATATGGCAGCAATTATTTAGAGAAATAATGGGATAGTCGAAATTACCTGCGTAGTCGAAATTCGCTGCAATTACCCTATAATAAATTCAACGACGAGCTTAATTCTTTGAGGGCCAGTACTTCAGTTTCAGTACTTCAAAAAACCCCTTATGTACCATCAGTGGCGGATCTACATACGGGCTAATAGGGCTTAAGCCCTAGGCCCCAGATCCGCAAGGGGCCCCCGACCTCTCGGACATATACATATTATATTCTATACCAAACACGGTTTATAAGAGAAAAGATCAAAACAAAAATATTACTTTAAAAAACAACACAAATATGTTGATTTTTAATAAATATTAGTAAATTTGTGTCATTAATTTTTTGTGTTGTTTTTAAAGTAATATTTTTGTTTCGATCTTTTCTCTTATCCCTTTCTGGATTTTTTAAGGTAAGATGAGATAGGATAACTAATTGTTGTTATTATTGAAACGCTGCTAATTAATTTTGCTCATTGTTAAAGTTTCTCAAATCGAGAATCGAATCGTTTAGTTCGAAATATTGTTCTAACTCCTAGAATCCATCATATTATAGGACTAACAAAATAGACATTTCATAAATTACTTATTTTCTTTTATTTTTGACTTTTATCCGATCAGCTATTTTGAGCAATTCAAAATTGTATACAAAAACAGCTGATTACGTACGAGTGTCTTATAAAGCCCAGTCGCTGAAACAACGCAGTTCGTCATTTTGCGTTATAACTTTAATGACAAACTTAGTGGCGAAAATATAATTAAATCAATTTTTTGTGCATGTGAATTATAGTCTAATATTGCTCTTCATTCTTTTATTTTAATAAAACATACCTTTTGAAGTCATATTTAGTTTGTGTTTGATGGTTATTTTGAAAATTTACAAATTTTAAAAGTTTTTATTTAATATAGGGACATCTGTATTCGTATCGTTGAATAAAACGATGTTTACATTTTTGACATTTTGTAATACGCGGTGATGTGCTTTGATACTTCTAAAAATCTTTTTTATTTAGCTTGCTTATGTGATTGTACTTTAATATTCTTGTTTGTACTTCTTAATACATATATTCAATAAAAATGTAATAAATAATAATTACCCTTTAATATTGTCTTTTATTTTTTAAATTTTTTGATTGAAACATGTGCAGGGCCCCTTGGTATTTTTAAGCCCTGGGCCCCCAAAAAGCTAGATCCGCCACTGTGTACCATTCATAACCTCAAGTTGATGACGAGCAAGTTGATGACGAAGCTCAAGTTTCACCAGCAGCATCCAGGAAAAAGATCTGCTGTAGATAACTGTAGATAGGATATTAAATAAAAGTACATGATGGCAATAAATTATATTAAAAATATTTCTCATTTTGACGTGATTATAGCAAAAATTGTTGTCCCTGACATTCAGTATGCCCCTTTTTTTGGCCAGCATTATATTTTGCAAAATGCTGCAAAATCCTAAAATGTGTGACAATTCACACTTCACATCAATTTTTTTTGTTAAACTTATCGCTATCTTTGCGTTGGATTTTGTTAAAACAATGAAATTTGTAAAACAATATCCTAAATTAAGTACAAACGAAAATGGAATAAGATCAAAAGTATAATATGTAGACACACATTCACACCTACTCAGATATGTAGCTTGAGATAATTGTAGATAGGATTTAGTTTATGGCGCAATAAAACACGTTTCATGTTTACAAAGCAAACTAAGAACAAACGCACACTACCTGACGTGTATTTAATTTTAAATCTGATACAATACATGACTTTTCCAATGTATTCCTAATAAAAAAGAAAAAAATACATTAATGGAATAGAAAAAATTATATACGAGGTTTAATTAAAAAATTCGCGGACTAGCATCATAAAACTTTATTGATAAAAAAATATTTAATATTTAAATTATCACATTCCAAATACTGTCGGTCTGAGACATCATAACGTTGCCAGCATCTCATCCATTTCTGGAAACATAATTTGTAGGCACTTCTTGGAATCGTTCTTAGTTTCCGTTTTATTTTTCTCTTCAGAGGGTAAAGTAGCGTTCACAGCTCTAAAGTTAGTTGACTCCATGTTACATGTTGTTGGTAGTGACGGTGAAAAGCAGGGGCGACAGGGGCACAGGCCCAGGCCGCCTGCTCTTTGGGGCGCCAAAACAAACGCTTAAATATACATATTCTAAGTTTTTATTAAGTTTTTCTGTTTTTATTTAGATCAAAATTATAAATTTTCAGCTCTATATAAATCTTGTACATATTAAACACAAAAATGAGTTTAAAGATGTACACATTTATTTATTATATAATAATATTCAGAGATATTAACTTTATTACACATCTGAAAACATTTATGACTGATTTTGGTGGCACATTTAGATATACAATGGCACCTTGACTTACAAACTTAATTTGTTCCTGACCGCGGTTCGTATCTTAAAAAGTATGTATTTAGAAACACAATTTTCCATTATATCTTATGGGAAATTATCCAAAAAATTAAAAAAAAACAATTTCAACTAAATGAAGAAAATGCAAAGAAATGGAGAATGAGTGAAAAGGAACATTTTTTCACTCATTTCTGTAAATATGCATTTTGTATACCATTACATATTAATTTTTATATATATAATTTTCTGTTTTAAATGATTAGTATGAAAATCATCTTCCATTAAATTGTAAAAAATCAGCTGTGGCCACCACAGGACCGACCGCCATCACAAAGTACTTGTATAAAATACATTCTAGCAGCAGAGTAGATATAACTTATTTTCTATTATTTTCTAACAGAGATATTATTTATCATGACCATGGAAACGTTACATATAAGTATGAAAAAATAGATACTTAGAAACATTTCGAAAATAAAAGTTATTAGTTATTGCATTTATAGCAACTTTTGTTAAATATTTTTTTTCGAAATATTTTTCTGTTGCTAAATATTCGCAAAAAATCAAATACAAAGTATTTGTTTAATTTATGCTGCTTTATCAAAAAATGTCTCAAATAAAAGTTGTTAGTTATTGCTTTTATAGCAACTTTAGTTAAATAATTTTTTTCGAAATATTTCTCTGTTGTGTAATATTAGCAAAAATCTTAAAATCGACACGAGTAATCTCCCATTTCCAGTTAACCGATTTTTACCGAAAGTTCATCAACTCGTGTCATTGATGTCAAAAGCTTAAATATGCAGTTTCATAAAAATCCTTTAACCGAAGTTGCTCTGCACGTGTACATAGACAGACAGACGGACGGACGGACGGATAGACGGACAAACAGACCGCCAAACATCATGCTAAAAATAGTTAAAACGTTATGTAGGTCCCTCAATTCGTGGAGATCCATCGAAATCCCGAAATGTCAAAATCGGTATGATCACAATACCTCCCTTATATATGTTGGCGGTCGGTAAAAAAAGACAATTTTCTTGTGTCTGGTTTTGTGGCTCAGAAGTTTTCAATTTGTTGCCTGTAGTAGTAGCCTGTTTCTAGTTAAGAAGTTTATTTAGAACATATAATTAAATATAAACTTAGCACAGTTAAACAATATTTATAAATTAGTTACTAGAATTGGTTCTATAAGCAAACTGTTGTCTATCACCTGAACCTAGAATTTTTTCAGTTGGCAGTGAAAAGTATTACAAAGTAATAAAAGATGGACGTATCGCTGCCTCTTATTTTTTCCCCCACTATATTCTGTAGTATCAAAAGTTGAAATGATGTTAGAGTTGGATAGTATTGAAAAAAGTATAATGTAGAATGGACTTAATGTTTTTACTGTTGTTAGAATGATGTCTATCAGTCTGTCGGTCCTTGGACACGTGTAAAGCGAATTTGGTTGAACGGATTTTTATGAAACTTCATTTTCATATCAATAGCATCAGTTAATCAACTTGTGGTAAAAATTGGTCATCTAGAAATGGAAGATTTTTCGTACCGGTTTTAAGATTTTTGCAGATATTTCGCAACAGAGGAATATTTCGAATTTTTATTTTTTACGGATCCTCTGCGGATGCGGATACGGAGCTCCAGTACACTACTAGTTATAATATACTGAAATGTGTAACTTAATATCAATTTTTATTACCTTACGTTGAGAATATTAAAGTTCCAGAACCATTTTTTTTTTTTAACGAAATGTATGTTTATGCAGGTAAAGTAATTCCAATTTCTACATGTATATTAAGACCGTAATATTTAAAACAATATTGTACTTAAGATCATAAAACTTGTACAAACCCGTTTGTGGAAAATCTAGGTTGAAACATTAGAGGTAAATCCGACAAATCGTCTACTTTAGATGTATAATATCGGACAGGAGTTTTACAGAAGAGGTTTACCAGGAGATTATCTTGTAGTTCTTTTATATGAAACTTGTACAGAGTTATTAACTAGACAGTAAGGATACAGACCGCCCAGAGTTCTTAAGTAATCGCTGAGTTACTTGATCTGCTAACTGGTTTCACTGGAACCAGCCAATGTTTGTTGTACAGCTCTTAAAAGGGCCTGTGTAATCCAATTATAATTACTTCTAGAAGTAGCAGAGCCAGGTGCCGAAATATAAAAATAATTAAGATTGAAATTAATATCCTTTTCATTTTTACAACTTTATTATATTAGATAAGAAATGTAGGTAGGATTAAATATGTAGATAAAATATGCATAGTCTTATGTGGGTTTACGCTGTTCAATTTCAATTTAAAATTGAAATAGTTGACCTTCTATTTATTGTTGTGTGTTAAATTTCATCAATAAATTGATCAATGTTTGCTGAAAAAATTGATCAACTTATTTAATTTTTTATCAATTTTTTAGAGACTTATAGGTATAAGATATTCCAAACGTTTAAACAGAACTAAATGGAATTTTTATTTTTGTAAGTTGTCACGAGCTGGCTTTTCAATAATTGAATGGGCTTTTGCTAAATAAAATGATCAAAAGACTCATTTAAACTTTAAAAGTTACTAGTTTTCGACATCTAGTTCCACTTAAATCAAAGAAACAGACTATAAGCTATTCCAAACGTTTACGCGGTACCAAATGGAATTTTAATTTTCTTAAGTTGTCACGAGATAATATTATAATGTTTGAAGTTGGCTTTTGTTAAACAAAATTATCATAAGCTTCAATCAAACTTTAAAATTTACTAGAATTCAAAATCTATTTCCGCTTAAACCAAAGAAACCGACTATATTATTATATATTTAGCTATTGCCAAATGCTTAGTAGAGTTTTGTAAACATGACACCAAAAAACCCTTATAACGTCACTCATGTGTCTGTCTGTACGGTAAAAAATTTAACCAAACGGCTGAATGAAGTTAAAATTTTGACGTGCTTATACATCTGTTTATCCCACATATAGGAAAAATACTGAGAGTTCATAAAAACACATCCCGAGATAAATATAAACAAATATGTATTTATTGAAAAATTAAATGTTTTTAACAATTTACTCAACAAGTAAATTTTTATTATTGTTTTTTTTTTTTTAATGGTATTTTCACAAAAAAATTATCATAAAACTTTTGTCCCCCACCACATCTCCCATAGGGGTAGAACTAAAAATATGAAAAAATCTCCATAATGTACATTGATAGGAACCGAAATAGTTCAACAGGAATTTTTGATCAGAAAAATATCGATTTTTTTGTGTTGTTGCAATAATAATTATTTTTTTAAAATTTAATGTGGGATATTAACAGCAATTTCATAGGACGTAGAACAAGGAATGGAAAGTAGTTTTTTAAAAGTCATTTCTTTTGACACAATTTTAGCCAAGGACGTGCTAAAAAAGTTCTTTTCTCGCATCCTTTTACCCAAAGAGCTTAAACTAAAAATCTGAAAAAATTATAGGTAATGTAGGAAACGTACGACGTGAATTTTAGTACAGATTGCGTTTTTGAACAATATGGCAGTTTTTGTGTTTTTGACAAAATTAATAATTTTTTTAATTAATGGCTAAAATATAGCTAATAATGCTTTGTATTTTTACTTGCCCGACCTTAGGGGCAAGTATTGTAATCGCGAAAATTTTCGATGTCGAGATTTTGACTGATGACCACGTTTCATGGTCCAGGGAATCCAAAAAACCTATTTTCGAAGTGCCGTCCGTATGTGTGTGTTTTTGTGTGTGTGTCTGTGTGTCTGTGTGTATACACGATAACTCAAAAACGGTTTAACTTAAAGAGTTCGTTCTGGTACTAAAAAATTCTCCTAATAATTGGGAAGAACCCTATTGTTTTTTATTAAAATCCGAAACCGGAAAAGGAAGTTATTAAACTTTAAAATTAAAAAAAAAAATCGGAACTAGTAAACCAAACATTGGACAAAAATTTGTATAGGACATAATTTGATGTATTTTTGAAGATATTTATCCTAAATTTTCTTATTTTACCTAAATCTTCTTTTAAATTTATTTTTATTTATTTATTTTTTTTATGTATTTTTTTTATTATTATTATTTTTATGGGAGGACAAGTCTAGCGGAGGTGTCCCTTCGCCACTGGTTTGTATTTATTAAAGTAGTATTTCGAAAATTCACACTTCACATAATTTTTTACCGACCGCCAACATATATAAGGGAGGTATTGTGATCATACCGATTTTGACATTACGAGATTTCGATGGATCTCTACGAATTGAGGTTCCTATTTTTAGCATGATGTCTATCTGTCTGTCTGTCGGTCGAATTTGCTCTGCACGTGTACACGGACGTGCAGACCAAATTCGGCTAAAAGGATTTTTATGAAACTTCATATTTAAGCTTTTGACATCAATGGCACGACTTGATCAACTTTTGGTAAAAGTCGGGTAACTAGAATTTGAGTTTACTCGTGTCGGTTTTAAGATTTTTGCTAATATTTCACAACAGAGTAATATTTCGAAAAAATTTATTTAACTAAAGTTGCTATAAAAGTAATAACTAACAACTTTTATTTGAGACATTTTTTGATACAGCAGCCTAAATTAAACAAGTACTTTGTGATAGCGGTGGGTCTTGTGGTGGACACAGCTGATTTTTTTAAAATTCTTATTGGGTCAAGTCAATTATTCCTATATAGGTCAACTTTTTAGATCCAACCGTTGTTCCACAATTTCTGTCCATAAAAACAGATAAATATATACAAATACATGAGTGTCATAAGGCCCGTGAAAACCGGGGGGGGGGGGGTGGAGCGAAAAGTTTTGGGGTAGAAGTTATATATATATATATATGTGTGTAACCGGGTATAATACTCGCAAGGGGGAGCGTAACTTCAAGCTACACTATTGCATAAGGGCTTCTTGCTTACCTTTTATAATAACTTTAGCTAAGATCGTTCGGCCGAGTTGAATAATTGCGATAAGCACGTTTGATTATTTGCCGCTTTTATTGCCCTTTGTCCACTTGGCCTAACAAATTGCACTCCTTAGTAATTACTTGGAATATATTATATCTCAAAAAAATAAAAAATAATCTGAATTTTTTAGAAACATAAACAAGACATAATCATATTTAATTTAACGTTGGATGCAGCGCAGTTACTTTAGAAGCTGTAAAACAATTTGTCACATGTCCCAATGTTTAATTTGAAGTAATTGTTTGCCGAAGTAAGGCGGTATTCCCACGTAAAGATGAGTCAGAGCTTCGCATAAGTTACAAATTACCTACAAGAGGAGACGTTTGATAACCTGCTGCGCGGACACGAGGATTACAAGTTTACAAGAAGGGCAGGCAGGATTAACCCGACAAGGGATTAACCTATCAACTCGACCATGTTTCGGTAATTACATGTGCGAACAGGTACACAAATAGATACAGTAGCTATATGAAAAGGTGTCAAGAAATATAGCGACGCGCTGCCACTATAGTTTTAAAATTTCCCATAATATTAATCTACAGGGCAGCGCCGGTAAAAAGCAGGGGCGTAAGGGATACAGGCCCAGAGCGCCCGATTTTAGGGGCGACAGAACTAATTCTTAAATATACATATTTGGAGTTTTTCTATTTTTTTATAACAAAATTATAAATTTTTATTTCTATATCAATCTTTTATAAATATTATACACATATTAAATACAAAATTAAAATTAAATATGTACACATTTATTGATTATATAATAATATTCAGTCCTTTATTGAACTTCTGCAAAATATCCAAAACATACATGCATATTATTGTAAATAAATAACAAAGAGTGTCTATTTAAACCAGGGGTCCCCAAAGTGGTCGATATCGACCCCCGGGGGTCGATATGACATTGTTAGGGGTCGATTCTGGCTCGGGAATCGATTGGGGGTCTATGGAAAAAACTTAAAAATTACTTATAATTTTAATATACAACTGTATTAGCTACACAGTGGTTGAGGCTGGTTTTAGCCATGTTAATTCCATCCTGATAAAACAGAGAAACAAGTTAGATGTAGAATTCCGTGGCGATTTAAGGCTGAAATTAACTAATTTGGAACCCGACATTGCTAATCTTACAAAGAGTCACCAACCACACTCGTCACATTCACAATGATAATATAATTATATTAGATAAATGTAATATAAATAAAAAACACTGTACAATAAACCATATAAGAAATCACATAAGCGTAGTTTTTGCTTGCCGTATTATAATAACGTAATTGTAAAATAGAGGGGGTCGATACGAAGTCGAAAAACTATTCTGGGGGTCGACGGTCAAAAAAGTTTGTGGACCCCTGATTTAAACAATCTCCTGACATGTTTGAAGACACTGTTTCAAAGATAGTTTTTTAAATAATTTAACGTAAAAAATGATCGTTCAGCAATACGTTGTATACTATACTATATCTCAGAAAGACTGATAGTAATAAAATTTATTATAGTAACGTTAGTAATATTTACAACAGCTTTTATAGCCAGTGGTGTATCCATGATTCTTGGTTAGGGGGGTAGCATTTAAGATGTTATTTGTAAGAGGAGGACTGGCGGCCCGCAATATATATATATTTTTTTTGTTGACCCGGAAGTTTTAGTGAAATAAAAAACTTGAGTTTATTTAGGATGTGGAATAGTCGTGTCCATAGATAAATATTAAAGAAGGAGGTTGTACGGGTTGCGAACAGCAATGAAAATTAATCAAATCAGCTGACAAGTTTTTAATAAGATTATTCTTCATCGGAGCTACAATAGGATATATAGTATAAGTGTATATAACAGTAGAATGTAGTGTACCAGTAATAAATTATAATTATAAAAGTATGAATGAAAGTATAATGTAAAAATAAAATAAATAAATAAAATATAAAAAATAAATAAAAATATATGTGTACCTGGTAAGAACATTAAATTCATAGATAGATGTGTGAGAGTGCATGTTGGAAAATATTAGTCAAAATTGATAAAAATAAATAAATAAAGTATAAAATGGAAAACTAGTCACAATATAAAATGAATAAAATACAATACTATGGTCTATTTCAAATTTAAAAAAAGTAGATAGCGCTGCGAACCGAGTACGATTTCCACTGGACAAATACAATATAGCGGAAAATTTAAAATAAGTTATATCTGGGGCATGGGCGTAGTAACTGGGTTAGCAAGTGATTTTTTGTTAAATTTAAAAAAGGTTAACAAGATATTAAAATAAACAAGACAGATAATACACTTACGGTATTTATACGACATAAATTTAGTTTAATGGGGAATTTGAAAAAGTTAAAAAATATTAATTTTAAAAATTATGTACTATTATATATATAAAAAGAGAGATTTGGCTAAAAGAGTTTAAATAAAGCCACAAACAATATATCTTCAGAGCTAAAGTTACTTATTTAAATAATTATTGTAAATAAAAATTAAAAATATATGTATATATGAAGGTCTAAAAATTATATCAATAACTTCCTCATTGGGCACAATCAGCTGGGCTGTCTTTTGGCATCACATTAGTCCTCTATCTTGATCTATTAATTGTCAAGTGTCAGAAAATATTTACGGAGTGATTATTTAATGGCGAGACGACGTCACTGAAAGTTTTAATAATTTGCCGTTTTATACACATCGTAGCAGGCGATTATGCGCGCATGCGCATAATCTTTTTTTCTTCATAAATCAAAATCAAATTTTCTTCAAGGTTATTATAGTCATAGTATTCTGCTAGGAGGCACGTAAAATTCGGTGACGTCGTCTCGCCATTAAATAATCACTCTGTATATGTCAGATAACCTAAAAAATATATAACTGCGTAAAAACAAATTACATGGAGAATTTTCTGTATAAAATCTACGCCGAGAATATAAATAAAAGTCTAAATATGTAAATAATAACAAAATATATGAAAAAATTATATAATATAAATAACATATGTTTCCAATGTATGACACTGAACATTTGTCAATTTGGACTAAAAACAATATTTTAACAGTGTAATAAGGATGACGATCTAAAATCTAAATCAATCCGAAGCAAGGACAAACAGCTCCTATCTTCTTACACACATTTTTCTACTTTGAAATAGACCATAGGTACATAAAAACACATTTTTTTTTTTTTTTTGTTAAATTTTTAATGTTTAATGTTTTTTATTTATTTATTTATTTATTTATTTTTATCAATTTTGACTAATATTTTCCAACATGCACTCTCTCACATCTATCTATGAATTTTAATGTTCTTATCAGATAAGTACGCATATATTTTTATTTATTTTTTTATTCATGTTTACTTACAGTCTGTTCCAAACGGTTAGGCGGAACTAAATGGGAATTTTGTTCTTTTAGGTTGTCACGAGAAGGGACCTTGCTTGGGTTATTTCTTTTTTCACGTTGGAATGTCAAAATTTAAAATTCCAACAATGAAACCATAGAAACGAATGACATGTCAAAATTAAATTATTTTTTTTTACAAATTTTAATAACAAAAAAATAAATAAATGGGAAATTTGTATTAAGAATGCACAAAATATCAAAATATAAGAAAATGACATTTTAAAATGATATTAACCTTAACCAAAAAATGTTTACTGTAAGTATGATTTACAAAGCTTAAACAAAACGGCCGAAAAGCACGATTTAAACTATGAAAGTAACTAGATTGCAAAATCTAGTTCCGCTTAACCGTTTGGAACAGACTGTAGTTATTTGTGTACAGTCTATTCCAAACGGTTAGGCGGAACTAAATGGGAATTTCGTTCTTTTAGGTTGTCACGAGTAGAGATATTGCTTGGGTTATTTCATTTTTCACGTTGGAATGTCACATTTTAAAATTCCAACATTGAAACCATGGAAACGAATGACATATGTCAAAATTAAATTATTATTTTTTATATATTTTAATTACAAAAAAATTAATAAATGGGAAATTTGTTTTAAAAATGACACAAAAAATCAAAATATGAAGAAAATGACAATTTAAAATGATATTAACCTTAACCAAATTTTTTTTATTGTAAGTATGATTTACAAAGCTTAATCAAAACAGTCAAAAATCACGATTAAAAACGATGAAAGTAACTAGATTGCAAAATCTAGTTCCGCCTAACCGTTTGGAACAGACTGTAGGTACCATGGCCAAAAAGTGGATCTTTTTCGTCCGTATCTGAATTTGATAGCCGAGACCTTCAAACAGATGGGGACGGAAAAGAACTTTTTGGCAAAGGTGGACATTATATTTTTTGGCCGACCAAAAGTAATTTTAATTAGAAAAATTAAACTTATTTATTTTTGACCGCAGAGTTAAACAGCAGCAAAAATCCAAAAAGAAACTATTCTTAATTTAATAAAGAAAATGTAAAGAAATGGAGAACGAGTGAGAAGGAGTACTTTTACACTATAAATATACATTTTGCTTACAATTACATATTAATTTTTATTCATGACATTTTTTATTTTACATGATTAGTATGAAAATCATCTTCCATTAAATTGCAAAAGAAAACAATTTTATTGTGTTTGGTTTTGTGGTTCAGTAATTCTAAATTTGTTGCCTGTAGTAGTAGCCGCTTAGTAGCCTGTTTTGTAGTACTAAAGAAAACAGTTAAAAAAGTATCTAGAGGTCAAAATGGGATATGAAAAAGTTCGTATCTCGAAAAGATCGTATGTCGACTTACAGTCGAGGTATCACTGTTTTAGCAAATTTACATTCTGATAACTGGTATTCGGAAATTAAAATATTTAAATTGCAATGATCTGAAACAAAAGAATATGTTTGAAGTAAGGTTGTGAGCACCCAACCTTCCTTCTTGGTACGCCAGTGCATATATAATAAAAGGGCGCAGTTTGGCTGGTCTTTCCCCGGGCGCCAAAGAAGCTAGCGCCGGCTCTGCTACAGGGTGAGGAACACTTGATTATTTTCTTAATAAAAAGAGTTATAAAAATATTGTTCAAATAAAACTTATTCCGAGTATTGGGGTATTCGGACTATAATGGTATCAAATATTTTTACTTCCCCGACCTTAATATATACGGACAAGTATTGTAATCGCGAAAATTTTCGATGTCGAGATTTTGACTGATGACCACGTTTCATGGTCCAGGGAATCCAAAAAACCTATTTTCGAAGTGCCGTCCGTATGTGTGTGTGTCTGTGTGTGTGTCTGTGTGTCTGTGTGTATACACGATAACTCAAAAACGGTTTAACTTAAAGAGTTCGGTCTGGTACTAAAAAATTCTCCTAATAATTGGGAAGAACCCTATTGTTTTTATTAAAATCCGAAACCGGAAAAGGAAGTTATTAAACTTTAAAATTTAAAAAAATTCGTAACTAGTAAACCAAGCCTTGGACAAAAAATTGTATAGGACATAATTTGATGTATTTTTGAAGATTTACCTAAATGTTTTTTTAAATTAAAAAAAAAAATGTATTTTTTTATTATTATTTTTTTTATGGGAGGGCAAGTTTAGCGGAAGTCTCCCTTCGCCACTGGTTTTTCATTTGTTTTGCAAGAGGCACTGCAGTTAAAAACTATTTTTTAAATTACACTACACATATTATTTAACACAATATTATATAGCTATTTTTTCTCTTTATATTTTTTTTTCTCTTATTTTTGAGAAAAGCTTTTTGTCTTAAACACCATGCGAGAGAGATTCTGCTTTTCAGGGAAACGTTCTGCATAGCACCATGATGCCTCCTGCACATTTCTTCGACATTCACCATAAATTAATAATATTTCGATTTTAACTTCGAGTAAATACTTAAAAGGCATTATTTTCAACAACTTATTCCACAATTTGACGAGTAAAAACAATTGCATGCATTTGTTTTCATTATTTACCAACAAATAAGTCGTCATTTGAAGGCCACAAAATGCGATTTTCACAAATTTTGTTATGTAAGGATATATAAGTTTTACACCGTTGAACAGAGAAAAAAATTATAATAATATGAAAAATAATATGTGTATTATAATTTAAAGAAAAGTTGCCATACCTTTTGCAAATCAAATGCATTTGTTTTGCTCCAAATTGCTATAAATAAGTTTTAATTGAACAATATTTTTATAAATCTATTATAAAACCTAATTATTTTCAAGATAAATACTTTGCATTGTTTGTTGAAGGCAGGAAAGATAATATTTCGCACCTTACAGAATCAACAAACTTAAATCCATCGCTTATTTATCCCTTTCGCTGCTCCAACCGTATATACTCGTAAATAAAAGTGTGGCCCGATACGCTCCGAGCGAGTTAACTCGCGCCGTGTTTTAAATTGTTCCCTGCTCAACACGACTATTCTCGCTGGGTACCCCAACCAGTTCAAGTGCTTGCGAGCACGTTGCGTTGCTATATGTTGCTGTGCCGTTTAATTCAGTTAAATAGGGTCTTACATTCAGTATATCTATTTATTTATATTGATTTTATATATATGGTAAGTATATTATAGTTTATTCCAGTTCGGTATACGGAACTAGATTACTAACTCTTTGTAAGTTTCAAAGTTAGTATAGCAAATAGGTAAATATGTAAACAAATATTTTTTTAAATAAAATCTTTTTGATTGTATTTTTGTATTCATTCACTCACATTACATTTTTTCCTAACATTAGTCATATCGTCACCATCATTCATCGTTACATGTCATGAAAACTTACACAAAAAGTTCACGCCAACTGCTCTACACGAATAAACTCGCAATCACCGAAATATGTGCGCACAGCGAACACGAAATCTCAAAGCGTATTGCGCAGTGAAAGGGTTATTAACGATTGAATCGGAAAATACAAAAATTTTATCCAGTCAGTCATTTCCTCATCATAATGATTTATGTTTGACTTTAATACAGACATGAAGAGAAGTGGCACAGTGCGGGGATTTTAATGCAATGCACGATCAGAAATGATACTGGCGGTAAATCATGAGACGGTGTCGCCGCGGCGCTCGGTTGAGACGCTAAGCGGTCCATCGGGACACATTCTCACTCCCTCGTTCTCGTCCTCTCCCTCGCCCTCACCCCAAATCCCCGAATACATTTTTTTCAAAAGATACAAATATAACTGCACGACCATACGATCATGTTAAATAAATTGCTAAAATGATATTTGTCAAATAGACATGAATATATTTATGTTACTGTTTGCTTCGACATGTAATGGACGTATATTTTATGTGTGAGATGTATAAAATAACCAGTGCCATCACATGGTGTGTGCCACCACAACTGGCGCCACAGAAAAGTAGGCGCCGCAGCAGATATATTTTAAGTTGGCAGACCGAAGGTATTTGGTTATTGCCAATGAGGTTGTATAATATTGAGACTGAACGAGGGTGACATCTTATGAAACCAACACCTCCTTGTTAAATATTTTAGCTACCGCGCTGCTTGTGTGGGGTTTTAATTGCAACATAAACGACCTTTTTTTAAATTTGGTTGTAACTTGCGGTAAAAAGTGGACTCGCATTCAGTTACAAGAAATACGTGATTCTTAAAAAGTCTATGGGCCGGTTTCTGAAAGCTTGGCCGGGTTTAATCTTTTGGTTAAACTCGGTTACAATAAAACAATTCCATAAGTAACCATAGCAACCATTTTCTAACTATTTGGTTATAGTTAACTAAGCTTTCAGAAACCGGCCCTAAGAGGTTCAAGTCCATTTTTAGGGATTTGTAGGTATGACCAGCACAAAAAAACTTATAACGTCACTCATGTGTCATTTATTTATTTAATGTAAAGAAAATAATGCATTTTTTATTTTAAATTTCTTTTTTAGGGTTTTGTAGGTATGACCCTTACAACGTCACTCATGAGTATGTCTGCCTGACTGTTTGTCTGTCTGCCTGTTTGTCTGCCTGTACGGGGGGGGGGGGCATTTTTTAAATACACATTATATACAATAAATAATTATAATTTGTAATAAATAAAAATTTCCAATCACAGATAATTAACTTATATTATTAAAAGGAACATTATTAAAATCACAGTATTTTTTTAAATTAATTTATTCATTAAAATTACTCAGTTGAAAACTTTTTATATTTTTCCGAACTATGGATCTTTTTGAGTAGGTCTTTTATGCTTTGAAGCATTTTATAATAATCCGCACAGTTTTCTTCATAATTTACTTTAATCATTAATATTGCTTTTAATGTGTCTACATCAAGTTGAGTCTTGTCATTTGTCCAAAAACTGTTCATCAAGGAAAATATCCTTTCGGTAGAATTTTTTAGTTCAAGTTTTGTAAAAATAATTTTAGTTGAAATATATTAAAAATAAATATTAAAAATAAGTACCTTATTCGGGACAAAAAACCCGAATTCGAAACAAATATTGCCTCTGAAAAAAATCGGGACGCAAGGCGGAAATTCGGGACTGTCCCAGCGAATTCCGGACGTATGGTCACCTTAGGTGAAGTGTTGCCTCACCCTGTATAAAAGACAACGTCTCTCGTCTGTCCGTATGTGCGCTTTTCACTCGTGAACTCTTCATACAGTTTTTTTTATCTGTAGCTAAATCATCTGGTCTGATTGTAGGCTGTGTTTTATTAATATCGGTAGTAGTTATAATAATAGTTATAATGAAATTTGTGCGCGCGTGTAAAACGAAATTCTTTCTTTCCGTTTATATTTAACGCACTTTATTGAAATTATCAGCGATAACAAAGGTTTCATCAGTGGCAAGGCTGGTACACGATTTACAAACTTTAGAATTCAAAGAATTTTTAAAAACGATAGTCGTAAGTAAACATTGTTATACTGGGAAATTTATGTTCTCATATGGGTATATATATTTTTCTGCATTTTTTTGAAATATTTAGTGAATATAAGAGTGGTAAGATCCAAAAAAACGTAGGTCAATAATAACGAGTTATCCCCAAGCAAAGCCGGGGATATTTTCATTCGATCTGTTTTTGTTTCATTTGATCTGTTATTTTCATTTGATCACATTTTCTTATGATCTGTTAATCTAGAAAAATAATCTGTTCCAAATTACCGAGCGTAGTATCTACTCTAGGTTCATTTCCATGTGCATTATTTCATATTTATACAGATTTCTAGAACAAACCCTCTGAATAAAACAGTAAAACTTATCCACTTTAATATTTCACCCACTAAACCATAGTTTCCCATACTTTTTTGCCTCGTAGGCTACTTGCCGATTTTTTTGTTTTCCGTAGACCACCCTGCCTGCCTAATATTGAATTTTCTTAAACCTAATAACTTCAAATGTGTTTTTGACCGCTGACACAGTGCTGCTCACTATGATAGTGTTTTTTTTAGAGTGGACAATTGTAAAAAAATTATGTGATGTGTGAATTTTCACACATTTCAGGGTTTTGCAGGTATTTAGTAAGTGAATGATGATTATTCGGGATGCCAAAACAAATTTTATATTAAAATTTCTGTTTTGTTAAGTTTAATTCGAACGCCTAATACCATTACTTAGGTTTCTAAATATGTGCAGTATTTTTTTTTTTAATATAGCAAGGTTCTTTAAGATTTTGAAAATTGCGCCTATGGCTTTCATTGGTTGTTATAAGCTCCGCCCCTCTGATTTCGTGTACATTGAAACAGAATTTAATTATAATTTCAACAATTTCCACTCGTTATTAAATTTACGCTTTTAAAAATTAAATGCAATATTTGCCAAAATATAACTAGAATTTTGAAAAAATAATTTAAACATAAAAATGCAAAAAAAAGCAAAAAAAAAATATTGTCTCTTCTCGTGGGGATCGAACTGACTTAGTTAGGTGAAAAAGCTAACGCAAGTACCACTACACCAGGAGTAAGCCTTCCATTCGAGCGTGTTACAAAGCTGTAACTTGTGTATATTATTAGCCAAAAAACACAAAAAATGCGTTTTTTTCCAAAAACATAATCTGATCAAAAATTCCTGTTGTACTATTCCGGTTCACACCAATGTACATTACTTAGAATTTTTTCAGATTTTTAGTTTAAACCATCTGGGCTACAGGATGTGGGACAAAAATTTTTTTGCACAATTTTGGCAAAAAATGCTTCAAAATAATTTATTTTGCAAAAATAAAAATTTGATGGTTAATCCACGTACCAAGGGCTTTCATTTGATACCCTACTCAGAATTATAAAAAATTATATATTTTTTTCGATGAGCACATATTTGTTTATATTTTTAGGGGGATATGTTTTTTAGATATTTTAGTATTTTTCCTATGTGCGGGTCAAAGAGTTGTATAAGCATGCCAAATTTCAACTCTCTAGGTTTAGCCGTTTGGCTACAATTTTTACCGAGCAGACAGACAGACAGACAGACATACAGACAGACGACAAAATGACGGTTTAAGGGTTTTTTGGTCATACCTACAAAGCCCTAAAAATGCCGGCAAAAATATGTACCGCCCGGTGCGGACCACACCCATCGCCTCCCCCCCCCCGCACCCTAGGTACGCCACTGCTTGGGGGTCCATAAGACCACTCTGAGAATCATAGCACTAAACTAAAGTATTTTGAATATAAAGAATTATTAACGGAGAAGATTTATGCAACCATACTTACTACATGTAATTATAGTTGTCTACTTTAAAACTATCAGTACTCTCCGGAATTGAGTATTTGGAACGAGGAATATGACACTGGGTTAGCCGAAGATTATATATCCAGTTTTACTCAAAACCGGAACCGGGTACCCAAAAAACCGGTTTCGGTTCCCAGCACTAATAGAAAGCTATTGGAAATTCACAGAAATTCTACAGAATAAGTAACTATCCAGGACCCTATTTGAATAGACTCAAAGCTGCTCGAAATTCTGAGGGTCTCTTCAAATTATCCAAATACCAAATTGTAGATAACCACATTGAGAAGTGACATTACCGGTCGTGGAGCTGTGATCCACGACAAGATGGGTGTTGACTCTAGTACTCAGCCGACAATTTGTTGATAGCGAACAGGTAAATTTAAACACAGTACATTTTTAATTCAGTAAAATGCGAGTAAATATTTGCGACATTTTTGAATTTTTAAGCGCTACGCATGCATCGAAGTGTATAGCAGAAAGTATGCATCAAATTATAGTATTTAAAGTGTAATTTCAGTAGATTTATTGAAGTGTAATTTGTAGGTGAGCAGGTGTTAAATGCCGGACACGTAATTTTATGTAGTACATTAGAAGCTGACTGTCCAGTCATCTGAATAGACCATATTAGTAACTACGTCACAAAATGGGATTCAGTGTTGCCGCCTCGCGGTTGGTTTCCTTTTATTTGAATTTAGCATGTTGTTTTTTTGTTAGATTGGATTTTGGAAATATAAATTAAGTTTTCATAGTAAGAGAATGCTTCACATCGAAACTACAAGTCAATATTTATTTATTAAAATTCTTATTTTATACATTATAATTTAATATGTGATTATTTTTGCAGAACAATGTTATTGTGTAGGTTAATTTTGAAAAATTTACGTTAATAATCGTTATTATGGCAAGTAACATAGCAATAAGTGTGTATGTCATATCTAAATGGTTTGAAGGAACAATATGTTGTTTTTATTTTATCCATTATTGTTTTTCATTTTCATCTGTCAAAAAACGAAAAAAAAAAAAAAATTGCAATTAAGAATGTAGCTGTAATGTTTACAATTTGAAGCAAAACAATACTCCATTATGCATTCTAAAATATTAATGATTACTTAGTGTTAATTAAATAAATACTAAAGATATTTCGATTTTCATATTATTTAAAAACGTAACCTATAAATATATATTCGAAGATATATTTATAGGTTACGTTTTTAAATAATATGAAAATCGAAATATCTTTAGTATTTATTTAATTAACACTAAGTAATCATTTATATATATAATCATATCATAATATCAATCATATAAATAATCATATATATATATATATATATATATATATATATATTGATACAACCGACGTGGTCAGACCAATGATATCCAACAGGCGACCTAAGACCTACCGTTATTTAAAGGATTTCGCGTGTATATATGCCAGATATAGAATCTACCAGTTATAACTCTCAGGGCACACTGAGAGGGGTAAGAAAATCTCAAAAAAAAAATTCGCTATGTTTAATAAACATTATTAGACCCAGTATATGGAACCGCTTTTTCAGTATCACCTGTATAAAATAGTGTTGTTCAATCGACATTGTCAGGCCTTGCGACGTTGCCAATTTTATCATAGTGTATAATATGATTTGTAAAGTTGAAAACATTCAAACCGACTCATTCAGTCCTACTGTTCAGGAGTATGTTTACACTCAAGAGTGCATTTTAAATAAATTATAATAATATTATATGTGAAAAAACACTTGTTGATAATTCATATACGTATTTGCAATGTAACATGTGGATCAAAATGTCCTTTCTTCGGGCGGCTATGTTTTATATAAGAAAATCTCATTTTTTTTCGACAAATGACACGTGCATTATGAATACTCAATTAACAAAAGAAGATCTGCGATTTATAATACATAAGCCATCTGAGACTGAAAGACTTTTTGATCATAAGTTAGTAATTACATTTAATATATGCCGATTATTATTTTATACATAAAATATATTCGGGGGATCCTCCTGTGCTGTTTTTTTTCACGCGTTTTTGAAAATGATTACACTTCAAATTAAATAATTTTGTTACTCAATAAAATGAAGAAATATTAGTCAATACTGTCGCATACCTGACCCGAAAAGCACAGCCACTAGGTTGTACTGCGCATTAAAATATATTTTTACAAATTGTATCTTGGTTTTAATTATATTGGCGTATTATTTACGTATTTTGTTATTAAGGACATTTATTACTGTATAAATTCAGTAAACTATTACTGTCGTGATAATAAAAGGTAATATTTACAATTATATTTCTCATATGAAAAATAAAGAGAAGTCATCATCATCATTGACGCGATAGCGCGAGATGAGTCTAGATCTCTTGATTTCAAGTTTTGTGACCACATTTTCAATCTGTGTACATGTAGGAGTAATATAGACAGGATTACGTCTATTTTTTAGCGCACACAGAAATGCCCGTACAGCTTATAGCCGGTTGCTAAGCAGAGCCCGTAATTTGTCTAAATATTTTTTACACAAATTATTTTAACAATTTAATTATTATCTACTTGCGAGCGGTCAACGGCAAGCACAAACGATTTATTGCTGGCAGCCACAGGCTTGCTTGTGATAAGTAAAATTAAGCAAGATCCTTAGAATCACCGATAAACGAAATTCTATACACCAAAAAGAAGTATGCGTGTCAGGTGGATCATAAACGAGAAAAAAATAATATTGGTAAAAGGTTGTTTAATTAGACCTTTTTGTTATATCTCACTGTTTTTTTTTTTTTTTTGAGTGCAGTTTCGGCTCTGGCAATTCTCAAATTTACGGTGAGCCGAAACTACAGTCAGTGAACTAATCTGTGAAACGTAACAACAAGCATCATTTAACAACCTTTTATCTTCTAAGTGAAATTTACAAAGTTGTGGAAAATTTACATATATAAATAAAATTGGAGGTTAAATCTGTTCTTTTTTAGGGTTTTGTAAAACCCTTATACCGTCATTTTGTCGTCTGTCTGTCTGTCTGTCTGTCTGTCTGTCTGTCTGTCTGTCTGTTCGGTAAAAATTGTAGCCAAACGGCTAAACCTAGAGAGTTGAAATTTGACATGCTTATACAAGTCTTTGACCCGCACATAGGAAAAATACTAAAACATCTAAAAAACATAATCCCCTAAAAATATAAGCAAATATATGCTCATAGAAAAAAAAATTTTTTTTTTACAATTCTGTGTATGGTATCAAATGAAAGCCCTTGAAACCTGAATTAACGATCAAAATTTGATTTTTGCAAAATAAATTATTTTGACGCGATTTTTGCGAGAATTGTGCAAAATTTTGTCCCACACCCTGTACCCAGATGGTTTAAACTAAAAATCTGAAAAAATTCTAAGTAATGTACATTGGTGTGAACCGGAATAGTAAAACAGGAATTTTTGATCAGATTATGTTTTCGGAAAATAACGCATTTTTTGTGTTTTTAACTAAAATATGTAAAATATTTAATCCGCTATTTAACACAGTAAAGGAGTGAACGTTCGTAGATCAGTGGTAACGTTCTCGCTTCGTAAGTTGCAAACTACTGTTCAACTCCCGTCAATTTCTATTTTTCTGTTTTTTTTTTTGCATTTTTATTTTGTCAAAATTCTAGTTATATTTTGGCAAATGTTGCATTTAATTTTTAAAAGCGTAAATTTAATAACCAGTTTGAATGTATACGAAATCAGAGGGGCGGAGTTTATGACTTTAACAACCAATGGAAGCCGTAGGCGCAATTTTCATAATATTAATGAACCTTTCTATATAAAGAAAAAAAACTGCAAATTTTTAGAAACCCAAATAATGGTATTAGGCATTCGAATTAAAATTAATAAAAAAATATTTTAACATAAAATTTGTTTTGGCTTCCCAAATAATCATCATTCACTAAATACCTGCGAAACCCTGAAACGTGTGAAAATTCACACTTCACATAATTTTTTCTTGGTACCTATTTTTCGTTTCTACATGTTCCAAGTGAATGTAAGACCAAATTCACAAAAAAAATCTCTCTGTCTATCTGATATGCTTTTTTTCTATGGGTTTATTTATCTGACATTCAAAAAACAAGAGCTATATATATTTTCTCGTAATTTAATGTCATGACAGAGTGAAACCAGGTTTCGAGTCTATGATATGGCACCTTAAAATTTGAAGTTAAAAGGCGAATGTTGCCACCTCCAAAGTCCATCGTTGCACGCGGGGTGCGGTGGCGAGAAGTCGTATTACGTCATTGGGGGAGTGACCAAAGTGGAAGTAGATTACAGGGAGAGGGAAAAGTGCTAATATTTATAAATCAACCTGTATTTTTGGGAATCATAAAATATAGATTAAATATATTCGAATCAATTTGATTTTTTTTTTAATATCAAGATATGAAAGAAAATATCAAAATTTGAATAAGTAAATAAGTAAATAAATTTTAATAAAAAATAAAGTAAATAAATTAAATATTTTAATAAGTTTAAATTTGTATTTTGATTTATTTTTAATTTTCAATTTTACAGTGCTATACTTTTTTCAATTTCACATGACTGTTACTCAGTAAATGAATAAAAATTACAAATGTTAACACTTAACCACTCTATATTGTAATTTTATCTTTAAAATAAGCTCTTGTATGTGAAAAGTGATTAATATTTATTACCAATTCTGATTTTACATATAATTTTGTAGAAATAATAGTTTTTTTTTTATCATCAAAAAATTATGTTAATAATCATAGATTCGCCCCTTTAGGGGTTGATTTAACCTTTTGGTTAAACTCGATTACAGTATAACAATCCCATACGTTACCATAACAACCATGTTCTGACCATTTGGTTATAGTTAACTAAGCTTTCAGAAGCCGGCCATAATTATTTAACTTAATTTTTGGGACCATTTTTTTGTGTCAATATGAATTTGTATTCTACCACGGAAAGTCTAAAATAAAACAGGTAAATTTGACGTCACAAACTGTTTTATTCCAAAGATCTTCTGTTACCCATTTCAACCGAATTCAAAGATATGTGTAGGAAACGAAGGCGGAGCTTAAGACTCCCTCTACTATGATTAGATTAGTTTAAAACCACGCTACCAGATGGATACATCTCTCGATGCTTGGAAATGCCAGTATTTCATATAAATAGTGTTTCGGTGTGGGCCAAAGAATTGGTGCTAAATATTAATTAATTTTCATAAATAATGGCTCATTTTAAAGATAAAAGTACAATCTATAGGATTCTAGCTATGGAATTTGCAATTGTTATTGATTTACGGAGGAACAGTGATGTGAAGTTAGACAAAGTTTAGAACATTGTAAAACTGAAAATTAAAAATAAAACCAAATTTGAACTCTTAAATCCAACGGAGCCAATCTTTATATTCAAATTAAAAAAAAAAATCAAATTGATCCGACAACATTTGGTTCAAATTCTTTGGCCCTTTCAAATGCACGTATCCATTGAGCGTAACCCAGGTACAGTACGCTCTTAAACGTACACATAAATGTTCAATACTCAAAATTAAATGGGAACTTTTGTTTTTTACAATTATTTTTATTTTTTACAATTAAGAAAAGTAATTGTTCAAACGAGTTATTTGTAATTTGTAACCTTTTGTGTTCTTCTTTGGAATTAAGAATAAATTATGGACATTGATGTCCGTATTAGAATAATTTTCTGTGAAATATATGAACAAAGTTCAAACTTATTAAAATGTACATTTATTTGGGATTCTAATAAAAATATTAAATAAATTTAACGTCTCATTTGAAGCAGTAACATTCAGCACGCTTTAAAAAATCTATAAACTATAAAAATGTAATTATTTCTAAATTGGAAAAAAAAGAAGAATTTCATGGCGCAAATACCAAAATTTTAATTTGAACAAATTTGATACAAATCGGTTATATGCATTGTTTTCAAGTATCTACGAGTCTGCCAAAACTAAATTTGAGTTTAAAGTTTTTCTGTAAGACAAATTGAAAGAAAATATTTAAGTTCTTACAATGAACTAAAATTATCATGACTGGAATATTTATCTAGCTCATTCTATACAGTGTTGCCAGATTTAAGGCTTGACAACGTCGACTGAATTGTGCTGGTCTGACAAAGTCGGAATCGTACATTTTTTGTATAAAAAGTTATATACAAAAACTACTGGCGCGCGCTCTTCACGACAAATCAGTGAACTAAATTTGTATATAAATATACGATCTACCCTCGTATTCAGACCATTTGTGAAATTTTCTCTGTCATCGCTGCTATATAATCAGGGTGCAAGAGCTCCAAAAAACATGAAAAACGTTTTCAGACCATTCCCCTGGTCTGAAAACGTCAATTTTGGTTTGACACCGTCCATTGAGTACATAGAATTGGCTTGCATAAGCGGTAAAACAAATATATATATATATATATATATATATATATATATATATATATTATATATATATATAGTATAGTATATACTTATCAAAAATACATATTTTTTGCTCCAAAATTGAAGATATTCATAAAATTAAGGTAACAAAAGTAATGTCACATGTATTTTAAACCAGTCAAAAACTTCCAAAGGACTCAGCTCTCAGATGGCAGCACATGTATGTGACGACACACTAATATGGTCTATTTACAATATATGCATTCTGTTTGCAAACAAGTGCATTATGTTCATTGCCTCATGAAATAAAATTAGTTTTAGTTGGGCAGGGACAGCTAAAAGTCAAATATGCAACTTGCAGCTGTAAAACAGGTGCAAGCATATTAGTGCAGTTTTGTTTTTCTGCGACAAATGCAATGAACAGACTCGCATAGTATCAGTTACTTTTTTGCCGTAACTCAAAATATATTCCCATGCCTTCCTTCAGTCCATAACTAAATCTTTTCCCAATTTGAACTTAATATTAACTTTCCCACCGTTTACCTAAGAAAAGAAAAAAACTAGGATGCTTATCTTTGTCCTGTCTTGAATGACAATCAGAAACACTACAATTTGTTCTGTTTTTATAGTTTTGCACAACTTCTGTAGACAATCTAACAAGAATTCAACACTAAAACATACGTAATAAGTTCAAACAGTACTAGAGTAGCTAGTACAATATTTGATCGCCAGACAGCGTATTCGAGCGTGTCAGTTCTCAGTAAACTAATTTTTAGTTATGATTATTAGACATGAGATCTGTTCGCAAAATTTATACTGAAACGTTTATTTCGTAGGAAAAAAAATATATATTCAATTCTTCTAGCTTTTACTTAGTTAATTTTTGTTTAGTTTTTGCAAAAAAAAAAAATGGAAACAATTAAAAAGTATAAATAAATTTTAAATGAAATGTAAGAAACTGTATTAATAAGTTAAATATGTGAAAAGAAGGAATAAATAAATTTACTTAATTGTTTCTATTTATTCAAATAAAATGCCTAGTTTTTTTTTTTTTATTATATTAAACTAATGTTATTATCACTAGAGTTCGGACATATTTATGATTTGAACTTGTTAATACCTACTTCTTCATATATATAGATAGGGTGACCATTCGTCGGGACTGTCCCGCATTTTAATTGGGTGTCCCGCTTTAAGACACGTCCCGCAAATGTCCCGCATTCTAACTTTTGATTTCTTGACTTGTATTTGAGGAGATGAGGACCTTTTTTTTGCTCTTCACTTGGATTTGGGAGGTGAGAACCTTTTTTTTTTGTTCTTCACTTAGATTTGGGAGGTGAGGACCTTTTTTTTTTGCTCTTCACTTAATATAGACGTAGTTTTTAAATATGAAATTGAAATCTTTTAAATTCTTAAAAAAGTAAAATAAAATTAACTGAACGACGTTGATGCCTAGAAATAATGATAGGAACGGAAATAATCCATCTAATTAACATGGTATATCTACATAAGTGTTATTCAGTTATTCCGATACATTCAGTTATTGAAGCTTTTGAATTTGATTTGTTGACGGACTTATTTATTTGGCCGATTGCCGATAGAGAGTATTTTTTGCAATAACTCGTTTATTTGATGTTCAATTTTTTTCCATTTTAATATTCTTAATTTCAGAGTGGAATACTTGATCTTTCCTAGTTTAACCTCCTTCGTATCTCTTATAATATATAAGTTAGTAATGCTTAAACACACCCCAAAAACTTCCTATATAAATTTCTTGTCATTTTTTAAATATGGGTAACTCACTCTATTGCCTTAAAAATAAACTAAAACTGAAGGTGTTTCATTGGTGACGAGTCATTTCTTCGACTTGAAAAAATAAATGAGAAAATGTATTTTATATGAAATATAAAAATATATAAATAGAAGTAATGATGAAAAATGTTCATTTGTCATTAAGTTTCCATTTTTATTAAATAGATATTTTAAATATTCATTGTTCAACTGATTTACAACGGATATGGAAACAGTTTCATTCAAATTTCTTCAGTTTGAAACACGCGTTTTTCTTTTTCTCAATCGGTAATATTGGTAAAGAAGGAATCGTACTATATTATCCAAACAAACCGCCAGGGGGGTGAAGGCTTAATGGGAGAGTTGTGCTCGTGAGAATAGTTTCTGGATAAAAACATAGATGGCGTTAGTAACCAGTTTTAATTTCAAATAACCACAGTAGATGTCGCTAAATGCTACATTAGTTCCATATCATAGTGAAACATATGTCATTGTTTTTTAACGTCCATATTTTAAGGTGTTTTGTGGTTAATTTTGACAAGGAAATCAATTAATTCATGTACAGTGCCACGTGCTACAAATTATAAGTAATTTCCGATGTTTTATGTTCCAGTGTTCCGTGTTCTGTGTTGTTTTTCAATCATTTCAATGTTCTGTGTTTCCACTCTTCTGCTTGGTTTATAAGAATGTGTATGAAGAATAATCGAAGAACTGTAGTAGTTTCCACGTAGTAATCACAAATAAATAAAGCAACAATCAACTTATTTATGTATTTCTGTCTCGTACATGTCTTGCATGAATGAGAAAGAAATATATAAATAAGTTGATTGATGATTCGTTCATTTGTGATTGAATAAACTTCTTTGTATTTAAAATATTTAGTAAAAAACTGAACTTTGTATTTAAAATATGTGTATATTATTTAAAATAAAACTTGCTTTTATATTATTATCATGTTTCATTAATAAACATTTTTCTGCCTTAAAAATAAAGAAGTAACCTTCAAATAACCAGGCGGTAAATTTTAAATCGAATAGTTCCTGGGCGAAAAAAAAGAGGCGCCACTTTGCCACAAAAGCACAGAAAATAACATGTAGGTTTCGCATCTCCTCTTGGTCATCTGTGCAAACCGCTTCCAATATGGTTGATGAAAACATTTGTACGTAGAAGCACGTTTGAGTTAATTATTGTCATTTCATGTGTAATTAAGAAAAGTTATAAATACATATAAGTCAAAATGTCGGTAGTTACTATTGATAAGTTATATTCACACTACGAAGTAATCAGTAATGCAATTACAAACCAAAAATTATCAGATGTAAGTCGTGGGTGGTATTAGGCAATTTGGTATTTATTTAATATTTTTGACGTGTTCTTTTAGTGTGTTAAACAATATGAAGACATTATTGAAACAGGCAGTAAGGGAGTGGAGAAGGATAAATTATTAGCAGTGCAGTTTTTAGCCAAGTTTTTCAAATATTTTCCTTCGCATCAATATCAAGCTATCGAAGCTCTTTTTGATGCTTGCGAAGATGATAATATGTCAGTAAGTATTCAGATTGAAAGTATATTAATATGTAAATGTTTGGAACTGTTATGTTAAATTGTAATTAAAAATAGATCTAGTAATTAATATTAAATGTCAACTTTGAACTCTGCGAAAGTTTGAAATATTGAGTAATGTGAAAGTTTCCATTTTTTCGCCTTAAATATAGTTTATTTGATTGTTTATCGTTATGCTCGATATTAGCTATTTTCATATGATTGAAAAAGAAACTATAATTAATACAATAGGCTGGCCAAGAGTACACAGGAAAAAATTATAGTTGTTCCTAGAAAACCTTTATTTTTGAACTATTTATTTTATTATTTTTTTATTGGATGATACTTATTAGACATATTGGCCAGTTATTAATTTGGGACATTATAATTTACATCCATTCTTGAATTGGGATTTGGACTTAAAATTAATATGAAGGTAGAGGAACAGTGTGTTACAATTATGCTATGCCTGTCAGTTAATTGTACTTGTCTGAATTCCATAGATGTGGTTATAATATCATAATACTTTATCAATATATTGTGTTCATAAAAAAAAATATAATGGTGGATCCATTATAAAAACATTTGAGTCGGTTTCTGAAAGCTTAGTTAACTATAACCAAATAGTTAGAAAATGGTTGCTATAGTCGGATTGCTGATAAGTGACTGTTCGTTGCTACAAGTATCGATATTCAATACTATAAGCTGTCTCTGTCTATATCATTATAATTATTTGCATACCCATAATAACGTATAGTGACTCAAGTTGACAACTAACCTTCAAAATTATTTGAAGAAAAAAACAAAGCATTAGAAAGAAACAGAGTGATTCGAAGATATCTTTACTAATTAGAGTGCGAAAATAAATTCACAGCAGTACTCAAACAAACAAAATTATTAATTTTAAGGTTATAATTATAAATAAGGAAAAATTTATACTCATACGTAAATTTTGGATTATAATTTGTTTTTTATTCCAGCAGATTTCAAATTAAAGTTTGTGAATTTAATAATTGGCCGCAAGCCATATTTTAATTAATATTTATTACCAGACACTGACAGTTAAGACAAATAACAAAAAACATTTTTAAAATCGCTGAAAAATGGTAATTAGATTATTATATGATTGCATTACTTGATACATACATGTAACAGTCACCTATCAGCAATCCGACTATAGTAGGGTTATTTATGGGATTGTTATATTATGACCGTAGTTGACCATTTGCTTATAGATTACTAAGCTTTCAAAAACCGGCCCTTAAAGTCTGGTGTTTTTCACTTGAGCCATGACAGCTGACTACAAACTAATAAAACACATGCGGTGCATATTTTGCACACGTGAAGTTCTTGTTTAGTTGTATTTTACTTATGTGCATTACCAATAATGTATGTCGGTGACATAGAACAAAAAAATAGAAAAATGGGGCAACTTTCATCATGAATAAGCAAACATGGGCACTGGAATATGCATTTTTTTTTTTCGAATCGGTCCTTGCGTAACACCTATATTAATAAAACTGGAGGCTACATCTGTTGTATTTTTTCTGCCTCATATTTGGTTTCTACATGTTCAAGCGAACGGAGTGGCCGAGCGCATTAAGTCGTGCGGTTTTAGACTGTTAGAATCAGTCTGCTCTTGGGGGTCGGTGGTACGAGCCTCCTTCGTTGGTGATATTATTCAGGCGAGAATAATATGTTTACATTAGTCTTATTTTCACAATCATTCACCCCTCATCCAGGTGTAGGAGCTCGGCCCCTGGCATCGGCGATTAGCCTCGTTGCAGAAATAGGCCGATGTAAAATAAATAAATTAAAAAAAAAAACATGTTTGAGTGTAGCGTGTAGACTCGATTCAAATAGAGAAGGATCCACGACCGTTACAAAATTGCGCAAACAAGATAACGCCAGTGGCGGAGACAAATAAAATATTTTTAAACAAAATGGGACAATTAAATAATATTTTTTATTGAATTAGTTAAGGAACGATTTAAAGCTGCATATTAAAATATAAATAAAATGCTGTTTAATATAAATATGTCAGTCATAAATGACAGAAGGCAAATTAATTATGAATAGAAAAATAAATTTTTATATAAACACGTTGAAAGCTCCTAACTCACACAAGCCTTCTACGGCTAGCAGTAACAAACCTAACACCCCTATTATAAGTAAATTAGACCCGTCCAGACGAAAAATCATTTCTGCACAGTTTTATTGATGAACTCAATTCTATTTGAATTCACTCTATTCTGATTTTATTGGTGACTTAAATTAACGTGTATTCCTCTAGCGGCAATAAAGCGAACACTTCTAAAAAGTATACTGTCATTGTTTACATATAGTTCACCATGTGTTTTTTTTTTTTTGTGTCTGTCCATTCTCAGTCCGTTTTTACAACGAATAAAGTGATGAAATTAAGAAAAAAAGATTAAATATTCCTTGTTGTGTGTATGGTTGTCATTCATAGGAAGAACATCTTCCAATATTAGATAAATTTTATTAGAAAAATTGTAGTGTATGACAAAGTGTATTTATTAGTTCTGCATTTTAATTTTAATACCAACGAGAAAAATGCGTTAAAAGTTAATAAATTCACCATTTATACTTATGTTTTGCTACAAGTGAAGAAAGATTATGAATGATTTTAAAATTTTGTTTCTATTTATTGAAGGGTATTTCCACTGTTCAGATGTTGTTAAACAAGCTTTTAATATTGAATTTTTTATTTTCTCTGTCTCACATGTGCAAAAAAGTCGTTAAATGTTGATTAAAAAAAAAAAAAAATGCGTTAAAAGTTAATAAATTCACCATTTATACTTATGTTTTGCTACAAGTGAAGAAAGATTATGAATGATTTTAAAATTTTGTTTCTATTTATTGAAGGGTATTTCCACTGTTCAGATGTTGTTAAACAAGCTTTTAATATTGAATTTTTTATTTTCTCTGTCTCACATGTGCAAAAAAATCGTTAAATGTTGATTAATATAATTAAAACCCCTTGTTATTTCATGTGGATGTTCCGTAAATGTGTTAGTTTACAAATATTTGAAAGTTTTATTGTGTAGAATAAATTATCAGTTCTCTTTCTATAAAATTTCTAGAGAAATGTGTAGATATCAAGTATTTAAATAAATGTTTTAAGTTCAAAGTATAATATTTTATTATCTCTGTGAGTATAACCTAGCACCAACATTATAACCTCTAAAACTATTAATTTACAAACAGAAAATTTTGTCATAAATGGATTCACATATATTTGTATACTCGGTTATAATTCAAATATACTGTGTACAGCAAGAAAACGTAAATTTGACCAAAAATTTATTATAAACTAATACTGTTTACATACGTTGACAGATGAGTATCCTTTTTCGTGTCAAAAGTTTCGTGTCAAACAACATAAATAACATCACATACAAGTCTTCATCATCCATTATAATTTTAATAAAAGAAAGCGCACCTATAAACACAGATATACGTTGTCACTTGTTACTTTGACGGCGTTAAAAATTATTAAATATTGTGTGCAGGCGAAAATTCAATGCCGTTCTCAACGGCGCTAACGCAACGCCGTCGCAAATGACGGTGCGCTGACGGCGTAGCGTGCTGTGCATTCTGTTCCAGGCTTTAGGGCCTGATGAGGGGCGTCATTGCAGGTGAAAACTTTTGTTTTTGCTCTTTACTTGTATTTGGGAGATGAGGACCTTTTTTTTGCTCTTCACTTGGATTTGAGGAAGTTAATTTTATCAATTTACTTTATTTGTCAAGGGCGCCAAAAACATTGCTACAGCTCTGCATATATGTGTGTAAGGTCAGATAAGTTATAAATGCTGAAATAAAAAAATATGTTGTATGTGTAGTATTATTGAGAGAATGTGCTGTTGAAGTATTGACTTTCAAACCCATGACTTTTTTCTTGTTGATGATTACAACCAAGCTGACTATTTGCTTACTGGCAGATGAGCCAATATTGCTGAATAGCTCCCCTATACCCAGTCGCGTAGTATTTACGTCGACGTAAATACGCCTAGTGTATAAAAAGCCTAAAGCAACGCGCCGGTATTATGTTTACTGCTTTATTATTATCTTAAATTTTTTTGGAACTTACAATATACCTGCTCTTATTCTCATAAAAAAAATTCAAGAAAATGCCAGTCTGACATTTACGACATAATACGAATTTCCCAGCAACAATTTTTCATTTACGATTAATAATTTGTTGTAATTACTGAATGATTTAAAAATTCTTTCAATTCTGATTAATGTATAAATCGTGTACCAAGTTTGCCACTGAAGAAGTGTATGTTGTCACTTATAATTTCAAGAATATGCAAAAAAATAAAATACAAGGTGTCTCAAAAGAAATTTTATATTTAGTGGATCGATTAAAAAAAAAGTAAGCCGTATATAGAAAAAATGTTTATTAATTATTAAAATACACTTTTTGGGGATTTATTTCTTAAAAATAATATCGTCTAAATGTAGACCCTCGCGTTCTCGGCACTCATTTATTCGAACAGAAAAATTACTTATGACGTCTCGGCAGGTGGACTCAGGGATGGCTGCCATTTCGTGACGGATATTTTCTTTCAAAGGCGCCAGTGAAGTCGGTTTATTGGCGTAAACTTTAGATTTAAGATAACCCCATAGGAAAAAGTCCATAGGGGTTAAATCTGGACTGCGTGGAGGCCAATTTATGTCACCTCTCCGGGAGATCAATTTGCCTGAGAATTAAGCCTCTGACTGGCATCTTGGGGCTTTAATTCTCGCACCAATTGAATTTTGTAGGGGTGCATCTTTAGGTCTTTGTGCATAATGCGATGTAATGATGATGCATAGATCATCATTACATCGCATTATTAGCATTTAAAACACTTGCGCGCTTCCGAATTGAAAGGTTCGGTTCGTCACGAACAGACTGATTAACATTCTGCACGTTTTCTACCGTTCTTGATGACCTAGGTCGCCCGGGTTTTGATTTATCCAGCGTTGTACCAGTCTCTTCAAACTTTTTAACCCAATGTCGAATGAGAGGAATGTTTGGCGCATCATTTAAGTGGCGAAAACCTCGAATACTGCAGAATTTTCTACGCGCTACAGTCGCCGAATCACCGTTTTTGTAAAACTCTCGCACGCATAACGCGCGGTCTGCTCCCGAGAAACGCTCCATAGCGACTGAATTCCCAAGAGCCAGGCTACCGATTGACATAACCCCCGCGCTCCTCGGATACGTTGCGTTCACGCAGTAAGCTAAATAAATATAAAATTTCTTTTGAGACACCTTGTATTAATATAAGAATAAAAATTTCCCAGTAATATTTTTTTATTTACGATTATAAATTGTCGTTAACTAATGCACCGATTTTAAAAATTCTTTGAATTGTGATTAGTGTATAAATTGTGTAGATACTAAGTTTGCCATTGAAGAAATATATGTTGTCACTTATAGTTTCAAGAAAATGCCTTAAATATAAACCAAAAACATGGATTTAGTTACCGCGCGCACAAATATCTTTGGAACGACTGAACAGATTTTAAAATGTCAATTTTGACTTGTATAAATCGTATACCAACCTTGCTGCTGACGAAACCTACATTTGTTGAACGGAAAACATTGATTTCGTTTTATCCGCACGCACATATTTTATTGAAACTTTAGAAATACTGAATCGATTTTAATAAAACATAGCGTAAAACCTTACTAGTTGATAGTAGAGATGGGTCGTTCATGAACGAACCGGTTCACTGAGCCGGCTCAGTACACTGACCGAAGTGACACGGTTCACCAAATTGAAATGAGCCTGCTCACGGCTCACTGTATAGTTTCAAGTTTCAAGGATACGATTGGTCGGGCGATTGTGAGCAATGACTGGAGTGATCCGGATCTGGATCGATGTCATGTTGAACTTCTCGAGTACTCGGCTTGTAATGTATTATCATAAAGTGCATTTTGTCATCAATTTGTAGGGCAGTTTATTTGAAACTAATAGGCTTAGTCTGTATTTTCTTACAACCATACTATTTAAAAATATTGCCCAAATCCCAGATGTCCGATTTATAAGGGCAATAAACATCGCCATAAACTTAACGTTTAAAATACAGTAGCTACATAAAGTGAATTGTTTGTTTCAAAAATGTTAGATAATTCACTTCTATAGGTTTTTATTTATTTAACTTGTTCATATAATGCAAGAGCCAGCTGAGCGACGTTTTACCTACATACATATTGCACACCAACAACCGTATTGAATGAACGACTGACAACTGACCGACCTGTGTCTCGAGAACATGTTTACAGTTCATATAATGCAAGAGCCGGGGTTTAGTGACGTTCTATCTACGAACGAACGACCGACCTGTGTCTCGGAAACATATTTACTTAACCGGATCACTGAGCTGGATCAGTGAACCGGCTCAGCAAATTGAACAACCTGCACTGATCCGGTTCCGCAAACTGAGCCGAAATTCCTATCTCTAGTTGATATATCTACTGATAGAAGAAGAAGACAAAATAAATTAAAATCTAATCGGCAATTCTCGGGTCATTTGTATATAAACCGATATTTTTATATCTTTGAACTGATGAACAGTGGTGGGATTACGAGTAGCAGAAATTTATTCTATATTTGACAAAAAAAAATCCTTTCCTTCGCAACCACTAATAGAATAGAATTCTATTCGATGAAATCCCACCCCTGATTTTAAAAATTCTTTCAATTCTGATTAGTGTATAAATCGTGTATCAACTTTGCTGCTGACGAAACCTATGTTGTAGCTGATAATTTCAAGAACATGCATTAAATATAAGGTGGTCATATAGTATGATTAAAAAAGAGAAGATTTTTTTCTTAAAAAATAAATATACTAAAATAAAATATAAATATATACTAAAATAAATATAATATATTATATATATTATATTATAAAAAATAATATTAATTATTTTTACAAGCAGAATAATAAACCTTGTTTTAAACATAAACTTAAACTTCTTTTGCACTAAATAATAATAATCTAATAATTCTGCTAATAATTCTGAACTAAAGATGCATTTTGTTTTACTCATTATTCTATTATTCATTATACATTATTCATTATTAATAATTTTAGACTAAAAATTTAAAATAGAAATTGTCAGTTTCAAATTTAAAATAATTAATAATTTACTAATCGGTTTATTATAAATAACACGGTTATACGGTAGCAAGTGACGAAGTGACACACATTAATATCAAACTGCATGCATACAAAACCTGAATAACTACACATTTATAACGTATATTACGGCCAGACTCCAGCGTTATATAGTTGGCATACGCCAGCGTCCGCTCAGCTCTCTGATCGGTCGCTAAAAACCTAAATGGGGAAAAATATGAATTCCGTAACCACTGTGAAGTGACTCCAGCGGCTATCAGCTGTCCAGGGCAAGGTAGAAGGCCGCCAGCCCAGTCTAGAGGTAGATTTGACTATGCAGGGTGGTCCTTAATTATCCATACCTATGTGCGGCCTAAAATTTATACGGCGCCAGTCACTTCGCTTCTATTGCCCTAAATTCTGGAAGAAAAATAAAACCCCAGGGGAAGGAATAGAGTTCTCGTAATAGAAACACCAAAATTCTCAATAACTAAATTTATTAACAAAAAAAATCAGTAACTAACAAATAACAATAACAAAATAATTACTATTCGTCAAACGAATATTGAATACGCAAAATCTTTAAACAAAATAAATTATTCACTAAATGAATACTCAATACGCAAAATCTATAAACAAAATAAATTATCCACTAAATGAATACTCAATACGCAAAATCTATAAACAAAATAAATTATTCACTAAATGAATACTCAATACGCAAAATATATAACCAAAATATTAAGAATTACAAGATCAATGACCAGTTGAATATTCCCTTTTTAGTTCGGAGTACGACAAAGTTAATACAAAAAAATAAATTATTTAATCTACGGGCAAAATATCTAAGTTAAATCCAAAATTTAGAAAACTAAGTACTCACAAATGGCCAAAGGAAATTACACAACTGAATCTTTAACCGGTAATTAATTACAATTTAAACTAACAACTGAATTACTTGTAATGCGGTATAAATACCCAGTAACATGTGATTGGATTACTTATGCTACAACTGCCCTAGGGCTGCGTGAACTTTTGCACAGGAATAAATTATACTTAATATAAAAAATACTACAGTGAATAATTACGTTGAAAAATGGTAACGGTATTCCGGTTGGCAATACCGTTAGGAAAAATCCGGAAGAGTTTTAGAATCGGAAAGCCAGCGCTTGTTCAAAACCCGATTTAAATTTTTACTACAATTCTCTCGCCTTAATACTATTGAAATCCCAATCCGTCTATTGGCAACGAAGTCGCGTTGATTCAAGAATCCATCGTTGTCAAGAGACTGACTCCACATATCCCCTTTTACTCTTAAAAACCCGTGATACGTCAACAAAAAAATCTCCGCGAGATGCCAAAAAAAATGACGCACCACCCTACCCACTGACTCAACGGAAATGATCAAAATTTAAAAAAAAAAATCGAGACAAAAAAAAATTAAGGAAGACTGGTCAAAAAAAAATAAATAAAAAAAAAACAATGCTTGTGGCCGAGGTTCTGCCCGATTGAAGTTAACGTTAATTCCTCCCAAAATAATACAAACCCGATCCTCGATAACGTGAACAGCAAGTAACACGAATACTTGACCAGTAAGTATTCAAAGTAAGGAGTAACCTGCGTGTTTGAAAGCTAATTCACAACCTCCAGTTATCAAGGAAAATACTATACAGACAGACTGAATTTACATTACGCGGCAAAAATTTAAAATGAGCGATTCGTGAACCAAAAATTATTGTACCTCCAAAAATAAATACGGTGGCGACACGCCCAACCGTACACGCAACAGCGTACTCAATAAATCCAAAACATATCTCAATAACTCAAAAATATCTCAAGATACAACAAAACTTGAGAAACCTCAATGCATTTCAGCTAATAATACCGTACAAAAATAACACACACTTAATAATCATGGCCATAACTCATAAGGGTGTACCAGACGCAGCCCTACACTATTAACGTTAAGAATCACAAAAAAAACATCCCCAAACGGGAATTCCAATACGTTAATAGGGCAGAGTCGCTTCTGTTACAAAATTTCAAACATTTCCAAAGTATACTCAGCTGAAACACAGCAATTCTCGCAACACCCTGTAGCAACAGGTCTCAATTGATACAATAATTTTCACGCTACATCTTCCACGGATCGCTCCAAAATCGGCTCTTCAACCCTTACATGTGGGGGACAATAAATCTCGAAAGCAGGATCCTCGCTCGAGAAAGAATACTCAATATAGGCCCGTCCATGTTGCCACTAAATTTACAAAATACAGAGAAATACTTTACATTAGAACACTGAATTATTCAAAACTGATTAGCGGGTAATACTGTATAAAAGAAACATACCTCGGTGTTTTAGTGGCGAAACGTCGTAACTCAATTGCCATCTAGGGGTAGAAAACTCCTAATTCCGACGTAAGTCGCGTTTTGATCTCCAAAACCTGATGTATCACGTGCCTTTTCCGCTTAGCGAATCCACAGGTGAACCAGCATTATCTTCTCAAATAATTTTCACAAAAACTTGTGGAATAAAAATTTGGCACGTGTTACTGAGTCTCCACCCCTTAGGGAACCTCTATACTTCTTGAATTACGACATTGAAGAGACAAAATGGCATTTAACATTCCATTATATATGTCCCCCCTTCACCACTATAACTGTCTAAAAGACACTAGACTCACGTGGGCAAAACCACGTGACTCAGACTGTTATCAAAAATGACAACATTCTGTTTGATCGGCGTTAAAAATCACGAATGTCAACATTGTATTTTATTACAAGTTGTAAGTATGTTCCTTATATACGTAATACACGCTAATAGTCTGTAATTTCCAGGTTCTAATGAAGTATTCATACTCCAAAATGCAAAAGAATGTGATTATTCCCATGTGTCAAAATGACATAACCTAAAAGTTTTGACAGAATACGAGAATTCAGATGTTAATTTATATTTCTGTAGCAAGAACGGCTACTTTTAAGTAGATTGTCAGGAGGCTAGTCAGTTGTTTCGCACAAATACACAATACTGTATCCTTTAGTGAGAATAGCATAAGTTTTTGTACGTTAAGGTAGGTTACGTTAAGGTAGTTTTGTAAGCGGTGGTGTCAGCTTAGATAGGCCGTAACAACTCCCCCTTTGCTTAAAAAGAGACGCGGGTCTCTAAAGACCCCGTATCTTTATACTAAATTGCATTCGCACGAAACAATCGCTCAAAAAAAAACTATCAATAAACTATTTACAATTCTATCCTACTTACATCCTAAATAGTGGAACACACGGAATTCCTAACTAATTAGGGGTGGCGTTCGCGAAGACGCGGTAACAGCCACGGGAGGCAAGGTAGTTGCTGCAGACAACGAAGACAAGGTGCTAATGTGCAAAACGCACAGACGGGTATTATCACCAACAGGCCATGGAGGTGATAATATTGCCAACAAGGCAAGGAGGACGAGTAGGTTTGACGTCGCGCACACTGCGGATAAGCTCCAGCGAAAAACTAACGGCAGTCGGCGCCCTACAAAAAAAGGTTGGATTCCACTATTTCCTAACTAACTTTATACAACTACGAACTAGCTAAATCTATGCAACGCACTCATAATCTTAACTAAACCATTCACGAAGGGAATCTATCTCACACAAAAAGAAAGCCTAACTGACACGCGTACCGACCTAACTGTCCTACGCTCACTTCTACGTACTTAACTTCACTCAAAAAATACAACACGTTATTCACAAACGCACTAATAACTGCAATTCTAACTTGCTCTCTCAAATATCTCACCCAAAAATACGGGATTTCTCAAAACGACAACCAACTGACATGTCCGCTACGACAATTCCTACTTAACTCAAAACGGTCTGACAAACGCATTAACAACAATGAATTTCTCTATATTCAACTTACTAGATCTGATTCGGTCCTGACCCGTGTACTCTAGGTCACGTCCAAAATATTTCCTAACCAGGAATCAAATATTGTACAACAAAAATCGCGGAGCAAGTCTACTGTTCTTCTCCAATACTCTAAACCGTTGAGTGATTCTCCTGGATAAACCAGCTCGGTACTTAATACCGTAAATATGAGTAAACTAATTTTCCGCTAAGCGAATCCCGTGTGAATCTCAATGGTTCGCCCTAAACTGGCTCACCAATACAAATGTCTCTACCAGACACTGAACCCATTTGACAACCGAGTCACTCGGCTTGTCACCAATATAATTCAACATAACCAATGTTGCAATTACAATTCTACCAACAATTGTTGCCATACAATGCAACACAAAATTTTCACAGGGATATACATTAGAGTCCTCTCACTCAACGTTACTAACAACTCAGACACAGTAACTTACTCACTCTTACAACAAAAAAAAAAAACTACTTAGCTCATCAACTGAGACTAACTCAAAATCTAAACAATGTGTACAATATGTCGTCCAAATACCGAACAGATCATAGCAACATAAACGACGAATAACATAGCGAAAGTAATCCAATCAACTTTTCAAACAAATAAATTAAATTTCATATTACGAGAACTCTTTAGGGTTGGGTTTAGGAACAAAAGGAATACAACCAATCAATATAAGACCCATATTTTCCTATTACACAAAAAAAATCCAAACAGCTCCAAACTGAAATAAAAATATGGTCTTCTCAAAAACAGCCCCTCTCAACTCGGACATCCAAATACGTGATTCCTTCTCAGCAAACGCCTAAATCCACAAACCTCAAGTCAGAATATGTAACGTCCTTTTCGGCAAAGGCCCGAAATATCTAACGTTCCTTAACAAATGGAAGCCCCACATTGCTTAATAAATGTGAGCTCCACGTTAGTTTGGCCCCACGTTAGTTTGGCCCCACGTTGGGCGCCAGAAATATATAACGTATATTACGGCCAGACTCCAGCGTTATATAGTTGGCATACGCCAGCGTCCGCTCAGCTCTCTGATCGGTCGCTAAAAACCTAAATGGGGAAAAATATGAATTCCGTAACCACTGTGAAGTGACTCCAGCGGCTATCAGCTGTCCAGGGCAAGGTAGAAGGCCGCCAGCCCAGTCTAGAGGTAGATTTGACTATGCAGGGTGGTCCTTAATTATCCATACCTATGTGCGGCCTAAAATTTATACGGCGCCAGTCACTTCGCTTCTATTGCCCTAAATTCTGGAAGAAAAATAAAACCCCAGGGGAAGGAATAGAGTTCTCGTAATAGAAACACCAAAATTCTCAATAACTAAATTTATTAACAAAAAAAATCAGTAACTAACAAATAACAATAACAAAATAATTACTATTCGTCAAACGAATATTGAATACGCAAAATCTTTAAACAAAATAAATTATTCACTAAATGAATACTCAATACGCAAAATCTATAAACAAAATAAATTATCCACTAAATGAATACTCAATACGCAAAATCTATAAACAAAATAAATTATTCACTAAATGAATACTCAATACGCAAAATATATAACCAAAATATTAAGAATTACAAGATCAATGACCAGTTGAATATTCCCTTTTTAGTTCGGAGTACGACAAAGTTAATACAAAAAAATAAATTATTTAATCTACGGGCAAAATATCTAAGTTAAATCCAAAATTTAGAAAACTAAGTACTCACAAATGGCCAAAGGAAATTACACAACTGAATCTTTAACCGGTAATTAATTACAATTTAAACTAACAACTGAATTACTTGTAATGCGGTATAAATACCCAGTAACATGTGATTGGATTACTTATGCTACAACTGCCCTAGGGCTGCGTGAACTTTTGCACAGGAATAAATTATACTTAATATAAAAAATACTACAGTGAATAATTACGTTGAAAAATGGTAACGGTATTCCGGTTGGCAATACCGTTAGGAAAAATCCGGAAGAGTTTTAGAATCGGAAAGCCAGCGCTTGTTCAAAACCCGATTTAAATTTTTACTACAATTCTCTCGCCTTAATACTATTGAAATCCCAATCCGTCTATTGGCAACGAAGTCGCGTTGATTCAAGAATCCATCGTTGTCAAGAGACTGACTCCACATATCCCCTTTTACTCTTAAAAACCCGTGATACGTCAACAAAAAAATCTCCGCGAGATGCCAAAAAAAATGACGCACCACCCTACCCACTGACTCAACGGAAATGATCAAAATTTAAAAAAAAAAATCGAGACAAAAAAAATTAAGGAAGACTGGTCAAAAAAAAATAAATAAAAAAAAAACAATGCTTGTGGCCGAGGTTCTGCCCGATTGAAGTTAACGTTAATTCCTCCCAAAATAATACAAACCCGATCCTCGATAACGTGAACAGCAAGTAACACGAATACTTGACCAGTAAGTATTCAAAGTAAGGAGTAACCTGCGTGTTTGAAAGCTAATTCACAACCTCCAGTTATCAAGGAAAATACTATACAGACAGACTGAATTTACATTACGCGGCAAAAATTTAAAATGAGCGATTCGTGAACCAAAAATTATTGTACCTCCAAAAATAAATACGGTGGCGACACGCCCAACCGTACACGCAACAGCGTACTCAATAAATCCAAAACATATCTCAATAACTCAAAAATATCTCAAGATACAACAAAACTTGAGAAACCTCAATGCATTTCAGCTAATAATACCGTACAAAAATAACACACACTTAATAATCATGGCCATAACTCATAAGGGTGTACCAGACGCAGCCCTACACTATTAACGTTAAGAATCACAAAAAAAACATCCCCAAACGGGAATTCCAATACGTTAATAGGGCAGAGTCGCTTCTGTTACAAAATTTCAAACATTTCCAAAGTATACTCAGCTGAAACACAGCAATTCTCGCAACACCCTGTAGCAACAGGTCTCAATTGATACAATAATTTTCACGCTACATCTTCCACGGATCGCTCCAAAATCGGCTCTTCAACCCTTACATGTGGGGGACAATAAATCTCGAAAGCAGGATCCTCGCTCGAGAAAGAATACTCAATATAGGCCCGTCCATGTTGCCACTAAATTTACAAAATACAGAGAAATACTTTACATTAGAACACTGAATTATTCAAAACTGATTAGCGGGTAATACTGTATAAAAGAAACATACCTCGGTGTTTTAGTGGCGAAACGTCGTAACTCAATTGCCATCTAGGGGTAGAAAACTCCTAATTCCGACGTAAGTCGCGTTTTGATCTCCAAAACCTGATGTATCACGTGCCTTTTCCGCTTAGCGAATCCACAGGTGAACCAGCATTATCTTCTCAAATAATTTTCACAAAAACTTGTGGAATAAAAATTTGGCACGTGTTACTGAGTCTCCACCCCTTAGGGAACCTCTATACTTCTTGAATTACGACATTGAAGAGACAAAATGGCATTTAACATTCCATTATATATGTCCCCCCTTCACCACTATAACTGTCTAAAAGACACTAGACTCACGTGGGCAAAACCACGTGACTCAGACTGTTATCAAAAATGACAACATTCTGTTTGATCGGCGTTAAAAATCACGAATGTCAACATTGTATTTTATTACAAGTTGTAAGTATGTTCCTTATATACGTAATACACGCTAATAGTCTGTAATTTCCAGGTTCTAATGAAGTATTCATACTCCAAAATGCAAAAGAATGTGATTATTCCCATGTGTCAAAATGACATAACCTAAAAGTTTTGACAGAATACGAGAATTCAGATGTTAATTTATATTTCTGTAGCAAGAACGGCTACTTTTAAGTAGATTGTCAGGAGGCTAGTCAGTTGTTTCGCACAAATACACAATACTGTATCCTTTAGTGAGAATAGCATAAGTTTTTGTACGTTAAGGTAGGTTACGTTAAGGTAGTTTTGTAAGCGGTGGTGTCAGCTTAGATAGGCCGTAACACATTTTCTTAGGCAAGAATGCAAGGGACGGGGAAGTCCAGAACAGTAACAGTGCCACCACATCACAAGTTAATAAAATATGCAATATAGTATATATTTTTAAAAACAATTTATAACAAAATGAACAAAAAATGTAAAAAGAGAACAAAACAGAACATTTTGATATAAAAAAAGTGTAAAAAAGATCCGAGTCGAAAAAGAGAACATGTTTTCTTTAACCCTTTCACTGCGCAATACGCTTTGAGATTTCGTGTTCGCTGTGCGCACATATTTCGGTGATTGCGAGTTTATTCGTGTAGAGCAGTTGGTAAGTGTGTAACTTTTTGTGTAAGTTTTCATGACATGTAAGGATGAATGATGGTGACGATATGACTAATGTTAGGAAAAAATGTAATGTGAGTGAATGAATACAAAACTACAATCACAAAGATTTTATTTAAAAAAATATGTGTTTACATATTTACCTATATGCTATACCAACTATGAAACTTACAAATAGTTAGTAATCTAGTTCCGTATACCGAAGTGGAATAAACTATAATATACTTACCATATATATTTATATAAAATCAATATAAATAAGTAGATATACTGAATGTAAGACCCTATCTAACAGAATTGAACGGCACAGCAACATATACCAACGCAACGTGCTCGCAAGTACTTGAACTGGTTGGGGTACCCAGCGAGAATAGTCGTGTTGAGCAGGGAACAATTTAAAAAAAGGCGCGAGTTAACTCGCTCGGAGCGTATCGGGCCACACTTTTATTTACGAGTATATACGGTTGGAGCAGCGAAAGGGTTAAAAGAGACCACCACCCTAGTTGAATATGAACTGGAAACATGGATTTCATTTTACCCACGCGTACAAATATTATATCTTTGGAGCTACTTGTTGAGATTTCATTCTTGCAACTAATAAAGATTAAGGTTTCAAGTAATTAAAGTTAAGTCAGCAAAACCAAAAATATAGAACAACTTATTGTTCTAATATACAAAGATAATATACGAACTTAACTAGGCTGAGGCTGCAAAATAAAGCGGTCACATCATGACGTAAGCTTTCAGATAATATAAAAATACTTATGCTGAAACAGTTCTATTCTGGCTATCTTTATATATAAAAGAGAATATTTGTGGCTATGTCCGGAAATTCTAACCCACTTCCAGATATGCTACCGAGTTGAAATTTTGCATACAGGTAGAAAATGATTTCATCATAACTAGAAAAATCTAAAATCTCAAAAAAGTCCCATCAGAAACGAGAAATTAATAATTTTGTTTTTAATTATATTGGACCATCGAAGTATGTATAATGCGTTCAGTGAGATCGCGGGAATTTCGTTTCAATGGTTGTTTGGACAACTATAGTAAGTTCGTGGAACATCGGCCAATATCGTTCGGCACGATTCATTATTGTTCTGCTATAGGTGATTTTAGTCAGTAAAATTTATTTAGTAAAATTTATGCTTAGTGTATGCAGAGCGAGATTTAAGTCGAGCAGCTGTTTTCTGGTTTTTTATTTTTGCGCATTTTTAAGAATTTTGTAAATTTTATTTATTTGTGTTTTATCTATTATTTTATATAAATATTTAAATATAATAGTAAAATCTTTTATATATATAAAACAGAAAATCTGTGTATACCGAGTTGAAATTTGATATATAGGTAGGAAATGCAGTCAAAATAAGGAGGCAAATCGAAAATCAGAAAAAAAAAATTGTATCACTTAAGACGTAGACTTAAGACGTAGAACAATTGCTTATAAAAAGAAAACAAATGTTTTTTTTTTCAATTGGATTGATATTACGGGAGTTACGAAGGGACAACCTAAAACTAAAGTTTTGAAATATCTCATTTACTATTGACTTACCAGCAAAAATGCACATGAGAAAAGTTGTTTAAAATAAAAAAAAAAACAAATATAATATGTTGTCCTATAAATTATTCAATTGGTTGAGAAGCTGAAGAAGGGGGGTGGGTGCTAAAACTAAAATACTGGAAATATCTAGCTTATTATTTACTTTACATCAACAATTTATAAAGACAATTTGTTTTGATTGAAGAACGATTATTTTCTGTTTAGTGTAGCTTTTGAATATTTAGGGGGACAGAGGGAGCGCTACTTATAAACTTGAAATTTCTCTCTTATTATTGACTTAACATTAAACATGTGCATAACAAAAGTTGTTATAATATCAGTAATATAAATAAATAAATAAACAAAATTTTCCTCAATATATCAGACCTATAATGACATATCGAATTTGTTTTTGCTTCCAAAGGTTACCCATGCTCATGTACAAAAACGCATTTTGCTCTGATCAACCAATAAACGGCAAATCTAGATTCAAGGTTAGTTATAAAACGTCTCGGATGTTTAGAATCTGTACATGTATTAAAACTTAAAAACGGCTTAACCGATTTTAGTGCTATTTGCAATAGCGTATTGCAAATTTGTCTGGAAAGATTTTAAGCTATATATCATCGCTGTATGACGCCAGGCCTCCGATCTATTAAGAAATATTTAGAAAAAAGTCGGAAAAATTTTCCGTATTATAAAAACACATATTCAAAATATATATTAACGAATTTTAGGGTTTAATATTGCTACAAAAATGTTCCCGAGAATATATATCACAATTTTTTTTTATTTTCATTTTTGACAACAATTATAACGTTAAATTCGCTATTGAATGTTATTGTAACCCCCAAAAGCAATACACAGAAAAAAACTTCCTTAGGTGGCAAGAATATTTACTAACGAAAAAAAGTGCTCCGACCTATATAGGTACGATTTATAAATCAGGAATTATCACGGAGTAATTATAATAAATATCATAAAAATTATAATAAATAATTTCGTAAGGTGGATGATAAAATGTTTCACGTGATCGGCGCTGCTTTTGGCGATGAGTGACTCTCAAATAGGCATTTTATGTTGCATTTTCCTGGATTAGCACAACGGGACACTTATACGTGTTGTTACTAAATGTCTGTACTACCAATGTTTACAAAGAAGTTCGTACTTAAATTATTTGTATAAGAAGCACATATTAATACAATGGTAGATTAAATCAAATAAATATATTTGAATATAAACGATTCGCAGCTACCAGTCTTGAACCGATTTCGAAATGGGTCCGATCTAAGCGGGCTACGACTATTTTTTATTTAACAATCTCCAATAACTCTATATTCCAACACTACTGAAACGATTTTAATGAAACAGCCTAATACTTGACCAAATGATGTAGCTACATATAGAAAAAAACCGCATGTAAATCGTATCAGCAGTTCTGGATTGAAAAGCGCACATACGAACAGATAGACAGACACACAGAGACGTGTTGACATTTATACATATAGAGATATGTCTTTAAAAAATGTTGCAAGTGTTATATGTTATATTTAATTTTTAGATTCGAAAACAAGCTATGAAAGTACTTCCTTCAATATGCCAAGGTGCAAAAGAACACACTCTAAAAGTAGCCGACATTTTGTCTCAGCTATTGCAGTTGGAGGACTCGCAAGAACATGCAATAGCCGTTGCCTCTCTCTGCGAAGTAATCAAGGTTGATCCGATGATGGCACTGAAAGGCTTTTTCAAACAGACCAGTGCTGGTGAAGATATTGTTCATGAAAAATGCATTAAATTCCTTGTACAAAAATTCCCAAGCCTACTTTCCGGTTTCCCGAAAGAGGTAGAAGATTACGTTTTTTCAGAAGTGAAAAAAATTGTAGAGGTAAGTGAATAGTTTTTATTTATAATTAACTTTTTATTTTTATTTGGTAGAAGCTGAAACTGATGTCTATTAAAGTCTCTATGTAAAGAAAGTATCGCATAGTGGGTGTGGCTGGGCCTTAAGGCAGCGCACAACCCATAGTTCTCAATACCTTTTTATACAAAACTAATAATCGGAAATAAAATTAATAACAATCTATATATCAAAATTTGCAGCGAATTTTTCTCTATCTAATAGGATGTTTTTAATTGTAGAAAAAACTGTTATGTAATTGTAATTAAGCAAATTGCGTTATAGACGCCATCTTGTAAACCAATCGACGAATATTAGCGTACTATGCGGCAAATTGTAGCTAAAGCTTCCTTCTACATATATGTTTTAAGCTATTTCGCTCTATTGTGAAAACTACTTATAGTTACTGTACTTGGTAATCTATTTTTGCCGCCATCTTAAATCTGCCGTGGTTCTCAAAACAGGTGTAACGAGTAAAAATGATTTAATATTTGTGAAGAATACGTTTACCAAGTGACATTCCATTATAATCAAGTATAATATTTTTCGACGAAGGTTCTAAACTATAAGTAATCAAGTCGAAATTTTTTTTGACGTATTATTTGAACATTTCCACACAAAACTAGGTAAATAAAAAATCATTCAAAATCCGCAAATAGATTTAAAAAATTACAGAACAATATCGCTGATGTCTATTTTTAAGTTATTGAGCGATAATATTTTTACAATACATGTTTCTACAATTCAAAATATCTTATTAGATAGATAAAAATTCGGTGCAAAAATGATCTATAGATTGATACTAATTCTATTTCAGATTGTTAGTTTTGTATAAGAAACTGGTAACCTCTGGGGGTTATACGCAGCCTTAAGTGTTGCAAACATAACTTGTTTCCACTGAAAGAAACAGAGTAGAGAAAATAAAACTAATTATGATACATGCACACAAATATTAAATTTAAAAATAGATTGCATCTGAAAATTAATCATATGAAACGTTGATAACAAGTTATTAATTTATATATAGCCTATTCCAAACCTTTAGGCGACTATTTCAAAACTAAATGAAATTTTAATTTAAGTTGTCACGAGCTCACTTTTTCCCGGTTGAAGAGATCTTTTGCTAAATAAAATGATCAATAACTTCATTTAACGGATAAAAATTACTAGTTGTCAAAATCTAGTTCCGCTTAAACCAAAGAAACAGGCTATAATTCGTTTCCAAGTTTCGGGTGGAACTAATTGGAAATTTTATTTTCTTAACTTGTCACGAATTTTCTTTTTTACATTAAGATTGTGGGATTATTATGACTGCAGATTTTAAATAAAATATGCCCGAGTTCAGTGGCGCACCCAGGATTTTCTGTTGGCGGGGGCCCGAAAGACAAAATTATTTAAATTATGGATAAGGTTCACACTTCTAAAGTGATGATCTACAAAAAAAAGGTCGTCGTTTCCGAAATAAAAAGTGATGACCTAAAAAGAAAAAAAGGTCCTCATCTCTATTTTATTTTTTTTTCCTTCCTTCTAAGGGGGGGCTTGAGCCCCTGCCCCCCCCCTTGGGTGCGCCACTGCCAGAGTTAGAGTTTTTAATAATTTGTATTTGAAATTGATATGAGATGTTAACTGCACGAAGATGTACCGATAACTGTCTTGTGTTGCTAAATCAGGGGCTGAGTAACCGTAGCGGCCAGATGTTTTATCCTTTGGGGTAGATAGTTTCTTAGAAAAGGAAAGTACGAAACGTGACTATTTGTAAAATATAAAACTTGTAAAATAACTAAGATTGTGAAAATACTAGAGAAACATTTTAAACCCGGTGGAAATTAGTAATAAAAAATTATATTGGATGGGCCAATAAACCACTGCCGCCATAAGTACTAGATTTCAAAATCTAGTTCCACATGAAGCTAAGAAATGAATAATATAATGCATTTCTTAGCTTCGTGCGGAACTAGATAGTAATTTCTTTTTTTAACTTGACTGCATTTCAAATATAGTGATTTTTTTAAATGTTGGCTTATCTGACAAAATATGACAGTTTATAGGCTATTCTAAACGATTTTGCAATCTAGTTACTTTCATAGTTAAATCGTGCTTTTTGGCCGTTTTGTTTAAGCTTTGTAAATCATACATACAATAAACATTTTTTGGCTAAGGTTAATATCATTTTAAAATGTCATTTTCTTTATATTTTGATTTTTTGTGTAATTTTTAATACAAATTTCTCATTTACAGTCTGTTCCAAACGGTTAAGCGGAACTAAATGGGAATTTAGTTCTTTTAGGTTGTCACGAGAAGGGACCTTGCTTGGATTATTTCATTTTTCACGTTGGGATGTCAAAGTTTAAAATTACAACAATGAAACCATGGAAACGAATGACATATGTCAAAATTAAATATTTTTAGATATTTTAATGACAAAAAAATAAATAAATGGGAAATTTGTATTAAGAATGACACAAAAAATCAAAATATAAAGAAAACGACATTTTAAAATGATATTAACCTTAACCAAAAAATGTTTATTGTAAGTATGATTTACAAAGCTTAAACAAAACGGCCGAAAGGCACGATTTAAACGATGAAAGTAACTAGATTGCAAAATCTAGTTCCGCTTAACCGTTTGGAACAGACTGTAATTATAATGATCATAACCTTATCAACTGAAAGTCGGTTTTACAGCGTAAGGAATATTTTTAATTGACATGTAAAGTCAGTAACACACCATAAAAGTAACCAAAACAACCAGATCTAGTGTTTTCTTACAAAAGTGAACAGCTTATACCTAGCGTTTGACTGTAAAACGCGGCTGTATTTGAAGCGCTGTTTCATTTATTACTGCAAAACGCGACTGCAAAATCTAAGCTACTAAAATCGCAAATTCTGTTCGTTTCAGTATCAGTTGAATACATGTAGTAAATAGTTGTTACTTGAAGGCGCTATTTGACTCTGTATGCAGGGGACAAAAAACACGTTTTTTAAGAACACATTTTGCTTGTAACAAAACGTGAGTCCCAACCAAGGAAAAATTTGCTCTTGAGCCCCCCTAATTTGCCCCCGCTCCCCAAGAAAAGTTCTGGGTTCAATTTACTGCAGATATGTTTCCATACAACTGGCTCGGAAGTAGCTGTAAGATTTATGACGCGGCGTTTTACTGTCATAACTTGTTTTAACGAAATGAACAACATCGTGTGACTTCAGTAAACTGCCAATTCGAATGAACAGAAAATTTTGACGGATCCATTAACCGTAGACGCAAAGTAGCGAAACAAACAGACCTATTATTTAAAAATCAAGCTCTTATATAACTGACAGTTTAACCTAAATTGTCTTATAAAGCCTGATTTACTATGTAAACAATCATTAGACAGTCATTAAAAGTCACATTTCAAAATCTAGTTCTGCAGGAAACTAAGATATGAGTTATAATTCATTTCTTCTAATAATATGGCCAGAGACTAGTGCATACAACATGTTAAGTTGGTTTTACACAGTTCAATTGATTGATGAATAAATTGACCAATTTTTTTTCAATTCATTGAAAAATTAATTCGTAACCTTGAAAATAAAAGGATCACTTTCCACACATCAATTTATTTATCAATTTTTTTGAAAAGTTTTACATTACCAACTGTAACACATGTTGACATAATTATCAAAATTAAAATATTGAAAAAATCTTCACAAAATAACGAGCTGTGAACAAAAACAAAAGAAATAACGTTGATGATGGTAAATTAGAACGTTAGAGTAGGGGTATGAAACTCATATACACGGCCTTGAAACGGTTTTAAGTTATATTCCATCCACCGACAGCGCTAAAACCGTTTTTTTTTAACCAACATTTTGAGAACACTTCATTATCGGCAATTTGCGGCAATTGTTTTTGACGTTGTAACGATAGGTGACAGTAAATTGTGATTGTGACAGTGATGAATTTTATAAGAAATTTTAAATATTAGCACCACATTTTTTATTTTCAAATGGTGTAGTGTAATTAATAATATTTTAAATGGTAAATGCAAAAGAAATATAAATAGTGTAATAAAAAAAATGGCACAGACTAAATTTAATATGTACAATAAAAGTAAATATAAAAGTAAAAAATAAATACTTGTTTATTTATTTCATATGCTTGCTTGCAAATAAAATAATAAAACTTAATGCTTACTGAAGTATTATTTGTCTCATTTTGTAATACGGAACTAACAGTAAAAGTTCATTTTTTATGTTGTCTATTGACCAGGGGTATGAAACTCATATACACGGCCTTGAAATGGTTTTAAGTTATATTCCATCCACCGACAGCGCTAAAACCGTTTTTTTTTTAACCAACATTTTGAGAACACTTCATTATCGGCAATTTGCGGCAATTGTTTTTGACGTTGTAACGATAGGTGACAGTAAATTTGTGATTGTGACAGTGATGAATTTTATAAGAAATTTTAAATATTAGCACCACATTTTTTATTTTCAAATGGTGTAGTGTAATTAATATTTTAAATGGTAAATGCAAAAGAAATATAAATAGTGTAATAAAAAATATGGCACAGATTAAATTTAATATGTACAATAAAAGTAAATATAAAAGTAAAAAATAAATACTTGTTTATTTATTTCATATGCTTGCTTGCAAATAAAATAATAAAACTTAATGCTTACTGAAGTATTAACTTTTAACAATTGTAATTAATTTTAATTTTAGGAAATTAATTAGGAGAGTTGTAAATAAATTAATCATAATCAAATAAAATTACATATTATTTTTCAATTTTGGTAGAAATTTAATGATTCATAGCAATTTAAAATATAAAAATATATTTGTGTGCACTGCGGGTTGCATACTATCATCCTAGTTCATATTACAACCACGAATGTCGCAACTATCGCTGTCCAAAGCCGTAACGTGGGAGTCCGCTATCTTCCTTGTTTTATAATTTGTGATATTGACAATACATTTATAATATTGTCATAGTATTGGTTCACATGGATACGCCAAAGTCTGTTTACACCACAACAGTCACCAAAGTAACCAGATCTAGTTTCGTATAACAAATTGAGACGGATTATATTAACTTTTAACAATTGTAAATTATTTTAATTTTAGGAAATTAATTAGCAGAGTTGTAAATAAATTAATCATAATTTTCGGTTCAAGGCAATCTTTAGTTTTCTACCAAATTTACATTTTATTTTTCAATTTTGGTAGAAAATTAATGATCGCGCGATTCATAGGGTACATTCGATTTGACGCTCCGAGCGTTCCGAGCACGCTCTGTACACTCAAACGTGTTCGATTTGACGCTCGGAGTACACTCAATTGCATTCGTTTTGCGATCGAGCGAGCATTTAGAGTGCGCTCTATGTGTTCGGGGTTTTAAGACCGAGCATATGGAGTATGGCGGGAAAGAAATGAAAGTTTAAAATTAAATTATAAATAAAATAAAAATAATAGCCTTAGACAAATAACAATAGACAAATAATATTGTTATTTGTGTATGGCTACAGAGTACGGCCATTTTATGTATTTGTGATGTTCTGTAAACAGCAAATAATTATTAAAATACACCGTGCATAAAATTAAAATGGAAAAAATTCATTAATTATTATTTAATTTTTAATTAATTTTATTTCTTCATCATTGAAAAAGAAATCAACGAAAAACCGAGGTACATAATTTTGATTCATGACTGACGTGAACTAATCTGACTAATCAGTAAAAACGTCGCCTAAAATTGTAGGGTTAGATTTTATAAACATTACGTCACAAGAACGCTCGCTCCGTTAGTTCTCTATTCATGACGTCACCATCAACTGTTCGCTCAGCGCTCGTTCTACTCTGTACAACTCGAATGCACCCATAGCAATTTAAAATATAAAAATATATTTGTGTGCACTGCGGGTTGCATACTATCTAATGCTAGTTCATATTACAACCACGAATGACGCAACTATCGCTGTCCAAAGCCGTAACGTGGGAGTCCGCTATCTTCCTTGTTTTATATTTTGTGCGTTAGAGGTTCTGTCACGTTTGAAAACGAAACACAAACTATAGGCTTTTCTAAACGTTTAGGCGGAACTTACTGGAATATTTATTTTTGTAAGTTGTCATGAGCTCTTCTTTCATGGTTTGTAGTAGACTTTTGCTAAACAAAATTATCAAAAGCTTCAGTTAATCTGTAAAAGTAACTAGAATTGAAAATCTAGTCCCGCCTAAACCAAAGAAACAGAATTTATATATTTCTAGGTTATGCTACAACTAAACAGTTGGCAATAACTAAACATATAAAAATATACCTAGAATTCCCGAAAAAATTGATGAAAAATAGAACTTTTCTATTTTCAAAATAAATTGATCATTTTTTTCATCAATTAATTGTTCAATTTATTGTTGAAATTTGAACACTTTACATACTTCAGTAAATTGAAGGTCAACTTTTTCAATTAATTGATCAATAAATTGAATCGTGTAAAACCCATTTTACATTGAAACCAATTTCTTTTTCCATTGACCATCTAATAAACGATTTAATACTAAATGAATATTATTTTCAGAATTTGTTATTGATTTATTTATTTATTTTATTTGTATCAAATTGTAGGTATGTACTTCAGAAGATTTTGTGAGTTTAATGGAATATTTGGCAAGTACTCGTTTTGTCAGTACGCCAGCTGGACAAATGGAATACGTACAGATATGCGTAGAACAGGCAGAACTGACTAATAGGTTTGAACCAACCGAAGTAGACAAAATTATTGCCTGTGTCAATATGGCATTACCCTATTTCTCAGTAAGTATATTCATTTTAATCAGTATTATAGTTTTAAGGGTTTCGTTGGTACAACTTTAAAACCTTTATATGGTTTATCTTTAGATAGACACTAGAGATGCAATTCTGTTTCAAATCAGTAAGCTACAGACGATTGTATCTAAGGAGTTGTTTTAAGTGCTGTTATGGACAGTTTCTTATAGATTTTGTCTGTAAGCTTACAGATTTGCCACAGAATGGGCATGTTTCTAAATTCAGCTAACAATTTAGTGCTAACTTCTAGTGCTAGATGTTCGCTGTGATGCTAGATTAATGCGCTAAATACAAAATTTCAAAAATAAAGAAACGACTTGCTAGATTGTTGCTAGGTTTCAAGGAGGTTATGTAGTTGTTAGTAAAGATGACATTTTATGTAACGAAACGACTTCTTCAATCATCATCAAGTTCAGAAGAAGAAAGTGATGAAGAACACTGTACTAAAGATTTAGAAGAATTAGAATTTTTATGTAATCTGTCTAAAAAGACAAAAAGGGTGAAAATAATGTTGCATGTTCCTTTAACGACATTAACCGTCATGAGTGTATCGTTATATTGAAGCGTGTACAATACCAAATTATTGTTAGGCATTGCCATATACACAAATTTGAGATAAACAGGGAGTGACAGCAGAAAACTATTACGTCAAATGTCAAATTGTGATGTTTACCTCTCTAGCTCTAGCAGCTAGCAGCCTAAAACCGCTAGATTCGTTGTCTAGCGCTAGTACCTAGCGGACATTTATGCCTCATTTTCATGGTAGTGTCAAAGGCCTGACAGGGGTGAGAGGCGTGGTGTTATATTTACAAGTTCGAATTTCATGGTGGGGTTGGAGGCGTGATAAGGGCACGTTTTTGATTTTGACATTTGTATATAACCCAAATTTAACCTAAAAGTTTATACAAGTGTTTTGAGTAAACGGTTATTCAATTTCATTAAATATGTCGTCAAATCGAAGAAGACGTCTAGCTCTTTTTTATGCATATTTAGACTTATTGCGATATGAAGAAAAGCGATGGTGGGTACGTCCCATATATACATAAAAACAGAAGGCAACAGGGAGATTATTTTAACTTGTTGCAAGAAATTAGACACAAAGTGCACAGACAGTTACTTCAATTACAAGAAAAGAATTTAATACACAATCTTTTTTACTGAAATAAAATTGACATCACAGTTTAGAATGAAGATTTTGTAGGCCCCTGCTTGGGGGTGTATTATTAGCATACCCACTGCATGACATTTCTGCAGACCAGATATTTGAAATCGAATCCATAATAATAAACTTTATGACTGCCGACAACATTGTAAAAGTCGCTATTTCGCTACATCAATTTACGTTTTATTATTTTATTTTTTTTTAATGAAATTAATATAATATGTGTCTCGCTAAAGATCTCACCATTCCGAAAAAATATATCTGTTTCTATGTTTCGACGGTGCGGCCGGCGCTAGAGTTGAAATTTCTGAACTTGCGACACCGCGCTTGTAACACCGCGCCTACGATACCATGGTACGGGTTTTTTCAAAATAAAGCGATCCTATTGGTTGAATTTTTTGTTCCACACTTCCAACACCCGCATGAAAATGAGGCATTAGTACTGTAATAAGAAACAGCCTGCTAGAATTTTATGCTGAATTAAGAAACGGTTTGCTAGATTTGTGCTTTATGCGCTAGATCTAGCGCTGAATTAAGAAACATGCCCAATTGTACCATAAATTTAATAGATTTTGCGTTGTCGATTGTCGACTGTTTTCCAAACTTATAGTTTGTGTGTTGTTTTAATGAGACAGATATATAAACACACATTAGCTATCTCACTTTACATAACCTAAATAATACTGTCGTACAAATTTCGGAAATCGTGAAAAGAAAAAGGATTGCTGTAGTTAGCTTATAATCTTGTTATTAAAATTTAGTAAGAAATCACGATTTCGCTGATGGCGGATTCGTAAAGTCACATAAATGCATTTATTTCATCGCAGTTGGTTTGTAAAAACATAGATGTCACAACATTCGTTGCGCATTAATTTTCAGAGCAGTGAACGCTGTCATTAAACGTTAAAACTGTCTACTAAATTTATCCACAACGTACAATGTAGTAGAATAATTTTAGTGCTGTGAACGCAGATTTAAAGATATTAAAAAAAAAAAAAATAAGTAAAAGATGTTTCTTTTCAAAGGCTCTTTTATTATTATTCAAATATACCCCATACGACGTAAGTTTCCAAAAAATTAATGTTGTCCTTGATGTCGTGTACTTCCGCTTTGTTTCGTAAAATTCAAGTACTACCATTTGATTCTTTAGGTAAACTTTTTAATACTTGTTTATAAAATAAATTTTATTTTTCAGTCGCAAATAAGTTCGGGGAAATTCTTAATTTATATATGTGATCAAATTCTCCCATTCTGGGAACAAATCAAAACTCTTGACGAGAGAGAAGATCAAGTTTTGTTAAGACTATTACAGCAGCTTGCTCAGATGTCTCTATATTGTGGACAGTTGGAAAAGCCTGTCGAGCAAGTACAGAATATTTTTGAAATTCTGAAGGTAATATTCCTTTCTTATTAATTTGTTTGCTAGCAACCGTCATAAAAGACTTGCTAGCGAAAAGGTCGTGGGTTGTAGTGAACAGATGATTTATTACCCCAAAATAATTTCTTAAGTGAAAGTAAGGTATGTGCATATTTGTAAAATTGTTGAAATTATATTGGATGGGTCATAAACCAATTCCGCCACAATTGTTTTCAAAATTTAATCATAAACTTCATTTTAGAACAACTGAGTTATCTTATTAGATCTTGAACATGTGGGAAGCTGTGTTTAATAGATCATCTCTATACCGTTTTTTGCACACACATACCCTTTTCACACTAGAACTTTAAGACGAGTGAACTTAAAGTTCACCGATTTTTAACATCGGTATGCTTTCACACTTGATGTTTAAATCTCCGGTGCTGTCATCAGTCACTCTTCATGTTCGACATCTAACAGTACACATTTCGCTAAATCACCCTAATTGTTACACATTCAGGTTTTAGCATTGTAATTTTATTCCTACCCAGGAATTATGTACCTTATTATTACATCACTATTAGTGCGCACCATTTTTCTTCTATCTGGCAGTTTTTGCCTCAGTTTTAATGTTAACCTCGGGGAAAAAACTGACCATAGCTTATCTAAGTATTACGTAGATTCCCTCTCCATTATATCCGTAACAGCTTTCACCTAACCAACATGTCGATGAAAAACTTTATAAATTCACATCTTCCAATGGTTTTCAACATCTCTTAATGTTGCTACCTATGAGTCCCACGACACATTGTCCAACAAGCTGTAAGAGTTTTATTTCATCAGAAAAACAAACCAAAACTGACAAAGGCAAATTAATGAGAAATAATTCCAATGTTCCGTACGTATCCGATCGAAAATATTCTTTAGTAATAAATGTACTGTTAGATCTGTCACTAATCCTTTTAGATGTTTCTATTTTTGTGATGATGCAGTGTGATTTTATTGCATACATTTACTATTGTTCATGTGGCTATTTTTTTGCTTACCGATAGAATTCGAACCATTAAAAAAAGCGCTGTTCAAAACCTTTTTTTATGTCATATTTAATAAGGATGGAGTGCAACTAACGTTATATATTTTTCAGGCATATATGCCGTTACCTCCAGAAAATGTTGAAGTAAACACACTACCATTTCAACAATTCACATTTGTTGAATGTCTTATTTATACTTTCCATCAATTGGCAAGACAGTGTCCGGAATATCTAACTGAAAATCCAGCATTACTAAAAGACTTCAGAATCCGTTTACAGTACTTTTCTAGAGGACTACAAGGATGTATAAAGACCTTAAATGAAGGTAAAAGTACAGAAGATACCGAAGCTAAGAAAAATGCCATCAAAGTCACGTCAAATATTAATACTCTTATTAAAGATCTCTTCTACACACCACCCAATTACAAGAGTGTCGTTAAATTATCATTTGTTACAGTTAAAAAGCAGGAGGTAAGTTGTTTTTAGGTATGATTTAAACAGACATGAGTACAGCAATAAATTTGCGCAGAAACCATTTTTCGTCTAGACAGGTTTAATTTAATTATCATAAGTGTTAGTCATTTACCTTGTTTAAATGCATTGTTATTATCGGAGATAGTAAAGCGCATTAATTTAAACTTGCATATAAACGGTCATAACTCTTGTTTTGACTGAAGGTCATACGAACTCCTGAAGTGATTAAACACCTGAAGATAAAGTCATGTAATCTACATTATTACAATAGACCATATTACTAACGACGAAAATGCTGCCGCCTGGTGGTTCGTTTCCTTTTATTTGAATTGTATGTTTTTTTTTTTTAATTGTATTTTGGAAGTATAAATTAAGTTTTCAAAGTAAGAAAATGCTTCACATCAAAACTACAAGTCAATTAAAGAAGAGATATTTGAGAGTTCAGTCTTCAGTTCTATTTTCCTATATACAGGGTGTTTGTTTGAAACGGGGCACCTCGAATAACTCCTTTATTTTAAGAGATACAAAAAATTCTTTGGAATAAAAGTTAAACTAGACAAAAAGGCCTATCTAAAGGTTACTATAAGAATTCTGAAGCACTTCCGGTTTCACCGGAAATGATGTCAACTTTTGATCTAGCATAGGGAATCGATAATTTTATATTTATTTCCTAAAAGTACATTAAATTAGCTTTACAATGACACCAAAAAGTCATATTTTTATGTTAACCATTTCAAAATGGCGACCATTTATTTACAAAATAATAATCAACATAAGTTTTACAAAGTTGAACGTAGCAAGCTTTGAACACAATAAAAAAAAGAAACAAAATATCTCTAAAATAAACTATTTGACTATTTAGAAAAAAAAAAACTATTACTTTTTACAATTATTTTACAAAAAAAAAAATACAAATGTTCGATATAACCACCATTGTTGTCCACACATTTTCTCATTCTTAATAAAAACTCTTCCATCGCCCTTATAAGAGTACACTCTTGGATATCCCGGATTGCACTTCTAATCCTTTCTTCTAAATCTTCTATCGTCGTTGGTGTTGTCCGATACACTCTATCTTTTAAATACACCCAAACGAAAAAATCCAATGGCGTGAGATCCGGCGATCATCCAGGCCAGGGATTAAGTGAATGTGTTCCAATCCATTTATCTGGGTATTGGCCATTTAAATAGGCACACACGTTTCTAGCGTTATGAGCTGGTGCTCCATCTTGTTAGAACCACATTCCTATCCTATCAGCAAGTGGTAAATCATCCAACAAATCCTCCACTTAATCCATCCACTAAATACCTGTTAGCTCTAAGGCTGCCATGGTAAATAATTGGGCCTACAATTTTTGTCCCTAGAATTCCCAGCCAAACATTGAAACCAAACCTGTGTTGGAATCTGGAAGATCTTAATTCCCTGGGATTTTCCGTCGACCAACGTCTTACATTATTCCTATTGAATAAACCATTTCTGGTAAAATTGGATTCATCCGAAAACATTATTCTATAATAGAAGCGATTATCATTTTCCCACATACCCAAAAACCAATTACAAAAGTTCAATCGGCGATCTTCATCATTTGCGTGGATAAATTGGCTTACATGCGGTTTTTCAAAGCTTGCTACGTTCAACTTTGTAAAACTTATAGTTGATTATTATTTTGTAAATAAATATTCGCCATTTTGAAATGGTTAACATAAAAATATGACTTTTTGGTGTCATTGTAAAGCTAATTTAATGTACTTTTAGGAAAAAAATATAAAATTATCGATTCCCTATGCTAGATCAAAAGTTAACATCATTTCCGGGGAAATCGGAAGTGCCTCAGAATTCTTATAGTAACCTTTAGATGGGCCTTTTTGTCTAGTTTAACTTTTATTTTGAAGAATTTTTTGTATCTCTTAAAATAAAGGAGTTATTCGAGGTGCCCCGTTTTAAACAAACACCCTGTATAAAAGGTCTTGTACATCTTTAGATAGAGCAAAGAGCTTTAATGAACTGTCTGTACAGGTAATTGACTGTTTAGTTCAACGCTGCCAACGGAGGGGCCGAGCTCGTTAAATCGTGCAGTATTGACTAGTTAAGACTGAATTGTGAGGTTGCTAGTTCAATTCCCCGTTGGTGATATTATTCGGGCGAGAATAATATGTTAACATTACTCACATTTTCACAATCATTCACCCCTCATCCAGGTGTAGGAGCTCGCCCCCTGGCACCGGTGATTAGCCTCATTGCAGAAATAGGCCTATGTAAAATAAATAAAAATAAATATAGTTCAGCGCCAAGACTATTTGCTGCAAATTTTACCGTGTTCATTTTCTTTTTTTCTCTACGTTACGCCGTCATATTGATTAAAATACGTAATTGTTCCATTGCTGTACTTTTTGATAGTAATTGTTATGCAAGATTATTTTTCTATTTATTTGTGTGTCTTTCTTATAAATGCTAAACTTGTTTTTTGTTTGTAGACTGTAAAACAAGAATCAAAACAAACTCCAACTAAACGTCATGCACCAATAACATTTGATTTTGACAAGGGTTCTACAGGGAACAGCAAACAAAGAAAGAACACAGAAAATGTCAAAATTTACACGCCACCTAGTGGGAAGTTTAGCAATAATTTCCAGAATCAAAGTAAGTATATTGTACTTGGTATTTAATTCAGTTAACAATAGGTATTAGGTATGTGCGCAAGGTTTAGTTTTCCACCATCTAATACAGTTAAGTGGGTTTTACACGGTTCAATTTATTGATGTGTGTAAAGTGTTTAAGTTTCATCAATAAATATAATATATATTCATCTAAAATATACAAACACAATATACAGAATAAGGTAAAAGTACGTAAGAAATATCGCCCAACATGGAAAATACTGAAATATACAAACAGTTCAAATACAGTAAAAATAAAATATTTTATTTTGTCTAATTTTACAGCAGATTAAGTACGTGTTCGTTTCTTTTTCGGGCTACTGACATCTTCACCTCTCGATTGTTGTGCAGCGATTTTATTCACTTTAGAAATGCTGACATCTAATGCAACAGCAACTCTCTAAAAAGTTAATTAACAATTACTTTTAGAAAAATATTCAAGTGAAACGACCATAGATATAAACAAAATTTAATATATACTGACATCTCTCACACATTTCAAATTCATTAAATGCCCAGCATTATCTCGCTGTCTTTCAAAATAATTAATAAGAGACAAAGCCATCCTTTGAGCGCGGCTACTAAGAGCTTCCGGCATTTTTATTATAATAATATTTGATGTAATTCAAAATAAAACGTTTATAACTTTAACCTCACTCTTTCATTTGTCAGAAACAGAAATACGACTGAACAGTGTTATTTAAATGTGGCAACGTGGAAAATTGGTACCAACATGTAGTAACTAAATGTAACAACTGATTAATGCTTTAATTTTGGTTAAATTACATTATAATATTGGCAATTAAATTAACCAAGTGTGACGTCATCTCATTTTTATCGTAAATGAAGTTTAGTGACAACTTAAAAAAAAAAACCATAAGCTATTATTCCAAACGATTAGGTGGAACTAGATTTTGCAATCCAGTTACTTTCATCGTTTGAATCGTTTTTTTTGGCCGTCTCGCTTAAGCTTTGTAAATCATACTTACTATAAACATTTGTTGGTTAAGGTTAATATAATTTTATAATGTCATTTTCTTTATATTTTGATTTTTTTTTGTCATTCTTAAGACATATTTACCATTTATATATATTTTTGTTATTAAAATATTTGTAAAAATTATTTTATTTTTGACATATGTCATTCGTTTGCATGGTTTCACTGTTGGAATTTTAAATTTTCACATACCAAACGTCAAACATGAAATAACCCCAAGCAAGGTCCCTTCTAGTGACAACCTAAAAGTATGAAATTCCCATTTAGTTCCGCCTAATCGTTTGGAATAGCCTTTAACATGCAAGCGTTACGCAATCGTTACATTTGGCTCCCAAATGTTGGTAGCCTTTCCCTATGTTGCAACATCTTCTTAAACAACATTTTATATTTGCCTTTTTTTAATAACTATATCATAATTCTATATTGTAATTCCTTAGAAAATATACGTTTTAATCGCAAATTAGTAGTGGTTGAATGTAGTTTAACCTTTTTAACATTGGTAAACAAATAACAGATGGCAGCACAATTCTCAACTACGGCGTCATTTCATATTTATCGTGAATGGACTTTAAATGGTGACCGCACATGTCTGCAAAATTCCAATTGAAAATGTATTGTTTTATTTACAGATCGTAAACCAGGACGAGGCCGCAGCCGAGGTGGTTTCGGTAAAAACCGCGGTGGATCGAGAGGAAACTGGCGAAAATAATATTAAATTAATCTTTATGTATTGGAAAATTTCTCACATCGTATACTGATTTTACAATTGATTACAATTAATATATCATAAATCGGACTATCAAGTTATGATAATATCGCAAGAATTAAGGATGAACAAATGCTTCAGATATTCATATTCTTTTTTCCTCTTTATTTGAAAGCATAAAAAATTCTATTAGACAATTATTTAAAAAATAAATAAATCTCAAAGAAGCACGTAAAATGGTATTTTTGTAACATTTAGTTATTCATTAATTACCGTCAAAAATTCTTTTTTGTGTCTATTTCAGTATTGCTTTCTCCATTTGTATGTATGTATGTCCATGTATACTAATTTTTAGATTAGATCTTAATGTCATAGATGACAGATTCGCATCTTTATTATTGTTTTATATAACAAATGTTTATTTACAAATATCCAGTATTTTAGTTTCTCAGTTTTATACACTTATGATACTGATCAAGTGTATAAAACTGATTATCACAGGATAATCGGTTGTGCAAAAGTAATTTTAAATGAAGCTACCAAAATAATGGTGCATAGGGAATATGAGGAATATGATTAGGTAATACTAATTGATATATTAATCAACCAGCGAGCCGTGGCGTACGAAATTTGGATGCGCATGGGACTGAGAGTTAAATAGTAATGGGGACACATTTATTTCGTGTCTTTTTCTTTAGCTTTCTCTCTCTCTGGCGCAGACCTTAGGCTCATCCACCACGGGACGCTGGTTGAGGTATAAACAACTAATCAGATTGGCTCGACACACATTATTTTCTGTTTCTTATTTACCTGTATTGTAATTAAAACGTTATAGTAGAACTGTAACTAAATCTATAATAACTATAACCTGATTACTTTCAAAAATATCAGGTCTGCTCATAAATTCATTCGTGTTTTTGAGTAATTTTAAAACAGAAAATAAAATATTTTTTGTACACCCTGGCAAAATATATAATTATTGACTTACTTTTACATTTATAACAACAGTGTTATCTTCCTAGGGCCATAAAGTGTACTTTATTTTATTTAATTTTATTTTTTTTACTTATTTTGTGGTGTGCATGAAATATCACTGTCATTGTTTTCCATAATTTTTGAATATTTAAATGAATTAACTTACCAGTTTTCTTTAAAATTTAAATTTTATCGCAACAAACTTAGAACGAATTAATAATTATTAATACTATCAAAACTATTTACACGTTCCTGGAAACAAGGAACTGATATATGAAAACGAGTTAATCGCGTATTATGCGATTATAATATACAGTCGATTCTGTTTAATTGGAACACAACGGGACTTAGTCATTTTGGCCCAATTAAGCGGCTGCCCCAATTAAGCGAATTTCGCATAAAATTAAACAATGCATATTTTTCTTTCAATAATTTTACTTTATAAACTCTTGGACAAAACTATAAATTACATATAACCAAAAAATATAAACTTTTAAGAAAAAATAATAATAAATTCCAAAATAAAATAATAAATAGGTACATACAATATAATTCAATGCAAAAATGCGTCAAGTGTAGATGTCTTTTGTTTTTGTAACATTTTACTTCTAAAAAATCAGCACAGGTATTCAGTGCGGCTCCCTTCATTTCCTTCCTGCATAAAATAACGCTATAATATTAAATTCTTTGTACATATTTTTTCTTGAGAATATGTGTAACATAATATGTACTGTGATCTTAAATTTACTGTCCCAACTAAGCGGAATGTTGTCCCAATTAAACATGTAAATTTACTGTTGGTTCCTTGGTTTAGTTTCTGTTCTTTGAGATTTGGCCCAAATAAGCGGCTGCCCCAATTAAGCGGTGGCCCAATTAAGCGGAATCGTCTGTATATATATTTTTTTGACATTTGTAAGTTATTTTGATCGAATTTATTTACTTTGCGCTTTAAAGCACAAAGTCCTAGGCAAATGTAAATTTTGCGTTGTTTTCCGCAAAAGCCTACTTTGTATTGCGATCTATTATTTTGCTTTAAACTCTTAAAAAATATTGTTGATTAATATATTGTCAGGCAGTGCTGTTTTCTGTTTTCTTTTTTTTTTTCTTTTTTTTATAATTCTTAAATAATTTGCTCGCGAGTGAAACTTATGCAGGAAAACTTTCAGTATTGAGGTTGATTAATATACCCAGCCGTATACCCAGCCGTGTTTTTGTTTTTTTTTTTTATAAATTTACATTGTTGTTCAAAAGCAACACAAACAAACAAACATGTATTTATTTGGATACAGTCTCCCTCTTGCTATTGGTAAGGACTTTTATCGACTGTATTTTTCTTTTGATACGGTATCCATTTTTTATCAAGTGACGCAATGAAGAACAAATGAGCTCCTGTTCATAGCTGGTTAAAAAAGATGTCTATATACCTATCTATTAGAATCTGCCTTCTGGCCGCATTCCTCGTTGTTTCTTTCCAATTACGACCCATAATGTCCAAGGTTGTTGGAGGACATTTTGGACATTGTCAGTGAACCGTTTATTTGTTCTCCCTGGTTATTTTATCTCTAGTGGATTTAACTTGAATGCAATTTTCGTGAGATTCTTGTTGGTATGGACTTTTATTCACTCTTTTTGTTCTGATACGGCTCCATTTTTTATCAAGTGTCGCATTGCAATAAAAACAGATGTCAGTATATCTATCCATCAGAATCTATCTCCTTGCCGCTCTATTCCTCGTTTTTTCTTTCCAATTATGACCCGTAATACTTAAGGTTGTTGGGAGTCCTTTTTGACATTGTCAATGAACATTTTCTTTGGTCTCCCTGGCTATTTTACCTCTAGTGGATTTAGCTTGAATGCAATTTTCGTAAGATCAGTGTTCTTCATCCTCTAGACATGTCCTGTTCATTTCAATTAAAATAAACGTGCAGATTTTATTCCTTGCTGGCAGTTGGCATTCAATTGCTTGTGTGGCACCCACTGTCTAAGACTGGATAACTTTTCTTTCTCCTGTATGTATGTAAGTTCCTTGAGATGAATTTAGCCCTTTTCCAAACTGATCCACTGTTAGTTCTGGGTCTACACTACTATTTATGGCGGTATTCTGAAGTTAGATGTTAAGTCGCACATCGACGGAATCGCCCGAAATTGAACGATGTTACAAAAACGGTATTCTGAAACGTCGCTATGTTAACGTTCGTCGATGTGAATTAACATTTTAGTTATTAGATTAACCGCTAGCAAATAGCTCGACGGAATTGAGATTAGAGTGGTGTTCAATTTTATTTTGAACAAATTTTCAACTAAAATCACTTCGCTTTCGTGATTCTCTATATAGAAACGAAAATTTATTTTATAAGCTTAAAAAATAACGGCTCAAATTGCACTCAGTACCGAAGTACAGAATGAAATTTTTACCAAAATAACATTAAGTTTCTGTTAACATGTAAAATACTTATTGTTCGAACGATGCATTTTGAAGCGATTCACTCGTTTTTTAAATTCTGGAACTTTGCAATATATACTGTTTTCAGGTAACTCAACGGTGTGACTGATCTATTTTTGCAAACTATCCTATTTATGTAAGAGATCTTTGGCAGGAATTACCGGGGTTAAACAACCCCTCAATCCCTGTGATTACATATGTTACAGATTAGAACATTTTTCTGAGAAAGTACTCTCATTAAGAAGGATCGAAATTACCTGTGTTAAAATTACCTGAATTGTAAAAACCCATGTTGATTTACAATTCAAAACAAAAGAAACAGGTTTTGTAGTAATATGAATGACATCAAACACTGGAACTCAATTAATAATTATAACCCGTACCTAATCCTGCAGTAACATTTGGTTTAGCCTTCAAATTAGATTTTTCTGCAATAGTAGTTACATTTTGAATGTCTTCTGTTTTTATTTCTAATTTATAAATAATTATTTAACCGTTTTAAAAACGTTAACCCAACAAAACATAATTCTTACACGGCTGTCAAAACGAACGTGAAGTTAGCCCCAGTGTTAATTCTACACCGGAAACAAATTGTAACATTGGATTTTACATCGGGTTGTTCAGAATACTGATTTTTTCAGCGATGTTAAATCGGATTTAATAGAGCAGTGTTATTTTCATTGGTGTTAAGTTCACGGGTGTTACGATGGAAACTTCAGAATACCGCCATTAGAATGTCCCTGTCAAATTTAACAAGTTGTCCGAAACGGGGTCCATCTTTTGTACAGCTTTGTTTATCTTTTACTCTTTTTAACCATTTCTGAGCAGTCATTAATGTGATACCATTTTCACAATGAATTCTGTTTATTTTTTCGGCTGCCGAAGTTGCGTTTACGTCATTAAAAAACAAAAAGTATAAAAAGTAGCGTTTGTACAAAAATCAACGATAAACGTACCACTTGAGTGTGTGTTTCAGATTAGGGGAAATCTTGTATTGAAGCCCATTATTCTACGAAATGTTTCATGACCCATGAAAAACATGCATATGGTGTAAATACAAGAATATATAAGCTAACCTGGTATTAACAAGAAAAATATACATTTCCTGTCATGTTGTATAAAGTAGAAACGAGGAAACAAGGTTCCTATAAGAAATAAAGGTGTTAATGTAACAAAATTTTCCAGCAAATGAAAAATAATTGGGCATTATTAGTGAATTGAGAGACGTTAAGTAGATTAATTGCAAAATTTGAGCGATATAATATAAATTTGTACAGAGTGTTTATAAATGATTGAGAGGCGTTTGAATTCCCCCCTCATCAGATTCATTTTATAGGTTGGTACTTATCAGTGGCGCTTATGAGAAGCGTTAAAGCCTGTTTCTTTGGTTTAAGCGTAACTAGATTTTGAAAATTAGTAACTTTTACCGTTTTAGTGAGGATTTTGATCATTTTGTTTGGTAAAAGCCCAATTCAAACCTTAAAATGAGAGCTCATGACAACTTGAAAAATTAAAATTCAAGTTAGTTCCACTTAAACGTTTGGAATAGCCTATACAAAGGTAAATTAATGAGTCATTGTCAAAGCAATTTATTAATAAGATATATTTGCTGTTCTTTGTGTGGTTATTTTTTGCTTACCAATGAAATAATGAACAAAAGTGGTAATAAAAAAGCCTTTTCTGATAATAAATGCACTGGAAATTGTCAATGTCTGACAGCTGTCAATGTCAAATAATATTCGTAGCTACGTTTATGATTAAATCGTCATGTAAAGTTAGGGTACAAACTTTGTGGTATCAAAATCACTACACTGCAACGCGCTAAATTCAAACGCCTGTCAATCATTAATGAACGCTCTGTACATTTCAGGGAATTGGAAGTCATCTATATGTACTACACATTTTTTTTTTTTTAGCAGTCGGAAATTGCCATGCCTGGCAACTTTCGATAGCATATAATATTTTAAAAAGAAGAAAATCATTTTCTAAACAATTTTTTTTAATTTATACAAAAATGTCTGTTAGCAATTTTTGTTCTTACTCTTTGTTGTGACTTTATAAGAAGTCAATTGTTTACAGAATATACTTCAGAATTTTAAGTTTGCAAATTAGATTTTTATAGGAATAATGTGAGCCGGTGAAATGTAACTGACCACGTAAGTCATATAGTGCTGGAGGTCTAGAAACTGGCGTTGGGAACCTATTATTAGGATGATCTTCCGAAATCAGAGGGACGGTTCCTGTATATCCCATATCCTCTAGAAACTGATCACCTTCTCTATGCGCCCAAGTGTTGGGGATATATATTTTTTTTCTGTCAATAAAACTGTATATAAAATTTTTAAGATATTTTATTACACATCACCATTTTCTACCATTATTTAGACTACTGGTGTCCAAGCGAAATCGTTTGCTGGGCTCAAAAAAATCTTATTGGTCTATTGTGGGCCGCACATATAAACGGGATAAATTTATCACACCACTACATTTTATATCCTTTAATAATTTTATTTAACATCATTAATAAAATAAAAAAATCAAGCTTCAAATTAAATTTTAATGTGCAACTTGTTTTTTTTTATATTGCTATTTTTCAATTTCATTATTTATTTTTTATATTATTAATATCAACTGGTAATTTAGTCGACGCGCAACGAAATATTTTCATCCGTCAGCATGTTTTGATTCTTCTATTAAACGATTTTAAGTTTCGAGAAGAAAGATTCACAGACATAGCAGCTGTAATGCACATTGCTTATTGTTTCAAGTTGGGAAATTTATCGTCCAGAATATATTTAACAAAATATCCGTAAAATATCAATTTATCATTTACTCCAAACATATACACTAGAACCTTGATTATCCGGACCTCGATTATCCGAATTTTCGTTTATCCGGATTCTTTTAAACGAGGAAATTATTTTACGAATTCGCTGTGTTACGCCGCTGTTACCAGTTTTCACGTCTTGACGTGTCTGGACGTGCGATTTAAATATTTTCTTTTAATATTACCGATAAGTCATCGAAAAGAAAACGTGTTGTACTCTCTTTAAAAGACAAATTAGATATTATCAGTGCATTGAAATGAGGTGACTCAGGACGTTATTGGTCTGATAAATATGGCATCGGCATTTCCACAATATCGGATATAAAAAACAAAGTGAAAAAATTACATAGTTTACTGAACGTATATAGCAGTTGCGGCGCTGGCTCTTAAAATCTGGGGTGCCAGGAAATTTTTGAGTAAAATTTGGGGGGCCAGGAAATATTTGAAAACATTTTTTTTATCGTGTTTAAACATGAAAATACAAGTGATGACCTAAAAAAAAGGTCCTCACTTCTGAAATACATTTTTCCTCAAGCAATTCTGGGGGGGGGGCTAGAGTAATTTTTGGAGGGGCCCCAAATATTTTGAAAATGTTCTCATACTTTTGAATATTTGAGAATCTGTCTTGGAATGCTTTTAACAATTTTGTAACTTTGTATATTTCGAAAAAATTTTCTGATAACTATTGAAGTCATTTAATAGGGGAAAATGAATGGCATTGTTTGACCTCAATTGAGTTTCATTCGCTAGAATTCTCTCCGAAGAAAAACTTCAATTGGGCTGCATGTGGGCCGCGTGTTGGATATCGCTGATTTAGGCATTATTGTATGCTTCTTTTTCAACCTCACATTAATTTATTCGTTTATTCGTACAAACATAAAATTTTCAAAATATACACTGTAAGGATAATGTATAGTTTTAAAGTTTCTGTTCATTTTTATTTTTGTGCATCCGATTATCTAGATTGTGGTAACAATGAGTTCTTTGAGATGACTAAACCAAGGCAGCGTTTGTCAAACTGTGGTACACATATCACTGGATAAATCTTGTTCTACATTATAATTTTTTTGTCATTTTTTTTAAACTTTTTTGTTTGACTAGAAGTTGTCACAGTTTTAATTCAACTTATTCAGTTTTTTGGTACAGAGTGAAGTTCTGTAACTTCGTCTTTATTACTACTCGTAGTAATTTCGAAATAACTCGTAGTAATTTCGTCTTTCTGTACTAGGGGTCCTCTAGTACTTGTTTACCGATTGTATAAAAATTTCTTTCTCCTCAAAAATATTATATATTTTATTTGGCCCTACTGAATTACATGTGCGATATAAAATTATTTGGGAGAAATCCAGAATTTTCAAGTTATGACCGGTATAAAGTGATCATAAGAAGGAATTCTAATTTTTCAAGTGATAAACGAGGGGGAACCTATTTCTTCAAGTACCTACTGGCAGGGGGGTGGGAATCCAAAATTTTCAGATGATGTTTGGAGATGACGAGAAATCCAATAGAATAGCAAATGTGCCAATCACCGTACTTCGGAGAACAAAGGCCCACTTGTTTTCTATCGATCCCGGGGGGGGGGGTCCCCAAGTTCTAGACAAATCTAGTAGAAGACCCTGAGAAAATTGTGGGGAGGCGACTGAAGTTATGTCACTGACGGTGTAAAACTTGCACAATTGCTTGCGGCGGCCCTATATGGCATTTAAAAACAACTTATCTAAGTGTTGGGAGCCTATTATTATTACATTTTTTTTTACCAACTACTACATCATGTAAAACTTAAACCTGTATTTTTCTGCAATGCAGTTGTTTATACTTGAAGCTTGAAGATAAAATATCTGTAAAAGAATATGTTTTTTTATTTGTAGACAAACAACAATTGTATTTTATTAGAAATCAACAAATAAACGTCATTTAGCAATATAAACGTTTTTATTTTATTTCATTTTTAACAAATTTTACAGCACATAATTATCAGTCTTATTATTGGGTGCGTTTAACGAATGCAACTGTTGAGTATATGACTTCAGCGGTTCGCTGAATGACTCTGACTTTACGTTTACTGTAAGCAGCTTACTAATTTTCTAAGCGATAAATTTTATTTTTTTCTTTATAGTAACTTCAATCAAGTGAAAAATGAACCGGCGGCAATTTTTCGCTCGATGTTTCTTTAGCGAAATTGGCTGTAATCGCCAAGTAAACAGTTTTGCGCTGCTACTCAACAGCTGCGTTCGCTAAACGCAGCCATAAATTGTTTCATAAATATTAAATAAAGGATAGTTAATAGGTCAATGTTCAGAATTATTAATCATAATAACAATTAAAATAGTTAAATAACGATGAAATTGTACAATTAAGATTTTATACAAAAAGTCAAATTTTTAACATCTCACAGTCGTAGGGATACTATGAATAACATTTAAAAAGATACCCTTTTCATTTTCTCCATCCTTTTTTTATACATTTTATTTTCATCTGCGCATTTGGTGGTGATAGCACTGCGCACCATATTGTCGCTAACTCCGCACTTGTATGTAACTATCTCGATAATGTCGGCCACCTTCACAGGGTCCAGTCTGCAACATAATATCATACCAGTTATAAATAGGAAGTTCCGTTTTGAATGGTACAGTACCGTTTTGAACGATACAATGCCGTTTTTTTTTGTTCTGTCCCGGCCATTTCATGGATTTAATAAAATTTAACTTTTCTCCGCATTAAGGGACCATTTTAACGAAGTCTTTGTTCTACTAAAAAAATACATAGGCTACTAGATATGAAGGAAAATGTAAATTTTCCGGTTTTTACTTTTTGCTCATAACTTCCAAAATTAAAATATTAAGTGATTTTGGTGTGCATTTTCTGCGGGCACTTTTTCATGGTGAATTTCCAGAGGTTCTCAATTTTTGTTAACGAGTACCGTTTACAAGTTTTAGGGGTCAATTTTAATTTTTCATATGGAGCTTATGATAATAAAACTAGTAGGTTATGATAATTTTGAGTAAAGCCTTTTTCTTGCTATAAGCAGTTCACTTTTGTCAGAACAAAATAGATCTGGTTATTTTGGTTACTTTTATGGTGTGTTGCTGACTTTAAATGTCAATTAAAAATATTCCTTACGCTGTAAAACCGAGTTTATGTTGATAAGGTTATGATCATTATAATTAAGATATCATTTTTCATTATGACACATCTCAAATGGATCCACATTTTAAAAAAGTGACATTTTTTAATACCAACATGACATACAGCTTCAAAGGTGTAACAAAATTTCCTTTTAGTTTGTTCTTACAAAAGTGCTTATATAAGTAGTTCACTTTTGTAAGAGTAATTTGTAATTTGTTAATAATTACGTACATATTTTCGCTTGCATGTATTTATTTTCACTTCATCCCTTGATCAGAAAGTCACTTCACCCCACTGATTTTTCTACTATAATAATCCGTCTCAATTTGTAATACGAAACTAGATCTGGTTACTTTGGAGACTGTTGTGGTGTAAACAGACTTTGACGTATCCGTGTGAACCAATACTATGATAATATTATAAATGTATTGTCAATATACAACATAAAAAATGAACTTTCCCTGTTAGTTACGTATTACAAAATGAGACAGATAATATTTCATCTTCATTATGTTGGAAAAGTAAAAAGAGTACCTCTTTAAAAGAAAAAAACGGATCCTGATTCTCTCTATGTTTTCCCTTATGTTGTTATTGTTTACTAGCTTTAAATAAAAAATGGTAAATGCTTAAATAAAGCTTTTAGTCAGTTTCTTTGGTTTAAGCGGAACTAGATTTTGAATTCTAGTAACTGTTAACGTTTGATTGAAGCTTTTGATCATTTTGTTTAGCACAAGCCAACTTCAAACATTAAAAATTAGCTCGTGACAACTTAAGAATATTCAAATTCCATTTGGTTCCGCTTAAAGGTTTTGAATAGCCTATAAGTGAATACAGACTAAAATAATAGATTCAATTTTGAAACAAGGAACGCAAATTGCGTTAGTCTAAAATTATAGTTATTATTCTTTTTAAATAAATATAGGGGAAATGTCTCACTGTTCCCAATATTTGGTTACTGAGAAGTGACATTACCGTTGGCGGCGCTGTAATTCATGGCAAAATGGCTGAATTGTCTAGTATTCAGCTGTCAATATGCTAACAAGGAACAGGTTAATTTAAGCACAGTACATTTTTATTTTATGAAAATGTTTCTATCGACGTTCTAACAAAAAATCAACACCAGAACATATGTAATAATTTCAAACAGTACTACAGTCGCGTAGTACAATATTTGACCACCAGACTGCGTATCCGAGCGTGTCAGTTCTCAATATAAAAATAAATTGAGATTTTTACCTGTCTTTGGATGGCATATCAGCTTGTAAAAAGGCAGGGGAAGGTTTGCCAGTCAGTGAGTGAGTAGCAAGCACATCTCTCGGAAACACAGCCATTAGCAACTTCCGGGTAGCCGCTGCATAAGACAACCAGTTAACTTGCGCATAAATTTGTCTAGGTACTTCCGTTCGACCGCTCCCTATTAATACCTGTAATAAATAAATTAGAACTATTGATTATAATAAACATGATATAATTCAATATTTTGTTAGGAAATAAATTGTCTCAAAATATTGTATGAGGGTCATCCACAAAATAAAGAACATTTGCGCATAGCGCCTTTGGATATTTTCAATCTTGTTAATAATACGTGGCATATGTTATTATATTCCAATTTACTACAGACCCAGGATTTATATAATCATATATGCTTTTTGGTTTTGTAAAATGCTTACAACAGCGTGTAATAAAACCAATTCCCTTAAATGTTGATGTAGTTGTTACTTTATTATGATGATCAAATTTGAATTTGTAACCTGATATGTAAATTTAATAGGCAGCTGTCTTCTAGTAAAAGATATACTATTGCATATTTTTAGAATAAGGTAAAGGCAGTTTGCAGAGCAATACTTGTAAAATTCTTTTAAAGTCATTATCAAGCTCTTCACAATCTTGAATACAAGTAATTAAAAAAAATTAAGGTCGTCCGCGAATAAAACTAAGTTCGAATATTTTATGGTTGTGTAGATGAAGTTATGAAGAGAACCGGGCCGAAACAGGATCCTTGTGGCACTCCAGACGTAATTGATACGCTACCATTTATTGCCACAGCTTGGGATTTCTGATGTAGCTGGTGTATTTATTGTCACTATATCAACTTTACTTTCTGGACGACCCTTGTAAAAACCTTAGACATTACCTTTTGTTGTAACTCTTGAACAGGACAGGTGATTGAGTTATTCGGACTATCAGAAACATCACTGAGATTGTGAGATTCATTTGAAGTTTTGTCTTGCATTTTCTTCTGGACATTATTCACCACGCCTTTTAAATCTTTGCAAATAGCTGCAAACGAGAACAAATTAATATTTGCAATGTTATATACAGTTTAAGTCCCTTATTTGCGGGTTCGCTATTCGCGGAGAAAATATTTGTGACCGCTTTCTTTATTCACTGCTAATAAATTCGTTATTCTCAGGTCCCGTGAACTATAATTTAGTTTTTGAAATATACCTACATGTTTGAAAAAATGAAAAGAAGTTTTAAGAACAACTTAAAAATATTCACACTATTCTTTAAGGAGAGCTGGATAAAAACTGGTCATCTAGTTTAAATTCTGGCAATAATATTGATACAGTAATCATATTCTTTGGTTAAATTAATATGTTATTATTATTATCATTCAAGAAATGATCGAAAATTTTGTTCAGATCGCAAATAACATAGCTCAATGCCCAAGTTCCGGTTGAAAAATAAGCCGAAACTAGCTTAGAAAAGATTATTAACATTAACTTTTTTAAAAAAATTAAGCGAAGAATTAAAACATGCTAAGGATTTTTGTAACTTTTTCGTGAAAATTGATCCCTCCATGGAAAGAACTCTGATTTTCAGAAAAAAAGCCTCATACCTAATGGTATGTACGGCCCTGCTAGTACCTAAACCTGATAGTAATTGCGTTTTGGTTTGTTAAAGTAGGTCTAATATCTACGCGGAAGTTTTCAGTAATCATTTATCTTTTTCTTTTGTAATTTTGGGACCTGTCTTCTATAATCCTATACATTTTACCATCCCTTGTTCACCGTTTCCGTTTTCGTGACATGTTGGCCGAACGTATTTCCCGCGAATAAGGAACTTTGATTGTATCATTCTTATTTATTTAAAAAGTACTTTTTTGAGATGATATTGGTGTATGAATTAAAAAGACGACTCCAGAATGCGGCCGTAAAAGAATAGTGCAACAACAAAAGCCTCCTTTTTCTGGATTGAAAGCACCATTTTGTTGCAAAACCCGCCAAATCCAAACTTTAAGACTCTTTTTTATGTAATCCTGCCACCAATATTTGATCTAATACCCTCTATTGGTAGATAATCATATGTCTGTAGTATTCTATAATAGTTTTTCGTCTCTCCTGCAGAATGACATAGACTGGACATGGCAGGTTTTGCATTTAGACCACTCTATTAACTAGTATTATAATAAAACAGCGTCTGATATACGCATCACTTACTGTTTATGATTTTATTAGACTCGTAAAGTTCAGCTTTTAGTTTCTGATTTTCTTGAGTTAGTTGTCGAATCATTTTTTCTGCTTGTGCTAATGCGTCATTTTGGTTACAGTTATCTTGGTCTCGTCCATTTGTTTCTTTATCATATTTCGCACGTTTATGCTAACATAATGAAAATAAAATTAGCAAATAAAAGTATTATTTCTGATTACAGATATTATTAAAGAAATAATAAGAGTCTTATTTTCTATAGTAGTATTTAGCAATATGTTGGAATACAGGCAAACATTTTTAAGAGTGCAGCGCCAAGGTGGCAAAATCGAAACTAATCTAATAGACCACAACAGATTTTTAACTTACTGTAATCTGACATCTAGAAGGAATTTAATTACATTTGTATTGATTATTTTTTCTTAAATTTTAGTTTCACAGATAATACAAGATGGTTTTTCAATGTCTTGACAGATGTCGATTCAATGCCTATTAGATTAGTTCAACACAATACCACTAGATAAAGTCTCTATCCATTTGCCTATATAAATACCTTATTTTCGGATACTGGATCTATATTTTCTTTTCTTAACTCTGCTTGTAGTTTTACTATTTCTCTTCTCAGCACACTTACGCTATCTGCAAAATAATAACATCAAGTCAATCATTAAAAAATTAATGTTAATTGTTATTTATCACCCATTTCAGTCTTTCGGAGATATATAGTATGTGACTACAATTTTGGGAATATTTTACTGCAATCGCTATACCAATTAATTTTTTATTTTTAATATCAATTTACTTCAATCGATTTAAGCCCAAACAGCTTTCTTTTAATACCTCACATCACAAGTGGCCTCAAAATAATTTTGTTTTAAAATTCGTTTTAAAAAATACGGTTTTCAAAATTATTCAATAATTCAGTGTAATATTCCACTTTGCATCAATGTGCATTGCTTTAAATATTTTCTTTAAAGTAGTCCAATTCCTTCAAAATCTCAGGCGGCCAAGAGTTACAACATTTCAAACAATCCACGCAATACACAAATCCAGTTTTATACTTGAAGGACTGTATGGTAAGTAAGGTAAACACAAATAAGGCAAGTATACTGATTAGTCGCGGTTGTGCAGTATAAAGCCATTTTCACTGGTGCCGGAGCAAAGCAGTCAAATGGACGTTTTCACATGTAACCTGACCCTGCAAATGCAGCCGGCGTAGATCTCAACAAAACGGATGCTGGGCCGGCATCTCATTGCTTTCATTATAGTATTCTGGTGCTTAATACTATTTTTATCGCTATACCAATTAATTTTTTATTTTTAATATCAATTTACTTCAATCGATTTAAGCCCGAAGAGCTTTCTTTTAATACCTCACATCACAAGTGGCCTCAAAATAATTTTGTTTTAAAATTCGTTTTAAAAAATACGGTTTTCAAAATTATTCAATAATTCAGTGTAATATTCCACTTTGCATCAATGTGCATTGCTTTAAATATTTTCTTTAAAGTAGTCCAATTCCTTCAAAATCTCAGGCGGCCAAGAGTTACAACATTTCAAACAATCCACGCAATACACAAATCCAGTTTTATACTTGAGGACTGTATGGTAAGTAAGGTAAACACAAATAAGGCAAGTATACTGATTAGTCGCGGTTGGGCAGTATAAAGCCATTTTCACTGGTGCCGGAGCAAAGCAGTCAAATGGACGTTTTCACATGTAACCTGACCCTGCAAATGCAGCCGGCGTAGATCTCAACAAAACGGATGCTGGGCCGGCATCTCATTGCTTTCATTATAGTATCCTGGTGCTTAATACTATTTTTAAATCACTCAAGGAAATCAAATGTAATAGTACACAAACAAAAGTAATTGGAGAATTAGGATAACTCATTCTAAGTTTTCCAAAGAGCGTGCAAAAACTGCTTTCCAAATATCTGACAGTCAAAAGGGGATGTACCCAGTGTTGTCTTTCGTGTTTGCCTCTTCGGTACCTCCTTCTAAAGTACAATAACCCAAGGAGATAACGTCCGTTGATAGTAGCACACATATCCGATGTTACGATCGCGTTATCGATTATAGCGTGTGTGAAAGACTGGTTTTGTCGGTATGTGCGTGAAAAGCAATTTTTAGAGTCGGTTCCAGTTTTGCCGGCGTGTGTGTTTGTGAAAATGATCTAATTCTACAATTACCTGATATCTGTCGTACAACTGCCGGCGATTTCGTCCTTCCACATTTCACCATCACAAGACTTGATAATTTTAAACATTTTGGAGTAAAGATTTCATCGAAAGCAACGTCACTGCAATTGACAACATCAAAAGATTCTTCAGGGATGCTTCCAACCCAACTAACGAGTAACCAAGTTTCTTCTAGTTTATCACTATCAATTTCATAATCGTTGTCTTGTTTCATTTTAGTTATTTCTTCCACTTATTAAACGTATTAGTTGGCTTATAAAAGTAAAATCTGAAATATATATTTAAATTAGCATAAAGCGACATAATTCAAAATACGCAGCGAATTTTTATCTATCTTATAAAATATTTCTAGTTGTAATTTTTTATTTTTTAATGCGCACAAACCTAATAATGGAGCACAGACAACAATATTCTGTAATTTATTAAATATATTTGTGGGTTTCAAATAACTGCATTACATCTTAGGTTTGTTCGTTTGTGTTGCACCAGACTTGTCCAGGACAAGAGCAGCTGACGTCACTATATAAGATAGCATTGGTGGGGGAAGCTGTGGTGTAGTTCAGTGTAGGTTGGGCAACACAAACGAACACACCTCTTATATAATACAACCCCCACCGAACCATGGAAAAACTGCACTGCATCGCCTAAATAGTGCCGCATAACCAAAACTATACCCATTTGTCTATGAAAAAGTGTGCCGATTTTAGGCCCCATTGCCCGTGAAAAAGCTGTGCAGTTTCTAGGCCACATTACCTCGTGAAAAAACTGTGTAGTTTCTAGGCCATATTGTCCCTTGAAAAAACTGTGCCGTTTCTAGGCCACATTGCGCTGTGAAAAAGCTGTGCGGTTCTAGGCCATCGCTCGCGAATTAACTGTGCCGATTCTATACTATTTGCGCATGAAAAGGCTGTGCCGATTCTAAACTATTTGCCAGTGAAAAGGCTGTGCTGTTTCTAGGCCAGAAAACTCTGTGTCCTAGAACTGGCACAGCTATAACTACTCACATATTTATAGAATTAAACTTTAGCTACAATTTACCACATCTTTAGTCAAACGCAGGGGACGTTGAGAGACGGCGAAAGCTGGTAGAAATCACCGGAGCCCGAGCAGCTGCAAAGCCCTGGACTGGATTTTTTTACAATTCACTGTCAAATTCTATTATTTGTGATTTTTTGCATATTCTTTGTCGGCAATTGAAATACCTAATAATACTTGAAACAAAAGAGTTTATAGATACCAGACCAGGCAGTAGCTTCCGCGTGGACAATTGGCACGTCACGTAAACATATGTACATGCATGTAATTATCGTTTTTCGGAGGGTTGGGTGGAATTATTATTTACCCGGCGCCTGGAATTATTGTTTTACCGAGGACTGAACTGTTTTTTGAACGAGGTTTGAACTGTTTTTCAAATCTCTTTAAACTGACATCAAATAAGAAATAAAACACTGTTAATTTCAGGATTTCGTAGGTATTTAGTAAAAGAAACTATAACTTTCCATGTAATCGCAATAAAATTCACAACTTTTAGAAAATTATTTTTCGTTCATTTATCTCACTATTGAAACATTTTAAATAATAATAAAAAATAATAGATTCCCAACGCATAGATAGGCGTATAAAGGGCAGAGAAGGTAAGTTCTCCGTTTCTAGATCGCCGGTCATAGATATGACAGCCACGTGGTCCGTGTGACGTTTCGACCGGTCCTGTTATCCCTGAATGAACATGTACTCATTTGTAAGTAATAAATACTTGAGGCTGAGTCGACCCCAGAGCTGTCTGCACAATGTCGGAAGATAAAAACATTTGAAACATTTTATTCAATATGTATTTTCTTGATTAACTGATTTTTTTGAAAAATTTCTAACATCATCTTTTGTTGTACTATTCTGGTTCACATCACGAGTAATGAAATATTTGAGAGACGAGAGAGGCTCTACTGCCAGATGCATTAGAAGCGCTACAGATCTAAAACATATATACGTTTATCTGTATCTATTCAAATAACAAATGAAGATAAAAACTACAGACGTATATTGAGTATAAGAAGCTCAAATATGTCATTGAATTTCCATAGAAATGTGTGAAATAGATTTATATTTGATTATCGGTTCTCTGTCGATCACTCGACATGTTAAGTCTCGTGAACTATAGTAGGTTAATTCGGCACTGAGTTAACTAGTTACATATGAAAATCTAAAAAATTGTATATTTCGATTATCATGCAGTTATGACCAATAGTGCAGTAATTAAAACTAATAAATAATAATAAAAAAGTTGTTATAATAGTTGGATTTATTGTACTACTGATGGCAGCATGGCAATATAAATGTACATCTGGTTTTTAATAAACGTATATTAAAGGAAATATTTAGAGTTTCATTCATGATTTGTTAATCAAATGTACTTGAAACGTAATTTAAAACAATTGAACCAAACCAGCTGACTTAAAAATGCAGTTCGAGATAGTTATCCCAAGTTTTCACATGTCTAAAATGTATTCAGTAAAATTTAAAACAATAATTTACTTACATCACAATATTTGGTAACTTCCTTACACTAAACTTAAAACTTTAAGAATCCTTATTGCATTTAATTTGCAGATGTTACTGGTTAGAGTTCTGAATGCATAATGTTGCAACTGAAATATTGTAATATCTTGTTAGATTCGTATAGTTACCCTTATCCAGTTAGACAAAGGCACCCCTCTACTTTAGGGGTTGTTTTTACCTGACTGGACCTTTTGTTCATGTACCTGCTCTAGTAATACTAGTTGCAAGTACCCTCGGAGGGATGAACATTTCTTGGAAGTAAATAGGATTGTAAAACAGAAATAACTTGTAAGAACAGTTAGATCTTTTGAAGGAAACAAGATTAGAGTTGGACGGACATATTTTTAAAATGACTAATGTTATTTTTTAAGAATATAATTACTTTTTTAATTGATAAGTGAAGCAGTGTGTTACGTTTTCCAATTCAGTTATATTACTGAACCCCTTTTATATGATTTATAATAATAACAGGACCTTAACAGGTTTTAGGATTAATAATTTTGAACAATACCAATTGCATAACGAGGTTGACATAGTGAAATATAATGATAGGTCACGTAGAAATAATGGCAGATGAAAATCTGACCAGGAAAATTGCACAATAACAACCTTGAGGTACTAATACAAATATGGAAGGAAATCCCTGAAAATTTCTTGTACTCAGGAACCTTGAAAAAGGCCGAGCTCGAAGCCACATTAGATGATAAATCATTTTTAGGATTTTGTAGGTATAAAGGGAGGTGCCGCGAGCTTATCCACCATTCCGGATGCAAAAATAGTAATGGGCGCGTTTTGTTGGTGGCTGGTTAGAAGTTCCATAAGTTAAAATCAAGAAGTAGTAATCATGCGATGTTCACGTGATAATTTTGTCGAACTCTCGTCGTTCGTTGATCACTTAAATTTATGCAACAACCAATAGCGTTGTGGCTTTAAACTTTCACGTGATTTTATTACTATTTCTGCATTTCGAACAGGGTATAGAATTGATACGTAAGAAAACGACCATTCTGATCGTGAAGTAAATGGATAATCTAAATAATAAATGCAGAATAGGAAAACTTTATATTTGAAGTAAATGTTTTAGAACAAATAATTGTATTGTACATACATTTTAAGTTTAGTTTTAACAATACTATATTAAAACTAGTGCACCCGTTGTCAACCATGTTGGCAAACACATTATTACCTTAATGTGGAACTTGCTCAACGCCTCAGACTTCTTTCTCTAGCCATATGCCTTACTATAACGTTTAATTTATTTTTACATTAGTTTACCATTTTTACCAAAATATATTCAAAAATATCTCAAAGCAGTTTAAATAATAGTGTATATATAAAATAAGGTCAGTATTATATGGGGATAAATCTGCAAAATATCATTCACATCGGTCAAAGGATATAAGAGTTTCTTGTTTATGCCTATGAAACCCTAAGCATTTCTGTATGTAGTTATATTCGTAGATTCTTAGAGAATAAATCTGCAAAATATTGTTCGTATCGTTTAAAGGATATAGGAGTGTTTAGAGTTTCTCGTTTATGCCTACGAAACCCTAGACATTTCTATATGTTATTTTATCCCCAGATTATTAGAGAATAAATCTGGAAAATATTGTTTAAATCAGTCAAAGGATATAGGAGTGTCTAGAGTTTTTTGTTTATGCCTACAAAATCCTAGACATTTCTATATGGTATTTTATCTGCAGTTTCTTAGAGAATATAAATCTGCAAAATATTGTTCATATCGGTGAAAGCATATAGGCAGAGCCGGCTTTAGCAAGTCTTGCGCCCCGGGCGAGATTTTTTTGCCACCCTCATAAAAAAAATTAATTACTCTATATAATACAAGTGATGACCTAAAAATAGGGTGAGCAGATTTCAATGAAGGGAAACCGGGACACAGGGAAAAAAAGAAGGTCTGCATCTCCCAGATCCAAGTGAAGAGCAAAAAAAAGGTCCTCACCTCCCAAATCCAAGTAAAGAGCAAAAAAAGGTCCTCACTTTTAAAATACAAGTAATGATCTTACCGTCCGCCGCCCCTCCTGGCCTGGCGCCCTGGGTAGCCGCCCGACCTCGCCCCCCCTCAAAGCCGCTTCTGCATATAGGAGTATCTAGAGTTCCTTGTTTATGCCTACGAAACCCTAGACATTTCTATATGTAATTATATTCGTAGATTCTTAGAGAATAAATCTTCAAAATATTGTTCATATCGGTCAAATCATATAGGAGAGTCTAGAGTTTCTTGTTTATGCCTACGAAACCCTAGACATTTCTATATGTTATTTTATTAAATTCAGATAAAATAAATACCAGCTGCTGAAAAATACCAAAATGTTTTTAGTCAAGTTATAACTGACACTTCGGAATACTTCGTTACATTTCGGAATCTCGCTACTACCTTATTGGACGACAGGAACGAACGAACTCAGCCATCCAGGGACACGTTGGGCTATTATATTATAGAAGATCATGCATACAGGTATATATTTATTTTTGTTAAAATTTTAATTAAAAGCGAAAATTATTTTGAAGCAGTAATACCATGATTCAATTGTAATACATTTAAAAACCAAATGAAAACAACTGCATTCAAATATTACTTTTCATCCCCACCACACTTATTCATTCGATAGAATGAGAATATTGTCCCAACAAAACGCGTATTCTGACTGAACCGAAACCAGAATTGGCACTACAAAACGTACCCAGGGCGGCCTTTAAAAAATGGGCGCGACTTTAAAATGATGTAAAAAAAACTAATTTTAGAATTTTGATAGGTAGAATTTGGATAGGCGGGCTTCCGAATACATTGCACATTCAGTGGAAATACTACCGAATATTTCAAACACTGATCTATGTATACATTATTTTAGAATAATAAATTAGACCAATTCACGCAGAATCATAAAGTATTTTACACAATACATCAAAGATTGATAATGACGGAGTTATCACAGTGTAACGTGTAGGCATCCACAGAAATGTTGAAAGTTGTATGTCGCTATTTGGCGCGGAATTTATCAATAGGTGGCACTGCTACTTTATTTCCCATTGCCAAATAGTTAATCTTAACTTATATTATCTTTCTATATATTTGAATTTAACTTTCTGAGCGTTATGTTCTACTTTCTTGGATTTAAATTAGTTAAATGCGGTAGCGAAGCACGGGGGTACCCCAGCTAGTATTTCAATAAAATACCACATGGAATGAAATATTACTGATTTTTTATTAAATATTACACAAGATATTTTTTCTACAAAAAGCTCATAAATATAACAAATATTTACAACAAAAAAGTGACGAACGGGTAACATTTTTAAATGAAATTTCTAAAGTAAAAAACAGTTATGTGTTTAATACATAATAAATACATATACATATTTTTCTTCATTCTGTTCTCGAGTGACATTAAATGTCACATATACTCCGTTACTGGACTCCATATTATAATAAATATAAAATTATTCAACTTCTAACTGTTGTTTACTTTGATGATAACCAATAATTTCATTTTCAACATCTTGCACAGCCCAATTATGTTCGATAATTTCCAAGGCTTCCCATTCGGCTTTAAATGCCACTTTTGGATCTGGAGGCATGGCTAGTGCTGCGCCTGACATTTGGTCTTGGATGTGTCTAGCTTGATCAGCAGCATTATTTTCTCCCAACACTAAAGCGTAAATGCTTCGTAAACCAAAGACGTTGAGGAAATACCAAGAAGCAGATGAAACCCAAGATGCATCCAAATGACTGAGTTCTATACCACGTTGTAACATTGGTTTGAATCTTAGAGTTAACGGAAATGGTACCTATAAAAAAAACAGTCATTTTAGTAAACTGATTGGGTAAATCTATAATCTGTTAAAATAATTAAAATAATATTTAATAACTAGCAGGAGTACCCGTGCTTCGCTACGGCATTTCACTACTTTAATTCCGAGTAAATAGAACATAACACTTACAACGTTAAATATATATTACGGTAATTTTAACACAGTTAAGCAGTGGAGAATAAAACACTAACCAGCAGTGCCATCTCTTGACAAATTCCACAACTCTCACCATATATGTATAGTGTTAAATACATTATGATTCCACGTGAAATGGTCTAATTTATTATTCTAAAATAATTGACACATCACTATAAAACTCCGATGTTATGTACCCACAAACTTTATAATAGAAAAACTATTATGTTTAAAAACAGAAAATTGCCCAATACAGGACTTTTTTTTAGATCTAGCCAAGATCTACATTTTTTGTCTACATTGTCAATATATCTCATAAGGTTTAGCCTACGTAATCAATTCAAACTACATGGAGAGTGTAGTGTATAACGCCCCCTAGGGGGACACGGACAAGGTAGGAACCCTCACTAAAACCTTTGTGGGATTATTTTAACCCCCCGTACTAAATTTGGTGAAAATTGGTCTACCTGTTTGGCTTTGTGTAAAGAACAGACAGACGACGAACAAACAGAAATCAAGTGTTATATATAATGATTAAATGATCAAAAAAATTTAATATTTTTGATAAATTAATCTCATCATAAATTACTGAATCTAGATTCGGGGTGAATTATAGAACCCTTCATATATCCTGTGTTTTTTGTGTTATAACAGTCATTTTTCGCAAATAGTATATTTTTAAATTGTTTGTTCTGACACTTTTTTTTTAAATTTCTGCCCTGTAGTACGTATTAAGTAATAGGTATCTGTAGTATTTGCTACTTCCTACAAATACTGATCTTATAACATATAGCGTATTCTAATCACTAACCTAAACATATTAATTACCTTATGAATTATATGCAAAACATATTTATGCGTGACACAAAAACATTTAGGGCCGGTTTCTGAATGCCTAGTTAACCATATCCAAATAGTTGCTATGGTTACTTATGGAATTGTTATATTATAATCGAGTTTAACCAAAAGATTAAAATCGGCTAAGCTTTCAGAAACCGGCCCTTAATATCATTTAGTATCAAGAGTGCTTTATAACATAGTCCTTACCTTCGTAGTTAAGAAACCTGAGAACATCCAGTTAATCCAGCCACCGATAACAATCATAGGTAAAACATTTGCAACATTTCCTTTCAACATATCGGTCATCATAGTTGGGTCTGTCATAATGTTTTGCGATACCGGTGGTCGTTTTTGAGTCAAATATCCAGTTTCTTCATTATTGAAATAAAGTCTTCTCATTAAAAAGGCACTCTTTGGAATATACTTAGCATTTTCTCTTAAAACTCGCGCTCGTATTATCACTTGACTGTCTTGAATTTGTAAAACTTCAATTTTCTTTTGAGAGGTTAATAATGTAGATATGAAATGTCGAACAATTCCTACTAAAAATGTAATGACTACTATTGGTAAAAACACCCATGCTCTGATATTAGAATCCAATAATAATTCTGTCATTTTGCTCTTTTAATTATTAATTTTGAGAGCAAAAATGACACTTCCAGAATACCTCAGTGAAGTAAGCAATTAAACAGAGGTAACCAACAAGTTTGAAATAATTACTGATTTTTGTAAGGTTAGTGTAAAATTTCTACGAAATATAAGAAAGAATACATTAGCCATTGATTATATAAAAGATTGTTAACCAAAACATAAGTATTTACATATTATATTAATTACTATTCGATAATATGCTTTTTTTAAATTATTATTGCGTTAGGACAGTTAGCGGTACGGTTGCTAGGCGTCCTAGACCTGACTCAAACCACAGAATACATTATAGGTCCATCACAGATCACCAAGAGGTCCATCAGGATATATTATAAAACAACCCTCAACCAAATTTTTTTTTATACTTTACTTAACATCAAAAATATATACAAAAGTGGTTTAGAATAAAGAAACGATTATTTTGTTCGATTTGAAACTGAAATATCTCACTTTTCATTTACGTTACAGCAAAAATATGCCTATAAATTATTAAAACCGTACGAAGTACAGGTACTCCAGCTAGTTAAATATATTTGTTAAACCCAAAATTTATACAACAAATTAAATAAATAATATATAAAAGTAATATATTTCTTTATTATAAAATAACTTAATTAGAATTACAATTTACTGCATATTGTCTATAATATTACACATAATTCGATCTAACACATGGCATGAATCCGTACTAACATCTTGCACAGAGTTATCTGTGTTTTCAAAAGATTCTGTATTAATTAAAAGTTTCGAGTCCATTTCCATAGGATCTGGTAAATTTTGTAATGCTTGTTGTAGAATAGCCTGCACTTTATCTAAATGTTTTTGAAATCTGTGTGAAGTTTCAATTCTTTGTCTTCGCTGTAGTTCCATCATTACTCTTAGAGTTTCTCTCGCTTGGTGTGGTCGAAATTCATTTAGAAGATGGTGGATATGAATGAAGAGTAAACTTAAATCTTCTACTTTTTCAGCCCGTCGTGGTGAGTCGGGACAATTTACTAAAAGGTCTAGTAAATCTAAGAAATTTGCCAATAGAGACTGATTTAATTTTTTTAATTCTCGTCTTCTATCAAAATGAAGTGGATACAAACGTCTGATGCCCTGAAAAAAACAAATTATCTTAGGATGTTATCGCTGAAATACATTAAGAAACTACATATTTATAGGGTTTTGTGGGTGTCTGTCTGACTGTTGTTTTCTGCATTTGCTTCGTATCTAAGACTTCATTAAATTGATAAGAAATGTATTGATAAATATATTTTTTCAATTTAACAGTAGGCGCTCCGTAGGCTCCTTACACACATGAATTCGATTCTCAGTTGTTAAATTTTTCTTGTTATATTTTTCATTTCAAGAAAAGATGTATACTACCTTAGCTACAACTACAAAAAAATTCATAACATAAGCTATAATTTACCCGTTAATTAAAAAAATTATTAATTGTCAAAAACACAAAAACTGCAATAATTTCCAAAAAAGCAATCTGATACCTCTGAATATGCATTCCTCTCGTACGTTTCCGGCTCAGATCAATGTGCATTACCTATAATTTTTTCAGATTTTTAGTTTAACCCAGTGTTTCCCAAACTTATTGACTTGCGGAGCCCTTTTCAGAATCAATTTCTATGGCGGAGCCCCTTAGGCCTACCCTATGCCAACAGATTTTTATAAAATTAAGCAAATATTCAAAATACGCGCAGTTTATTCAAACAACAATGTATCTTGCCGATCACATTCCAGCTAGTCATAGAATCATAAACCGGCTAGAGTCAGAAATCACTCGGACATACATTCAACTTGGAAAATATTCGTTCAGAATGTAATTTCCAGTTTTCTTATTTTGATTCTGTTTTTTTTCTATTTATTTTGTTTTTATTCAATTTTTATTTATTTTATTTCCTGGAACGGCTGCGGATCCCCTGAGAAGTGCACGCGGAGCACTTAGGGCACCGCGGAACACAGGTTGGAGCCGATGGTTTAAGGGACAAGAACTTTTTTAGCACATTTTTAGCTAAATTCGTGTTAAAAGAAACGAACTTCTTGCTCCCTAACCTACGTTTTAAGAGCTTTCTTTTGATATCACACTATATATATTTTTTAAATAATTATTTTTTTCAATAACACAAAAAAAATCGATATTTTTCGAAACTAATCTGATCAAAAATTTCTGTTGAACTACTACAGTTCCCAAAAAATACAAAAATTTCTTTTTTTGCAAATCTTATAAAATAAAAAAAAAAATTTTTCAAAAATAAAAATTTGTTTATCTATGCATTAAGAGGTTTCATTTGATATGCCAAACAAAATTTAAAAAAAATATATATATTTTTTCATTAAACACATATTTGTTTATCCTGTTGAACTATTCCGGTTCCAATCAATTTTCATTATGGAGATTTTTATACCCCTCTGAGAGATAGGTTCGGGGACAAAAGTTTTTTAACATATTTTTGGAAGAAATCTCATGAAAAAATCTGAATTATCAAAAATATAAATTTGCTTGTTGATTCATGCATTAAGAGGTTTCATTTGGTATGCCAATCAAAATTTAAAAAAAAAAAAAAATATATTAATAAATAATTGCTTATTATCTGGGGATGTGTTTTTTTGAACTCCCAGTGTTTTTCCTATATGTGGGTCAGAGAGTTGTACAAGCATGCCAAATTTCAACATTCTATATACAGCTGTTTACCGTTTTATTTCTACCGTACAGACAGACAGACACATAAGTGATGTTATAAGGGTTTTTTGGTGGTCATACCTACAAAACCCTAAAAAAAAAACACTGAAAAATAGTTTATAAAATTTGCTTTGGGGTAGAAATTTTATAAGGTGCTTCCTCATCCGAAAGACAATTAATGAAGATGAGGTAAACTTAAACAGATTCTTTACTTTACAAATTATTTTATTGTCACAAGACGTACAGTACGGCTATGATATCTGACAATAAAATAATTTGTAAAGTAAAGAATCTCTTTAAGTTTACATTATCCTAAACTTCATGTTAACTAAACAATTAATATTTAGTAAAGATGAAATAAAGGTTTAAGCTTCTAACTACCTTCATACAGCAATCGGCACCTAAAGTAACAGGTAGCGCTACACAACAGCTGTGTAAACTAGCTAGTGTGCGAGACAGAAAACGCACTACAAAATAGAAAAAGAGCATGATCCAACTGTACTTTACATATTGTACTTTATGAAGTTACCAGTACAACAGTTGGGCATGAAAAGTGTTCTGTCTGATATTATTTCCAAAGTCTACTGCATATTCAATTGTGACTTTGCCACCTTAGCTGCTTACTATTGCACTTTTTTGTAGAATTATTCATACACTCTTACAAATATCTGCATGTTCCATTTAAAATTTACATTCCGTAATCATTAAAAAATTAAATAAACATGTCAGCGATTGCTTACCTGAGATTCTAATGGTCGAATAATAGTATCATCTGTATTAAAAGCATTTCCGAACATCGAATATGTATCATGAATGGGTAAAGGTGGCCTAGGTGTTCGAGTTCTCCTTATATTTTCATCAGTATATTGGTTTATGTATTGCATTGGTGGCAAAGGCAAAGAACTCACTTGCACTGTATCTGTACTCATTTTTGTATTTTGTTTCTAAGAATATGGTCAAATTAAATATTATTATTAATACTTTATGAAAAATTTCACTTGAGGGACAAAAAGATTTACTTCAGAGTTGTTTTGACATGTTTGTGTTTGACGTTTAAAAATCCCTAGCTCACATATGAAGTTAGTTAAGTCTAGGGGATTGTATTGCGACTAATATCACAAGTCTCTTTTCGGTGTTGATCTGCCAAGACAACCTAGCAAAGTATGTGAAGTTTTTGAAAAATCTATTTATTTCTAAATAATCCGCAAGTTTTTTGTGTTATTTTAAGTATAAACCTAAACACATATTCATCATGTAAATATTTTATAGATTATTTTTTATTTATTATGTGTTTCTAATTAAATAATTTAATTTGAAACTTGTCATGTAATATGTTAGTGACATGTGTGTATTTAAATATTCACCAATTCATGATGATAATTTTATTATTTCTTTCGCGGTTTCCACCAGAGAGCTTTAACTCTGTGATGGCTGAAATATCTGACTAATTATAGTATTTAAAATTGTAAAATGTTTGTTAGTTTTGAGGTTAACTAGATTTTTGTTTCAACAGAATGTTGATGCCCAAGAAGAATCGTGTTAATATTTATGAGTACCTCTTCAAAGAGGGTGTTATGGTAGCTAAGAAAGACTATCATGCCCCAAAACACCCTGAATTGGAAACAATTCCAAATTTACAAGTAATTAAGGCAATGCAGTCATTGAAATCCCGAGGATTTGTTAAGGAACAATTCGCATGGAGGCATTTTTACTGGTATGTTTTTTCTGTTTTTCAGTATTATCTGTTCATATTCTTCCAGAACAATCGGTTTGTATATATCAATTGTACATTCGTTTGTTATTGGAAGTAGATTAAAATCAAGTACTGGGTGCGAGTCCATTCTAAATTATAGCAGGTGCTCTCAATCTGTACTTTGACAGTTTGGTACTATTCTACTTTAACAAATCCACCCAGCGCTGCCAGATGGACAGTGGGGAATTATCGTACATATGATGCAAAATTATCGTATTTAATCGTACATTTATGCTACCATACAATTTTTATCGTATCTACATAAAAAATCGATATACTGATTTATGAAATACAGTTTTTTAAATGGTTTATTTATGATTATTTACATATATTCAAAATTTATTCAGTAATTCACAAGATTAAGTACAAACCATAGATATACAGACCAATTCTGTAACTCAGTTACTATGATCATAGTAACTAAATTTGTCACTATGAGCAAGGTCAGTAACTACCATGAATGAAAGTCATTATACTTTTATAATATTTTATCTTGTAGTAACGTTTTACTACCCAGTAACTTTTTGCTGAATTGATCTGATTGATTAACACTTAAGCTAATCTTCATCTTCTTATTCAAATGCAATAATGTCTACTTCTTGCGTTTGTCCTGAGGCATATAAATTCGCCGACGTCATCGATCCCAACATTTTTTTTTGGAGGGTTTAAATTATAACAACCGTTTTCCAAATTAACATGAGACGAAAGTAAAATTCCATTAAGTTTTTATTAAATTTACTTTCGAGAAAACACGCTCACAACTGGCATTCGAATGTGGTACCAACAAAATATTCATTGCAAATCTACTTAAATCAGGGAACAGGGGTTCTCCAGTAAATCCTGTTATTCTGTTTATTTCATAATAATATTTATCAATATCTTTTGTTTCGGGAAGAATTAATTTTTTTTTTTTTTTAATTTCTCCTCCGGTATCTATTCTTTGAAGCTCTTGTATATTTTTTGGATCACAAATAAGGGGAATAGTAGTGATTAACGTTAATAACGTGTCATATTTCTCAATGATCTTTTTAGATAACATGTTTATTTTATTGAAAATAGCATTATTAAAAACGTATCTTTTTCGAATTTTGACACATGCTGTAATTAAAAAACGCCTGCATCTTTCATAGAAATCTAGTTTTGCTGTCGCATCAGTTATAGAATTAATATTCTGTAAAACATTAACTCCTAAATATATATTTTCACGCCAAATAAATTTGGAACTGTTTGTGAGATCAATTTTCTCTTTATCTGTTTGTCTTATATAATTAGGTTCCATGTAAGCTAGTTGTAAATCTATGTCTGTAAATTTAATATTATTACCCTATCACTTTGGAAATATTTTTTTGCATCCACAAATTTTGGTTAGATCCATTCCAAAAACGTAAAAAACAATTTTATTTCGGTATTATGAACAGCATTATAAATTTCTTCACTTGCAAAAAGACGATGCTCCATATACTTTTTAGTAAAAAATCATTTTAGTGGTTCCCTTTGTTCCAAAATTATAGTTATAATTATTAATTATTTAAATTTAATGTAATGTTAAATTATAATTATTTAAATTTAATGTAATATTATTTATTTCCACTTTTTTCTGTTGTAGTTATCATCCATTGTATCGATATTTTTTCAAATTTTAATTCAGATGGACAATGAATTGGTACACTACACCACCATGTTATAAATGCATGCACAATGATACACAATTTTAATTGGGCTAATGGGAAGGAAAATAAAGTACTTTGCACCTAAAAACAAGGTAATTAGGTTAGGGATAGTTAGTAAAAATCTAGGACAAATCTAAGCCGAAAGGCAGTAAGCTTAAAGGAGTTTGTGTGAAAAAAAAAATTATAATGTATACACTTTACAAAATAAAACAACAAAGAAATACAGGTAAAACTACAGAATTACATCCTACAGCACCATTTTCACAAATTCCTTTAAGTTTACTTACTAAACCTAACCTAATTACCAAGTTTTTAGGTGCACAGTACTTTATTTTTCCCCATATTAGTCCAATTACAATTGTGTATCATTGTTCATGCATTTATAATAAAGAAATAGAAATGGGGTATTATTATTATTAAATTCCGGCATATTTATTTAATTAGATCTATTTAACCGAAAGTTAAGCATTATTATATAAATAATTTTAATTCTATTGTGATTTTAGTTTAAATTTACTTGTTTTAATTTTACCATAGTTGGCAACATTGCATACCACAATAATCACAATACCACAATTTTGAATATTCTCTATTGAAGTTAAAAACTGACCACCATAGCGCAGGGATTTAAAATTTATTTCTCTATTCCTTATTTCCAATATTAAAATGGTAGCAATTGTAAAATGTTGTGTGTTATTTAGAAGTTTTTGTATACACTCGGTTCTTATGTGTAATAATTGGTTCACTGGGGGTTCGATTCCCTGTGAAGTGTTGAATTTTTAGTATTAATTTCTACTTGGTATTATTAATGATTAAATTAAAATAATTTAAATGGACGACATGTATTAAAGATTGAAATGTGATAATCAAAATATTTTGAAAAAGATTATTTTCGAATGGCCAGTCTTATTTGTCTTTGTTCATAATAAGTAGTTATTTTAGCAGTATTAGAGAATTATTGCAACCTCTGTTCTACTGATCTTTTAATAAAGTTTTCCTTTATTTGACATGTGCGCCTGCGCAGTTGATATATCCTTAATTTCTTTCTTTTATTAAAATACAGGCAACCTATATTTAATTTAAATAACGGCAAAGCATTTTTTATTTAAAGCACCTTAATTTTGACAGGTCTTCTGTCAATGTAACCTCAAAATTAACAACGGAGTAAATTCGAACAAAAAATTGGTGACTTTTCTTGTGAGTAATGATGCAAGCTAAAGATAAAAAACGTTGACGATTTAAATACGAGAACGATGTTATTCTTCTCCGAGAAATTGTGTCACGAAACCCTTTTGCGAATGGTTGTGCCGTATGCGAGTATGCCGTATGGGAAAAAAAATAGTCTGTTGCAGTTAACTCATATAAGAGTTGCAGTTAACTTCTATATTCATTACGATTTCGATCTATCAATTTGGCATATTTGTCAAAATAAAGTATGAAGCAAGAGCACCGTTGCAATAACACTCTTTAAAACATCATGAAAAATTTTAATACAGGATACTTTATTAGAGGTTTCTTTTAATAAAGTCAGCTTTTTTACACTTTGCAATATCTCTCTATTATTAAATATTCTTTTATTATAGGTATTTAACAAACGAAGGTATTGAATATCTTCGCACATACCTCCATCTGCCACCAGAGATTGTGCCAGCAACCCTGAAGAGACAGACTAGACCAGAAACCAACAGGCCACGCCCCGCTGTCGGTCCACGTTCTGAAGCATCTCGCCCAGCCGAAGACCGTACCGCATACAGAAGGACACCGGGTGGTGCCCCAGACAAGAAGGCCGATGTTGGTGCCGGTACCGCTGATTTAGAATTCAGAGGAGGTTTTGGACGAGGCAGGAGAGACCAATAATCTAATTTTTATTAAAATATAAACATTCAAATATAAGTTTGTATTATTTCCCCTAACAATTTATCCTGATACCTTGCAGTGTTTATGGGTTAATAAATTGGTTTAAGTTAATTTTTATTTTAGTAGTATATTGTTTAAAACCTGTTTAAGATTTAGTTTGAAGTTTTGAAGATTTTGTAGGTATGAACACCAAAAAACTCTTATAACGTCACATGTGTCTGTACAGTAGAAATTGTAGCCAAACGGCTGAAAATAGAATGTTGAAATTTGGCATGCTTGTACCATGAGTTCAAAAAGAAATTACATTTTTTTATTAAAGGGAGGACTGATAATTCAAAAATATGTCCAATAATACGTAAATCAAAAATAACTGATCATGATCCTACAATATTGCTTTTCGAAATGGACCACAATAGTAGTATACATCACTTTAATGAGGCTAACAATAACAGAGTTCCTATAATTAATTATAAAAAACTACTGGATAGTTCTAAAGAGATAAACTGGGGTAATATGAAAAATGCTGAACTAGATGTTTATGTTGAAAATGTGACGAAAGCTATGATAAGTATTATAGACCAGTGTTTCTCAACCTTTTCTGGTATGGGACCCCCCAAAATAACGTAAATATTGACTGCGGCCTCCTATATATATATAGATCTTACTATCCTTTGAGCGTCATTACGTTTTGCAAGGGACGGGCGTCCGCTTGCAAAAAGTGCTATAACTTCATTATTTAGCTTACAACAAATGATTTTACCAAATTATACTCCAAAAGGAGCTGTTTGCCGAATGATAGATATCAGTTTGCATCAATTAACGTTTTTCTGTTTTCATTGGGATATTAATGAAGCGTCTTTTCATTCAGGTCTCAAGGGAGCGTCCGTATTATATAAACTGTTGTCAAATCCTCAAGAGTAGGGCGTCCGTGGCGTATAATTACTTTTTCTTAATAGATATACGGGCGTCCGACAGTGTTGCCGTGTTTAACCATGTCACAAAGACTGAAAGTTACGCTGAACCAATATATCTTAAAAAATCTATTTTATTATTAAATTTAATTTTATTTTCCAATTTTTGTTTTATACACAAAATAAAAACATCAAAAAAAATAATTATTCGTTTTTATTTCTTTGTTATATCTTTTGAAATAAATTTTTTTGATTGACACCTAGGGTTCCTAGAGTATCTCTTTTAAAGAGAACATTTTAGAACGTGTGAGTGTAAGTGTGAGTTTGTGAGTGTGTGAATGTGTGAGTGTGAGTTTGTGAGTGTGTGAATGTGTGAGTGGGAGTGTGAGTGTGTGAGTGTATATATATATACAGTCTGTTCCAAACGGTTAAGCGGAACTAAATGGGAATTTAGTTCTTTTAGGTTGTCACAAGAAGGGACCTTGCTTGGGTTATTTCATTTTTCAGGTTGGGATGTCAAAATTTAAAATTCCAACAATGAAACCATGGAAACGAATGACATATGTCAAAATTAAATATTTTTTTTAGATATTTTAATGACAAAAAAATAAATAAATGGGAAATTTGTATTAAGAATGAGACAAAAAATCAAAATATAAAGAAAATGACATTTTAAAATGATATTAACCTTAACAAAAAAATGTTTATTGTAAGTATGATTTACAAAGCTTAAACAAAACGGCCGAAAGGCACGATTTAAACGATGAAAGTAACTAGATTGCAAAATCTATAGTGCGTTCGAAGGTGAGTTTGCAGTACAGGCACAGTAGAACCAGTAGGCCGACTCGTGTCGGAACCTTTGATCTTGGCGTACCACATTTTCGTGACCTCGAGCTACCTCGTCCTGACCAACGTTCTAAAGAACGATATAGACTATTACGCGTATGGATACGGACGAATAAGCTTTATATGACAACTAACAAAAGAATTTTGCATTTTACGACTCTAAAATGAATTTAAAAAATATTATACAAAAACTATTGAAAGTAGTATAATAATAAAGTACGAAAATTACTTAAATATAAAATATTATTTAATATTTTTTAATTTATTCACTTCGCAAAACTGCGCGACCTAACCAGGAGTCACACATGCGCATGAAAAATCTGGTACAGAAAAACGGTCGAGTGAAACTACTGGGTATACTGTGGTACAGGGCATATGGAGTAGTTCTTTTTCATACTCTCTAATGGGTTTACAGAATGACGCTATCCTTTTCTTGCTAGTCGACGTTGCCAGCTCTAAAACGCGCTGATCTGTGAAGACGCAGTATTCTACAATAGGCCATTTGTTTTTGTTGAGTGTTATTTTGAGTTTTATAAGAGTTGATTTTTGTAAATAATACGAGTTTTTCATATTATTATAATTGACACATTTGATACTTTTACAACATTTGGCAACACCGCTCCCATTTGCCATAAGAGCTATACTGCAAACTCACCTTCGAACGCACTATAGTTCCGCCTAACCGTTTGGAACAGACCATACATATATATATGCCAGGAACTTCAGGGCGTAATGAAACACTTTTCGTTAATTGACAATGTAACAAATTTAATTGGTAGCAAAATATTACAAAATAACAACACATTTAGAATACATTCGTTCGTCGCCATATTCTTAACTCTAACCCCTTTTTTACAATCGGTCTGCAACCCGCTCGGAATGGACAGGTCAGCGGTTCTCAAACGGTTTCTGACAGTTCGCCAACACTGCCATTGAAGTCGTCCTCGGCTTCTCTACTAGTCCCTGAAGCATTGGTCTCTTCATCGTCGTCGCTGGTATCGGATTTGTCATCGGATATGGGATATGAACACCATGGTTTCATATTGTCACTTGCAAATACTGACTGAAATCGTCTTTGTGTACGTTCTGCACCTGGAACATCTGTTAAAATGTAACGATCATTACCTATTATCTTTTCTACTAAATAAGGTCCTTTATAATGAGGTGCTAATTTCTTAGGTTCCCTAGTTGGTGCGGGCTTGGGTCACCGGTCCGAAAAAAAAAAGAAGAAATTAAGTTGGGAACACTGAAATTTGGCCAACTGTAATGAGAAGTTACTAGTTACTAGAAGTTATCCCTATTACACGATAACAATGATGAAATTATTGATTTTATCATAAGTTTTGTTCCATTAAATTCCAATATAGTACTCTTATAACACATATAACATCATTATATTTTCTACAGTAGTACTACTATATTTTTAACGATTGCCTTCAAATAATAAATTTTAGTTCTACAGATTTTGCCTCTACAATGTTACCACGAGATAAAAGTTAAATGTTTTTCCACTTTTTTTTTTGTAGTATTGCTGTACTGCACGCAAAATAGCGCGCACTACAAATTAAAATCTGTTTTATAATTAAATACTTTAATTGAATATATAAGTAAGAACATATTAATCCATGAAATACGTTTCTATTATTGTAAAGCGAATAATACTTAGAATTGGAGAGAAAACAAATATATAGATTATTAATATAGTTTAAGAAAAACATTAAACTGAAGGAGTTCAAAAGTGTTAGAGGCCAAGAATAAATACGCCAATAATAATTCGAAACAAATATCTCGAATATTAAAGACATTTAATTAAAAAAATGCCTTACATAATAACTGATATTTTTAAATCTGATATATCAGTAGAATATAATTTTACCTACGACAACCTGGTCTACAAGATATGCATGAAAATTTAGAACATTTAACTCTTTAACTGATTTATTTTTATACATTTTTGCAATGAATTTGTAATCAGTGATTCTTAAACTCTGGTCCGCGGGTAAAGGCCTTTAAGTGATTAAATTTGTTTTATATTGGAACTAGAAACTGTACAACTGCGGATTGGATGTACCTGAATGATATTAATTATAAAAAGGAAATTAGGAAATATGTAAATCCATTATATTTAAAATAACATACATACAGCGACTTGAAAAAGAGGATAGTGAGACAACTATAGTCTCCATATAAATTATATTTAACCAGAACTGTTAAATAATGATTATTTTTGTAATCAATTATTTATGGAAAACCATTACTCATATAACCGCAATCAGATGTTTGATTGAAATTACCTAAATAAACAGAATACAAAATTCTTGATACGATTAGAAATATTCAAAAAGTAATCAAATCTTTTCAAAACTATGTTAAAATTTGGAATTTTTCATATTCTCAAAATATTTAGGTCTACGGCCAACATCGCTCTTAATTTTCGCTTCCCTTGAAATAAAACAGTCATAAATAATAATCAATACACTTTATTATTCTAAAAAAACATTAACTTTTTCTTACATTTTATTACACTGTAAAATATATTTTACATACATGTTTATTATTTGAAAACATTTATCGTACGTATATGCAGGGCATATATTCAAAATAATAAACCAGTTAGATAAAAAAAATAAATAAAACACTAAAAAATCTAACGAGAAAAAAAAAATTAACTGTAGTTGTAGCCCAAATTATTTTAATAATTATCATACAATATGTTGATTTTTAAAAATTGTTGATGTGGTCATTTGCCAAAAGTAGAAACTAAGTGAAATCTTTTTCTGTACCTGTTATCCTACTATTCATTTTAACAACCAGTATGGAAGTATTTCAATATTTTAAGAACTGATATGGCCGTACCGGTTGAATATCGTCACTGCATATATTTAAGTATTTATTACAATATATATTGTTTAACACATTGGTATGCGAATTTTTGTGACGGCATGTCATGACAATGTTTATTTAATAATTTAAAATAAAAATACGCCGTTAACCTGCCAAATTAAGGTAAGCTTAGAATTGCAATAAGGCGTTTACGAAAACTCTACCGGCAGATACCGGGAACATCAACTGCATTCGAAAACAAGTTCGGTGAACGTGTATAAGCATGTAGCTGTTTACCGACCGATAGATTTACTGGGGAAGATTTACTATACCCCACTCAATATAACCTTATTCTAGCTAAACTATTCTAACATAACTAGTATTCTGGCTAAAGCCTAGCCTAACCTAACCTTTTTAAGGATTAATTAAGCCTTCTGTATAGAGGCAGCACATAAGGTTATGTTCAGTGGGGTATAGTAAAGATTGGCCGATGTACCATATCCACCGGTAGAGTTTTAAGTAAACGCCTAGTGATTTGGCCAAGATACACTTTAGGTATGCATATTTATATATAAAAAGAATGCTGTTTGGATAGCAGGATCACCAGACCTGTTTCTTTTTCACTAGTTTATTGCACTGTCATTTACTATTTAATTATTAAAATTAATTTAGTTAACTAATACTTTTATTATGTCTTTCCATTTGAATCCGGTCGCAGTAGCACTACAAATATTGTAAGTCGCAGCAAGAAAACCTTTTTCACTGTGCCCAGCACGTATTTTCTCGTTCTGATATCCAGGCCTTATAGTGTTACATCGGACAGTGTTTCTTTGTTCCTCATTTTTTATCACATTTGACCATCTTATATCAAGATTCATTGTAAGCAACGGTTTTGAAAAACTTCGCAAAAATAATCTGGAATACAGAAAAATATTTAAAAAGTTTCAGTAGTGAAAACCAACATTTTTTAATAATAAATAGTTTAAATGTCATTTATAACATTATAATATCTACTTACATTAATTATTTAAAATATGTACTTATGTTTATTAAAGGTTAAACAATAAATGACATATGTATCAAAATTTACTAGTAGTTCTAAGTTTATAATAATAAGGTCTAAATTAATATTATATATGAATAAACCATATGTATTGATGTAATTTAGTTTCTAATTAATGTTCTTTATTAAATTGTTTACAAAATACTTCAAAATGAATTAAATATTACATGAATAAGTTAAATTAATTTACGGATTTTAGAAATGTTATCCAATAAACACGGCTTCTACTTTTCACATATTTTTTTATTTTTTCGAAGTTGGGAACACTTCCCTTATCAGTTTTAGTACATTTGACACAGACTCGTTGGTGCTATATCTCGTCATATCAATACTAAATCACCTTTCAGATATACTTTCGGTTTCTTTCTTTTCTTGTCAAATCGCTCTTTTTCTTTTCTTTGCTCTTTTCTCGTGTTCTCTAAAGCTATTTCTCGGTTTTCTTCAGTATTTATTTCGTTATCCTCTTCTTCTTCTTCTAAGGCAAGGATCAGTTCGTTTCGGACTACATTCTTCGGATGGTAATTGAATAATAGTTCATGTGGTGATTTCTGCGTTGTTTTATTTCTCATTCCATTTAATGCAAATTGGATCGCTGGTAGATTCTAGTTCCAATCTCGCCCATCTTCTCTCTCGTACATGGTAGTGATTGCATTGGTGATTGTTTTGTTGAATCGTTCCATTTGTCCGTTGGCTCGTGGTGTTGCAGTCGCGTTTTTGATATGTTGTATCTTGTGTTGTTCACAGAGTTCTTCAAATTGGCGTGCTGTGAATGCCGTTCCTCGATCAGTGATGATTCTGGTTGGACAACCAAATGTAGTGGTTATCTCCTGCACCGCTGTACAGACAGGAGTTGTTTTCGTATCCTTTACTGCTTTTAGAATGACGTATTTGGTAAAATTGTCTACGTATACTAGCACGTGTGTGTTGCCTTTGGAGCTCTTGGGAAATGGTTCCAAGTGGTCCATATTCACTGTATGGAAGGGTATCGGTACCCGTTCTATGATATGCATTTCACATTCTTTTCGTCCGGTCGGAGTTTTATGATATGCGCATGGTATGCAAGCTTTCAAATAATTCTTTACCCTTTTCCGCATGCGCGGCACCCAAAAGTTCTTCTGGATGTTTTGTAGCGTTCTTTCAATCCCTGGATGTCCTTGTCATCATGATTGCTCTTTATGATTCTCCATAAAATATTTTTCGGAATGACCCATTTCCTTCCTACTCTACACTTTCTGTAAAGTCTACCGCTATCATATTGATAATCTTGATGTATTTGTTGTTCTTCGTTACCCTCTGGATTCCGCCTTAAAATTTCTATAATCTCTTTTAATTTCGGGTCTTACAACTACATGGTAGTAATCCAGTCTTCTTCACTAATTCTTACATTCATAACTTTCAGATCGGCTACTTCTATTTCTCTCGCAGGTTCAACAGGATTCCTGCTTAGTGCGTCTACATGTTTAGTTCTCTCGCTAGGACGATGTTCAAGTTCTAAATCGTAGTTCTGTATCTTATGCCACCATCTCCCTATTCGCGGATCGATGTCTCTTTAAGTCATTACCGTTTTTATTGAATTGCAATCTGTAATTACTTTCGTTCTCTTACCCAACACGTAAATTTTGAATCTGGCAATAGCTTCAACTACAGCTAGAGTTTCCAATTCGTAACTGTGATATTTCTTCTCGGTGTCGGTTGTTTGGCGGCTGTAATAGCTAAAGGGTTTGAAGCTTCCGTCGTCTTCTTTTTGTAGTAGTACAGCTCCTAACACTATCTTGCTTGCGTCTGTATGAATTTCATGTCTGCGTCTCGCTTGTACAAAGCAAGTACTGGTTTTTGTATAAATTTATTTTTAATCTCTTGGAATGCATTTTCCTGCTTCTCTTCCCATATGAGTTCAGCATTTTTCTTCGTTAAAGCCGTTAATGGTGCCACTATTTTGGCATAATTTAAAATAAACTTTCGGAAAAAACTTGTTTGGCCTATAAATTGCCTTACTTCTCTTACATCTTGTGGCGTTTTAAACTCTTGAACCGCAATGGTATTCTCATCACTCAGTCTCACGCCTTCAAAATCTACCTCGAACCCTACAAAGTTGATCGTTTTCTGTAAAAACTTACATTTGGACAGTTTTAACGTAAGTCCAGCTTCTTGTAGCACTCTCAATACAATTTCTAGTTTTCTTAGTCCTTCGTCTACAGTCTTACTCGCGATCAGCATGTCATCCATATAAAAGGTTACTACATCTTGTCCAAACATCTTAATGAGTTTCTTCATCAACCTGTTAAATACCGATGGAGAATTGGTTAACCCAAATGGTACCTTATTGAATTCGTATTGGCCCTCTGTTGTTACGAAGGCTGTGTATTTTTTCGACTTCTCACTGAGTGGAATTTGGTAATATCCGCTGGCAAGGTCTAGACTCGTGAAGTATTTATTTCTGCCTATATTGTCCAGTAATTCACATATAATTGGCGTCGGCACCTGCTCTTTTTTGGTCACGCTATTTAATCGTCTGTAGTCTACACATAATCTTTCTCCTCCGGTTTTCTTTGCCACTAATAACACAGGACTGGCATATTCTGATGTAGATTTCCCCATAATTAGGGAAGTATGTCAGCTTCTAGTAGTTCGTCCACAATCGCTCGCATTTGATCTCTTTGCGCGTATGGAAGACGGTAAGGTGTGTGCTTTATCGGCTCTTGGCTAGTAAGTTTGATGTCCATCTCAACTAGAGATGGGAATTTCGGCTCAGTTTGCGGAACCGGATCAGTGGAGGTCGTTCAGTTTGTTGAACCGGTTCATTGATCCGGCTCAGTGATCCGGTTAAGTAAACATGTCTCCGAAACACAGGACGGTCGTTAGTTCGTAGGTAGAAAGTCGCTTAGAGCCGGTTCTTGCAATATATAAACTGTAAATATGATCCCGAGACACAGGTCGGTCGGTTGTTCGGTCGTAGGTAGAACGTCGTTTACAGCCGGCTCTTGCTTAGAGCCGATTCTTGCAATATATGAACTGTAAACATGATCCCGAGACGCAGGTCGGTCGGTCGTTCGGTCGTAGGTAGAACGTCGCTTAGAACCGACTCTTGCTCAGAACCGGTTCTTGTAAACATGATCCCGAGACACAGGTCGGTCGGTCGTTCGGTAGAACGTCGCTTAGAGCTTAGAGGTAGAACGTCGCTTAGAGCCGACTCTTGCTTAGAGCCGGTTCTTTTAAACATGATCCCGAGACACAGGTCAGTCAGTTGCCGGTCGTCCGGTCGTAGGTAGAACGTCGCTTAGCCCCGACTCTTATCTAACATTTTTGAAACAAGCAATTCACTTTATGTAGCTACTGTATTTTAAACCAGATGTGTTAAGTTTATGGCGATGTTTATTGCCCTTATAAATCGGACATCTGGGATTTGGGCAATATTTTTAATATTTTTATATAGTATGGTTGTAAGAAAATACAGACTAACCCTATTAGTTTCAAACAAACTGCCCTACAAATTGATGACAAAATACACTTTATGATAATACATTACAAGCCAAGTTCTCGCGAAGTTCAACATGACATCGATCCAGATCCGGATCACTCCGGTCACTGTTCACAATCGCCCGACCAATCGTATCCTTGAAACTTGAAACTATACAGTGAGCCGTGAGCCGGCTCATTTCAATTTGGTGAACCGTGTCACTTCGGTCAGTGTACTGAGCCGGCTCAGTGAGCCGGTTCGTTCATGAACGACCCATCTCTAATCTCAACTAACTTTGTTGATCCCAACTCATAGAAATTTGTCGCGAATGCCGTTTCGTATTTTCTCAGTAATTGTTTCAAATTTTCTTTTTCTTCATCACGAAGGTTTTCGTCTAAATCTAAATTTTCGAATTGTTTGTTTATTTGTTCCGTTTTTAATACTTTTATTGGCGAAGTTGTGTCGTTTACTTCTCAATATTTTTCATTATTCGCTTGAGAGTCTTCTCTTGTGTCTGAGAGAGAAAATGACGTCAGTTCACTAGTATGCCCTATTATTCTCTCCTAAATCTGTGGTTCATAATGTTCTTCCGGTTTATTATCGTTTTTATTCTGGTTTTGCTCATCCCTCTTTTCAATACGCAGTTCCTTTTTCTCTTTTATAATTCGTAGATCTGGTTGATCCAGAGCCTGGTCGTCCAATTATTAAAGATGCGCTTTGAGCCCAGTCCGGTACAATCAATACCTTCGTTTCGATCGGTACACCATCCAAATTAATGATCAGTGTTCTCTTTCCGATCGTCTGGCAGCTTCCTTTTCCAAAACTTCCTAGCTTAATTTTATATGGCAAATATTTCAAGTTTTCTCGCTCTGCGGTTTCCTTCTTCATGGTCACCACGTCACTTCCTAAGTCAATAAATGCTATTAACTTCTTTCCATCAATGTCCACCATTTTGTGGTACTCGTCTGGTAATTTCTCTACCTTCATAATCCTATTAACACTCCTTTGGTCATCTCTTCGTGTTGTACTTTGGGTTCCGCACTCCTTTTCAACATGACCTACCCTGTGACATAAATTACATCTCTTTCGCCTTTGCGGTTTCTTGCAATCAACCGATTTGTGCCCTATCTCGTTGCAGTTAAAACATTTCAACCCTAATGGCTGTTTTGAAAATTGTGTCTTATTCGACGGTTCTTCTTCTTTCCCTCTCATGGTTCCTTCATAAACTTTTATCCGCTCCAGAAGATCTTGAATACTGCTAATCTTTTGGACTGCTAACATTTTTGACAACTCTCTGTCTCCAAGCCCTCCAATTATATATTTTATCACTGATTGGTCTCCTACATTTCCCTTACTCGCAATATATTTCATCTCGTAAACGAATGTTTCATACTGCTCGTCTGGTTTCTTCTTCTTTTTAGCTAACTCGCGATGAACATCCACTTCATCTACCATTGTTGGAAAAGCAGTGATTAATTCCTCCCGGAAATCTTTCCATTCCCGTATTTCTTCCTGTGAACTCTCAAACCAAAACTTCGCAGCTCCTTTCATACTACGGGATGTTTAAATCACCCCAATTGTAGATTCACGCCTTTAGGGGTTAATTAGGATAAAAACCTGAAACAGTTTTTTTGGTATTTAGAATGGGTTATCTTTGTAAGCAAAAGCCAAGACGATATCTTATTAGTCCAAAGAGATTTTAAGGAATCCTTGAAATCACATTTCACCCCCTTTGCCCTTTAGGGGTGAAATTTCAAAACTGTCAAAACCATTGCGAGATATTTTAAAAAGACACCTATGTTCCAAAAATGAATGTTGCAACTAAACAAACACAGGAAATACGACGGGATGTATAATCCACCCCGATTGTAGGTTCACCTCTTTAGGGGTTGATTAGGGCAAAATCCCGAAATAAGTTTTTCTGCATTTGTATGGGTAATACTTGAAAGCAAAAACTAAGTCGATATCCCATCAGCCCTAAGAGATATTAAGGAATTCGTGAAATCATATTTCACTCCTTAGAAGTGGAATTAAGAAAAATCCCTTCTTAGTGGGTGCTTCCGTCATGAAGGGAATATACTCTCCGAATTTTAAGTTTCTAGGCCCAGGGGTTCGGGCCGGGCGGTGATGGGTGAATGAGTCAGTCAATTATTCAGTCAGTCAGTCAGTCAGTCAGTCAGGACATTGCCATTTATATATATAGATTAAAATCAGTCAATATTTTGGACACATCACTATTTTAATATAATTTAATAGTCTCTCCACACTTCTAAATCTGTACTACTAAATAACAATTTACTAGACAGTATTAAGCACAACTAAAAATAATTATCTATTATGAACATGGTCCACATTGTTTATAATGAGAAATACGTTTTTGAAATTTTTGTTTTTTTTTTTTTTTTTGTTCAAATTTTGATGTTATTTATCAATATATTTCTTATTAATTCAACGAAGACTTGCATCGAAGACTTGAAGATACGAAGCAAATGCAGAAAAATCTATGAGATTTTAGATTCATTTTCTTAATTTTGTTGAAAATAAAGCACATTCCGTCTCGATCGGTATTGTAGCCTTTGACCATCGTTAGTATACTACCTTGATGAGGCACGTTTTACTCTATGGCTTCAAGTATATGAAGTCAAGTCGAACTAGGCGGAGCAAAAACGGCCCTTTCTCGGTATAGCCCGGCACTATTGGACTGGATACCTATACAGCCAGTCCGACCGTGTTTGTATACCACCAATAAAATTTAAAACAATCAAACACATATTTCTATTATAGTTTTTATATTTATTCATGTTTAGTACATTCTTTATTATAATTGCAAATACATTTTATAATTATTATATTGAGGTGGAAAGTCACTTTAATACGTTGATTTATAGTCTATTTACGTTGAAAGTAGAGTTGCATTATAATATTACATGATGCAGCAATGCCACGTTTCTAAAATGAAAATATACTACTTCTCGGTCCAAAAATACGAGGGCTACCTTTTTTTTTTGCAAACGACCACTGGTGGTCAAAACTAGAGATGGGAATTTCGGCTCAGTTTGCGGAATCGGATCAGTGGAGGTCGTTCAGTTTGCTGAGCCGGTTCATTGATCCGGCTCAGTGATCCGGCTAAGTAAACATGTTTCCGAGACACAGGTCGGTCGTTCGTTCGCAGGTAGAACGTCGCTTAGCCCCGGCTCTTGCATTATGTCAACATTATGTAAACATGTTCCCGAGATACAGGTCGGTCAGTTGTCGGTCGTTCGTTCAATAGAAGTGAATTATCTAACATTTTTGAAACAAACAATTCAGTTTATGTAGCTACTGTATTTTAAACCAGATGTGACAAAATTGATGACAAAATACACTTTATGATAATACATTACAAGCCGAGTTCTCGCGAAGTTCAACATGATATCGAATCAGATCCGGATCACTCTGGTCACGGCTCACAATTGCCCGACCAATCGTATTCTTGAAACTATACAGTGAGCCGTGAGCCGGCTCATTTCAATTTGGTGAACCGTGTCACTTCGGTCAGTATACTGAGCCGGCTCAGTGAGCCGGTTCGTTCATGAACGACCCATCTCTAGTCAGCCAATTACCAGCGCGCAGTGAGAGTGCACCAGGAGAGTTCCTAGTGAGTAGGACTGCCTGTACGGCAGCGTGCAAGGGAGCTAAAGTTAAGTGGCTAAATAAAGTGTGCTACCTTACCAGAATTGCAGCTGTGTAATACCCTTTTCACACTAGATGTTTAAGTCGATTGAACTTAAACTTCATCGATGTTTAATATCGGTTTGCTTTCACACTTGATGTTTAATTTGAAGAAGAAATCTCCATGTAAAGCTAGTATGTATTGCCAACATAATTTCATATCGTTTGAATTTATTCTGTCATTATTTTGTATATCGAGGTTAGGAGAAGTTTATTTTTTATATTTATTTAAATAATAACGCAAATAATCTTCTCATAACCTCGATATATAAAATGATAACAGCTGAACATAGATAAAAGAAGAGAAGCACAAATTTAAGGAGTATTTTTTTATAATGGGAATTAAGTTGGCAATGCGGGCGAAGTTTAAGACGCAGATCTCTGTCTTAAACATCGGTCGTGTTTAGACGAGGCCGTACGGTTTCACATTAGCGTTTAAAGATCCATTCACTTAAACATCCGATCTTAAAGATCTAGTGTGAAAAGGGTATTAAGGGTATGAGTAACGCGCTCTAGTTGACAGCGAGTCAACTAAAGTTATCAACATCGGGAGACGCGGGAACGCGACATTTCAGGGAGTCGGGGTCAGACGGTTAAGAGCGAAAGATGAGACTGTAAAGTGTTGATTGGAATATATTTTTAATGAGAGTGTAGTTTTCCTAAAATATGAACTGTATGGTGAGTGATAATAAACAATATTTTTAAACAATCAACACGCGTGGGGGACCGCTACCCCTTAGAAGACGAAGGACGGGCGAATAGAGATACAACATCCACGCTCCCCAGCTGCAATTTTTGCAGACAACCCTGCCCGAGGATACTGAAACGTCGTATCTAGATCGCCAATATAGCGGTAGCCGCTGCGTTGTTTTAGTGGATTCATCACAGCTGAACGTCCATGTACATTGATGTTGTATATGTCAATCCTACTCACTGTGGGTGCAATTGTTATATAAAGCAGATACCATGCAAGCGTATTTTAGGTCCAAGCCAAACAGGTGCAACAGGATTCGCAATTAGCACAAGAAGCAAAGCGGCAAAGTGCAGTAGTAGTTCCTTGATCCGTTGTACTTGGAGTACCTAAAAATGTTGCAGAACACAGTAGTGCTCTTATACAGCTGATGATGATGAATACTGTAGTACTCAGCTACCAAAGGGCTGAGGTGCTACAATAAATATTACGGCTACTCGTGGTAGCGCTACGTAATACCACGTGGACCGTGGATGTAAAATACCAACTAAAAAGATAAGTAATTAGAATATGTGAGAATGTAACTAAATACTTATCTTTTAGTGCTGGATCGATGTAAGAACCGAGTAGAGAAGTGGTGCTGGAGACCTGATGTACACTGTCCTCGAGGGGGTGTGTGTAGATTAGAGATGTGTCGTTCGCGAACGATTCGTTCCATAAGAACGATTCGTTGCAATGAATTGATACGACCGAATCTTTTAATAAGCAGCGAACGAATCTTCAGTACGCAAACTCAAGAACCAATGCTAGCGAGTGGCGAGTGTGACTCGATATGAAACGGAACGGAACGAGGGCCGGGCACAGAGCTCAAGCTGGTGGCTGTGTAGTGTGGAACACACGTACATCTATGTATGTAGTCTGGTACGTAGGCGCGGATGGCACTAGCAACAATGGAACGGCAGACTCGATACACTGCGCCGTACATTGTGTGTACATGTACGTGACACGTACCACGTATACTGACACGTTCACCGTTCATGAACTACTAGCGACTAAAGTATTTATTGGGCTCAATAGCGATATGAAGTGACACCAAACGGACAGAATTTGAACTATTGGAACGAGTCACTGTTTTTGGTTTACTAGTGCAACCTTGTGCTGTTTGTCTCGCATTTAAACTTTCATATATTTTTTTAGGCAACGAGTTTTTAACAAAGGTTACGGTTTACAGGTGTAGGTTATCTTGCAGTTTTAATTTTCCAGTGACTTTGTAGATGGTGATTTTAGACTGCTTGTTTGTAAACATAGCCCACATATGTTGACATACTCATCATTTTTTTCCGAAATTCCGTATAATATAACACGACCGGCGTTTAACAACTCCTCTCCTTCAACTACACACTAAGAAGGTGTTGCACTTAAAAAAATTAAAATGATTTAGTAAGGATAGTTGTTTATTATTCATTGTAAATCGAAGATTTAACATATAAAAAATGAGGACAACTTTCACATTACTCGTTTCGATCAGCTGTTTCGCAGCGATCACAGCTCCGCCATCGGCCATTGTTGTGTCCAATAGGTACTGTTCTCAGCTCCCAGTACACAACTATGCAATATCAAAGCCAAGTGTAGCGTGACGTAGACAGTAAACACTAGATTTGTTGTACGCCAACGATTCGTTCCAAAAGAACGAATCTTTTTAGAGAGTACTGAATACTAACCGAATCTTTAAAAAGATTCGCATTTCTCACCTTTAGTGTAGATGCACAATTTTTTAGAGGATAACTGTAGCAAAAACTGTACGGTTTGTAGAAAGACGTGCTGGTTTTACAAAATCTGAATTATTACTGTTGCAATGCATTTGCTAGTGACGAGCCGACAAGAACGAATTCCAACTGGACGACTAGCGAATGCAGTGGCATGGAAGCAATGAAGGAGTTTTTTGTGAAGCGGCTATGTGCGTTGTCCAAACAGATACTGTCCGGTAGCATATGATTACTAATTATTGCGCAACTATAATTTTAACCTAAATAGACTTTACATACATTGTATTTTGTATTGTGCTGATTGTTTAATCTGGTTATTTCTTTTCATTTAGAGTTAGATTAATGTCTAATCTAGACCTGGTTAGCAATTTTAAACTGGTTACATCAACAGTAAGTTCCCAGTCATAATCATTACTAGCAATTGGCAAATCTATTGTTAGTTTCTGCATAGTGTTGGGATTTGTGATAGTAGCAGTAATAGTCATAAAATCGCCACCACGAATATCTGAAACCACAACCGGATGGATACTAATGACTTTATTTGACTGGTAATTGATCCACATGTAAATAACCAGATTACGCACATGTATATAATAAACATGCCAATCGTAATATGGCGGTAGAGAAAAATCTACAGAAGCCGAATCATCTTTTACAACAGCAGTCAAAATAGTACCATGCTTTTTCACTGTGTGGTCAGCACGAGATGTGCCTAATGGTATTTTCAGTTGGCAATAGTGACATACGTATTCTTTATACTTGCAGAAATTGATCTGATGTGCAGAGATTATTCTATTGCCTGTCAGTCGATATGGACAGCCTTTTCCTTTGTTCTCGCACTCTGCTCCAGCCGCGTTCTGTTCTTTATTTAACTTTTTTCCGATAGCACACCAAGTGCATCTTTCTTCTTCGCCCTCCTTGATCTTATTTCCACAGTCAGCACATCTGTAATAACAGTGAACTAGTTAAAAACATACTACCAGGCCCTGTTGCACCATTCTACTTTGCAAATTTGCACTTTGCAAAATATAAGTTTTTACCAGTCACTTTGCATTTATGAAGGCATTTTTTTAAAATTTATATAAATTATAAAATAATCTTAATTTGACAATTTGACAACCAAATTTAACCTTACATTGTAAAATGAGTTTAAAAAGGAGTGACACAAAGAAAAAAAAGTAGCAAAATTGCAAACTATAAGAGATGAAAAAAATATTTTAATCGGTTTTTTTGAAAATTGATAATCGTGAAATAGAATCAGCATGGGCAAAAATAACGAAAAATCAAAATCATTAGGACTAGCCATTTGTGATAGAAGGTGGACTATCGCTAGCAACTCTATTTGAATTTCGGTTTATTTGAGATGGAAATTTATAGAAGCAAGTGTAGCAAAATAATGCAGACACAACTATTTAAAAAAATCTTGTCACCAATCAGGGGCATAGCCAGAAATTCCGCAAGGGAGGGGCTAATTCCATTTTCGGAAGAATCTGTCTAAAATATAATAAAACATTTTGATGCAAAATATGTCCGGATATAGTTATTTTTAAAGATAAATATAACATAGATCATTAAACTGTAACTGTGACATCTGTAAATTTAAACGATGTGCATATAATTATGTAACGAAATCAAATAATATTTATTATTAATGTACATTTTACAATTAACAGGATGGAACATGAAACAGGAACATGAAAAACTGTAACATTATTTCTATAATACAAATCGGCGAGGCGTTTTTTTCAATTCATCAATTACATCTTCTTCTTTCACTTCTATCTCCCAATGAACATTAAGAGACGCCAAGCCATTGAGTCGCTCCTCGGACATTGTATTTCTTAAATACGTTTTGAGCCACTTTAAAGTTGAAAAAGATCTTTCTGACGTCGCTGTTGTCACCGGCAATGTCACCAGAATTTGCAATAATGCATAAATATTGGGGTATAATATTTCATCATACTCAATAATTGATTTTATAGCATTAGTAGGTTTTTGTGACGATTTAATATATTTTCCAAACCACATAATATATTCATTCATTAGAACCTCTTCATTGGTATAATTTAAATCATCCTCATAAAAGTTAGCTGAACGTCTTAGATGGTTCTTATCTTCTGTTGTCGGAAAATTGCCTGTGGGTGTTAAACACTGGAATGATTCTAATATTTCTTTATGTTTCAAAAACCTAGCATTTAACTGGGAGCTTATATGGTCAATAAAGGGAATAAAAATAGTTGTCCTGTAATATGCTTCAGGTGAACTCGAAGTAGTGTTGTTTCGATATATTTGATTAGAGATTACTCGTGGAATAGTTATTTGTTCGAAATTTTGGGAAGAAAAAATCCACCCATGGGATCGCGTGGACGAAATAGCATGGTGACACGAAGGTTAAATAAACAAACTTACCTCAGTTAAATACACTCATCTACTATAGATATCTAGATGTAACATGTAAGCACGAATCAAATAAATTATATGTAACAAAATATTACAATTTGCATTTCACAGCAGCCACGTGTGTATATAAACGGTGTGGTTTGACTGCACGGTTGTGATGTTTCGCGCGTAAACGTTCAATGCTAGCCGGGCTAGCCTAGCCCAATACAATATTCAACGTTTTAAAGCGACGGCAAAGCATCAAATTAACTGGGCGACTATTCTTAGGCGGGATTATGGACAGTTACTGTTTATTTGAATTTCAAATAATGAAACTATAGTTTCAACAACACAATTTTTTTACTAAAAACCGAATATTTGAATTTAGACATGAAATATAATTAAGATGCTGCTATTTTCGTTGTTGTATAATCCAACGCAAATTTGCACTATCACCAGCTCACGTGAGGCTTCGCCTTGAAGGACGGAAGGGGCTGCAGCCCCCTAGCCCCCCTCTGGCTACGCCCTTGTCACCAATATTTAATGGCGAAGGCAACAATGAAACAAATACGTTGCCAAATATCGGTAATGTGGCAGTCAACGTATTAACAGAATAAAATGAACAGTAAATATAATATTAAATACCTGCGTTCAGATTCTGAAGATTTCTGCAGTATGGGCTCTGAGACGTCCTGCTGCTTTAAAGTCTCCTGCCCCATCACTTCTGGGTTGCCCAAAATCACATTCTGACAGGTAATTGTGAAAAATTGCTTGGAGCATAGCGCAGCCCGTAACGCAACCTCTTCATAATTTGGGCCAGTTTTCTGCTGTTGTAACTGCTCTTTTTCAGTACACCCGAACATGATGCAAGGACTTCAGTTCAGGTTGACAAACAATCAGTGACTGATGATGGTCGCTCGAGCCACAACCTGTTCCTTTTATATTGCTTATCACTCAGGTTGTTGACTGTTTTTGTCTAATAAAATAGATAAACAAAAAAATATATATGTTTTGAGTTTATTTTTGCGGTTCTTTTATATCATATTTGTAATTTTGATCAAATATGACATACATAAAACTAAAAAATATTTTTATGGTGTAGATTATTTAGTTTGCTAAAAATTGTATTTATCTATTAAATTATCTGCACTTCCTTTGATTTAGTTGACCTCAGGTTGCATCAGAATTGCCAGATTTTCAAAACAGGATATCGGTATTTTATAGTTAAATCCCAATTCAAAAAATTGAACTATAAACCTTTTTTAGGGTTTTGTAGGTATGACCAAAAAACCCTTATACCATCATTTTGTTGTCTGTCTGTCTGGTAAAAATTGTAACCAAACGGCTAAACCTAGAGAGTTGAAATTTGGCATGCTTATACAACTCTTTGACCCGCACATAGGAAAAATACTAACTTGGCAAATGTTGCATTTAATTTTTAAGAGCGTAATTTTAATAACCAGTTGGAATTGTTGGAATTATATATTCATTCTTTCATTCTATGTGTCATGTATACGAAACCAGAGGGGTGGAGCATATGACTTAAAACAACCAATGGAAGAAGCCATAAGCGCAATTTTCAAAATCTTAATGAACCTTGCTACATAAAAAAAAAATACTGCACATATTTAGAAACGGTAGAATTAGGAAATAATTTCATTCAGCTTTTTGGACAAGAAGCGTCTATTTTAAACAACACAACGTTTCACCAACATTGTTGGCTTCTTCAGGTGTTATAACAATAACATAACAATAAAGTAACAATCTTATATAGTTTTAAATTAATTTATCTATGTTAGTTAAACGTAAGTCTAACAAACTGTACATCAGTCATCTCCAAGGATGGTGAAATTGCAGAATAGCATATGACAAAATATATGAACTTGAAGTATACAGAAAATAGGAAAAACAGGAGTTAAATATTAAATATAATATTATGATAACCAAAGGTAGTGACTATTAATTAAAGTTTACATTTCAAACAAGACTAGAGATAAATATACTAATGTCCAAGATTAACAAAAATTTAATAATTAACGAATGATAGTAAGACTGACGAACGCATCAATATGACAGGCAGTCACACTATTCCCCCCTGACAACCTGGTATACACAAATCGCAAGGTTGACAGTGTCACCCCCTGTACAACATGATGCTCTAATAACTCTTAAAATCATCAAACTTCACATCCAAATACATCAGTGAAAAAACCCAAAAATAAGCAATGAAATCCGGAGCAATCATACAATTCGACGTACCAGTCCCCCAAAAACCAATGGTATACTCAAGGGCAGAGTTGGGCAAATTGCAATCAAACTAATGATTAACGATTGAGATTAAAAATTTAATTACAAGACTTGATTAATGATAACGTACATCAATCATAGTGCAGTTAATCACATTGGTAACTAAATTAAATATTTATTCATTATCATGATTGAATTTTTAGTTATGATTGAAACTAAAATCTTGATTGAGATTTGATTTTTTCACTCTTACTGTTCATTGGCATTTAGTGTTTGAACACTGTAGATATTTGACGCAGATTTGTTTAGTGACATATTTCAGTGATAAATTAATTTTACAATTATATTTTTGTATTTCTTCCGCAACATGAGTGACAACGATACACGTGAAAGTTTTGGTGCATCGACTCTTTCAATATATGATGCATCAGGATCTTCAAACTCTTCTCAGTCGGCCAATGATGTTAACAGAAGAAATTTTTTATTTAAATCTAAAACCGTAGATGGTACATTTTTTAAATATGTAGCCGAAAAAAGCTGTATAGACCAAAATAAGGTCATTGGTCAGTGCGTTCAATGCGAACCTAATATTGTTGAAATTAAAGGATATAAGAATTGTTCATCCAATTTTATTTCTCATCTTAAAAGACGACACGGAAACGATGCCATCACTGCATTTAAGAAACATATCGATTCTAGAGGTAGACAAACAATTATTTCTCATAATACACGAACAATTAGAACCGGAGCATTGTCACAACAAAAATTTGAAGAAGACATTACCAAATATGTAATTCATTCAATGATTCCTTTAAGATCGGTAGAGGATCCTTATTTTAGAGCAATTTTCGAAAATTTTAATATATCCGAACGGGGACTAACAATTTAAGCCGCCGTTCTTTAGGTCGTAATATTGATGCATTGTTCCAAAAACAAATGTCCGAGATTAGGGAAAATTTAGAGCACGTACCATTTGTATGTACTACTGCTGACATTTGGTCAGCTAAAGAAGAAGCTTTTTAGGTGTAACGGCTCACTGGATTACAACATCTTTAGATAGAAAATCTGTAGCGCTAGCTTGCCGAAGATTTCGAAGTACTTATACTTTTGATAGAATAACAGACTTACTACACGAAATACATTCAGATTTTGGCCTTACTTCCTCCAAAATAGTGGCAACTATTACAGATAATGGAAGTAATTTCGTAAAGGCTTTCAAAATGTATGGCGTAAAACAAAAACGTATAGACTTCCCTGAAAAGCTCTATGACTTAGGTGATGGCACTGAAGAAGAATCTGATTCAGATCCATACACTGACAGTGATGACGAAGAACCTTTAGCTCGGTATAGAAACAGTAATCTGTCAAATTTTGAACATATATTACCAACACATTTAAGGTGTTGTGCACACACTCTTTCTCTCTGTGCTAGTACTGATGCAACCAGAGTTTTACGAGACACATCGGAATTATCAGTTATGCACAGCCAAGTTATGACCAAATGTAATGCTCTTTGGAAAGCTGCAGGACGGCCAAAATCGGCAAAATTATTGAGAATTTGTTAGGTCATACACTTAGTAAGCCTGGAGAGACAAGGTGGAACAGTATGTACGATGCTCTCAAACAGATTTTAGGTATAAAAGAAAAATGCCCTCAACTCTTTAAGACTTTAAATATTAAAAATATGATTAAAGAACAAAAAATTTTATATCTAGAAGAGCATTTGGTCTGTATAGCGCCGGTAGCAGAAGCATTAGATTTATTACAAGGTGAAACTAACACCTATTATGGAATTGTTCTTCCATGTTTGTTAGCCCTACGACGAAAGCTCCGAATCTTAGCAGAACGTGAGTTTACTTATTGCAAAGCTCTTCAAGAAGCATTGCTCAATAGTGTTAAGACAAGATTCAATGGATTTTTTAATTTTAATACTGTTGAATCAAAAAATGCTGTTATCGCAGCCTTATCCTACCCACGATTTAAAAATAGATGGTTTCCTTGTGTGGAATCTTTTTACCACGAACAGCTGTTAAGTCATTTCAAACAGGCAACTGTAGTAGAAATTACTTCAGGGAGTTCAAAAAATAACGATGCAGAGGCTCTAGCACACGAAGATAATTTTTGTGATTTCGGTACTCCTAAAACAAGGCATTCCTCGCAATTATTATCTAAGGCGGAGCTACAGGTTTTACATTATTTAGGCGACGAAGACCAAAGACTAGATATTCTTGAAAGATATCCGGAGTTTAAAAAAGTATTTATTAAATATAATACACCACTTCCGTCTTCTGCTCCAGTGGAAAGACTCTTTTCATATGCGACCATGACAAATCTGCCAAAATCATCCAGACTTTCAGATTTTACATTTGAAAAAAGAGTTGTATTAAAGGCTAACATAAAAAATATTTAAATAATTTAGAAACTGAAAACTAGAAGAATAATCCATTCGCGATATTTCTTCATCTGAGTAGTCCATGATTTTTTGTATTTTTTTGTTTTCATAAAAGTTTAAATTATAAAATAATGGAATTCTTCTTTTATTTGTATATTTTTTATGTTCAGATAACATACATTAAAATATATTGGATAAAAAATTTACAGTATTTTTTAAACATCGTGAATGGATTATATGTTGGTTATCTTTTGTTTTGTAGGATTACAAATATTATGTAGGATGAAAAATATAATTTGTTTCTTTTTAATTTAACTATATCTTTTACTCATATTTAAGTTAAAATAAATGATAATTTAAATTTAATTTAACAATCTAAACTTCACTATAACATTAATAAATGGTTTATAGTCAACAATGTTTTATTTTCCCCTTTCCATTATATTTCCCCAATGAATATTAGAAATCTAAAATGAAATTCACACACACGCAGAGAAGCGGCCTGGAGGGGGGGGGGGGTCGGGCGACCGCCCCGGTACGCCAGGTCAGGAAGAGCGGCGGACGGTCAGGTCATCACTTGTATTTTAAAAGTGAGGACCTTTTTTTTGCTCTTCACTTGGATTTGGGAGGTGAGGACCTTTTTTTTTGGCTCTGCACTTGGATTTGGGAGGTGAGGACTTTTTCCTTTTTTTATGCTCTTCACTTGGATCTGCGGGGTGAAGACCATCTTAATTTTTCTTATTATTTTTTTTATGAGGGCGGCAAAAAAATCTCGCCCGTGGCGCCAGACTTGCTAAGGCCGGCCCTGCACACGCATATGCACCTGCACATGCATATGCACCCTACCACGCGTGCGTGTTTATGTTATTTTGGTATATTTTGGCATTTTGTGTGTAGATATATATAATATATAATATATATTATATAAAAGTATTGGAATATTATATATAAATTGATCGAAGCGAATAAAAAATTTCTGTCAAAATATCACAAAATGATTAAAAACTAATGATTTGAAACTAATGATTGTCATTTAGTTAAGGATATATGATTACATCCATTATTGATTGAATACAAGATGATTAATTTAGTTTGATTACATTTTCATTCAAATTTTTAGTTGATTGAAATTTTAGTTAAATAATGCCCAACTCTGCTCAAGGGTAATGAGAGAATGGTACCTCGAACGGTACATCAAGACCGAAGTTCAGAACCCTTTGAGAGCTGAACACCTATTAAAATACAGATAAATAAATTGCAAAAACAATGACAATTACATCGGTAAAACACCGAAAAAACCCATATCGGTAACAATGAGAACCCTAAAAAGACATAGAGCAGTAAATCATCATGCAGTCCGACGTACTAATTCCCCAATAATCGATGGTACGCACAAGGATCTTGCGAAATGAGTACCCCAAACTGTATATCAGACCCAAGACTCTATTCCCTTAGAGAATCCCAAAAATCTGTTTTACACATGTTTTTGTTTTTATTTTTTAAATTTAAATTGAAATAAAATTATTGATTTTATGGAACTGGGAAGAAGGAACCACCAGGAAAATGGATATTATTCAAGTTAACTCGCCAAACTCTTCAAAAATCTAAAAAAACAGATTAAACAGATTTTTTTTATCGACGACACAAAAAAGCGGCATTTTTCGAAAAACTAATTTGATCAAAAATGCATGTTGAACTATTCCGGTTCCCATCAATGTTCATTAAGGAGAATTTTTTCAGGGTTTTAGATCAACCCCTCTGAGAGATATGGTGGGGGACAAAAGTTTTGACATAAAATCCCATATTTTTTTTTCCAAAAATAAAAATTTGCTTGTCTGTCCCCACATCAAGAGGTTTTATTTAAAACCCCACTCACAATTTAAAAAAAAATATATATTTTTTTTCATTTATTAAATATTTGTTTATATCTACCTGGGGGATGTGTTTTTTTGAACTCTCAGTATTTTTCATATATGTGGGTCAAAGAGTTGTAAAAGCATACCAAATTTCAACTTTCTCTGTTAAGCCGTTTGGCTACAATTTTTATTCTACAGACAGACACATGAGTTATGACGTTATAAGGGTTTTTTGGTTGTCATACCTACGAAATCCTAAAAATGTACTTTTAGTACTTTTTACTTAAATGTACTTTAAAAATGTACCATGAAGTCTATCGCTTTTCGTGTATTATATTATATTTGTATTTTCCATATACAGACATTACAATATAGTACAATATACAATAGTGCAACACTATATATGAAATGTACTGTTAATTATTTACACTTCTTTTTTGGTTAAATTTAGTTTACACTTACATACTGGTTAAATTACAGTGTTAGAAAATAAATAGTGTTAAAGTAGTGTTAATTTTAATACTGAAAAAGTAATATTACATAAAAATAACACTAAAATAAATAAATGAAGATTTACACGCTGATTTGGTTAAAAATAGTAAACTTGTTACTTTTCTTAAATGAAAATTTTAACACTAAAATTTTAAACAATCTGAGAATAAACTTTTACACTTATAAATATTTTGCTGTGTATTATAATCTTCACTAATTCTGATTAATAAATTAACTTTTTTTTTATTTATTCAGTTTTTTAAAAAAATTACATTTTACAAATATAAAACGCGATCTTAAGCCATTCAATTTGGGCAAGATTACTGCGCCAGTCCGATAGCGCTGATAGCCCGAAAGCTTAGTCCGTATTCAAGCCAGTACTAGTCGCCTCTCTTTAACGTAATGTCCGATTTACGTTTGCTAAAAGATTCTAACTTTAAAAAAGTATTAAAAAAATATTTTTAAGTTGATTAAATTGTTTAAACAACGAAATTAATAGTTTTAAAACAAAATTAAATAATTTTTTAAAAGTTTAAAAGAATAATCTAACAAATTATATTTTTTAAAAATTTGTGATAAACAAGATACGTTCCAGAACGTTTTAATATTTTTAATAATTGATTTATAAAGTTTTTATTTGAAACAAAATAAAATTTAGTGCCTGGATGTTTGGAAAAAGCCAAAAGAATGTCTGGAATTCCTAAAAGAACATTTACAGTTATCCTGCATCCTGTGGTTGCTACCAAAAAATTTGGGAAAGGTAGGAATTATTTATATTTTAAGAAAAATAAGTATTTTTATGCATTTTTTCAATAATTTTTACGTGTTTTTTGTATTTTTAATACGCAATTTTAGTTATATAATATTCACCTTGAATAAATTTATAAGGGATTAAAATATTTTCGGGTATTAATTAGTTTTTAATGAGTTGTATATTTGTTATTTTGATAAGACTTGACAATTTTTAACAAGATTGTACTAAATAGTGATTTTTAATTAAATTTATTTAACTAAGAAATTTAATACGGGATTGATTTAGTTATATAATATTTTATTTGTATTTTTTGAATAATATTTTTTTGCCGGTAGCTTGAAATTTGTTCGCTAGTGATCGCTCGGAAGCCAGAAAATTTTGCAATAGTCGGTCTAGTAATAATTTGTTAAGGGCTTTAAATTTGTTAAAATTTTTATTGTTGATAGCGGTGTTAGGTATAATAGTAATGTCGGCAAATGAACGTTCGATTTCGATTAAGATACATACATGTGAGTCGGACTTGAATAGTATTAATTTTTTTTTGTTTTTTTTAATTTTAGATGTATATGGATTGGATTTTTAATTATTTATTTTTTTTTATTTAAGCTGTTCCGTTGATAGTGGACCAGCCCTTGTTGTGTAGCATGTCCGAATTGAACCTCATGATTGCCGTCAAAACCTAAAAAAGTCGGACTTGGTGTTCAATTTGAAAAATTTAGATTGGACTTCCTAGAAGTGGGTTGGTGGAGGGTTGCTAGGAGATACTTTGCTAATGGTGAGTTTTTTTTTTTTATTTATTAATAGATTTGGCCGTCAGCAGTTTTTTAACTCAAAATTTAAACTTCAATTTTTCAAGTAAATTTTTTAAATTTAAATTTTTATTATAGTTTCTTAAAATCAGTTTTTTAATTTAAAACAGTCTAAGCTATTCCAAACCTATAGGCGGGACTAGATTTTGAAATCAAGTAATTTTTATCTATTAATTCGGACTTTTGGTCATTTTGTTTAAGTTTTGTAAAGCATACTCACATTGCAAATTTTAAATTAAATTGATTGTCATTATAAAATGTCCTTTTCATTGCATTTTAATTTTTTGTTATTCTTAATAAATATTTCCCTTTTTTTGTCTTCAAAATATGAATAAATGTATTAAAATTTTTGACATGTCATTCGTTTCACTGGTTTCACTGTTAGAATGTTTAATTTTCACATACCAACGTGAAACATGAAATAACCCAAGCAAGGTCCCTTCTCGTGACAACCTAAAAGAACGAAATTCCCATTTAGTTCCGCCTAAACGTTTGGAATAGATCGTATTTTGTTAAATAAAATTTTTAGTAAATTTTTTTTTTTTAATTATATAACTTTATTTTTTGAACTCAAATTTTTATAATAGTTTTTTGAAATCAATTATTTATAATCAGTTTTTTAACTTAAATTTTTACAGAAAAATCAACTTTTTAGTGAGTTTTTTAAGACCTTTTTTATAGTCTATTTTTAAATTAAAATTTTGTTGGTCAAAATTCTAATAAAGTTCTTAAATTAATATATTTTGTAATAATTTTTGAATTTTAGGGTTAGTTTTTTAAATTTAAGTTTTTATTGTTAGTTTTTTGCAAAACATTTTATAGTCTGCATTTTTAACACAAAATTTAAAAAAAAATCAATATTTAAAATCAAAAATAAAACTGAAATGATTTGTAGTAATTTTTGGAACTCTAAATTTCTAGGATAAGTTTTTTAAATTAAAATCTTTAATGTCAGTATTATGAACTAAAATTTTTCATTCGTCTGTATTTTTAACTCAAAATTTTGAATTAAATTTCTATACTCAAAATTTTTAGAATCTTAATTTTAGTGAATTTTTTAAGATCATTTTCGATTTTTGAACTCGAATTTTGACACTCAAATTTTTAGTAAATTTTTTTAAACTCTTGTAGTAATTTTAGAAATTATTAGGGCATTTTTTTAAAGTCAGTTTATCAGTTTTTTGAACTAAAATTTTTAGTCTGCATTTTTAATTCAAAATTTTAAACCCAAAAATTTATACTCAAAATTTTAGTAAATTTTTTATTTTAGATTTTTAAACTCAAATTTTTAATATTTTTTTTTAGACTCGAAAGTAGCAATTTTTGAAATTTTTAGTTTTTTTTTTTTTTTTAAATTACAATTTTTAATGTCAGTTTTTGTAACTCAAATTTTTAATCTGCATTCTAAACTCAAATTATAATACTTAAAATTTTTACAATCAAAATTTTAGTATTTTTTTTCGGAAATTGTCTGTTTTTTGAACTCAAAATTTTTAGTCTGCATTTTTATCTATAAAAATAAATTTTTATAACAAAAATTTTATACTGATTTTTTAACGACAATAAAAGCTGACAAAACTCAAGCTGACAAAATTTTGTAACTAATCTTTATTTTTTAGGTATCTCTTGAAGGCGCTAGTACTCAAAAATGCTACACGACATTAATTGGGAGTTGTGGAGACCTACGATGGACCTGGATGGACTTGGGTAAGATACTTTTAAAATAAAAACTTATTTAGGCCCGGTCTCTCCACCTTCAGGTTAACCTCTAGGCAACTATCTGACAGATAAGGTTATTTTATACTTCATCTGCTGAATAAATATCAATACCAATCAGTGAATTCAATACGTCAATCTCATTGCAGTCTCATTGTATTGAAAGACGGGATGACATTTATTCAGCACAGAAAGAATCACATAACCTTGCCTGTCAGGTAGTTACCTAGAGGTTTACCTGAAGGTGGAAAGACTGAGCCTTAAAGTTTATTGCCTATTATTTTTATTTATTTTTAATGAATTTTAATTATTTGTAGATTTGAAAGGACTTGGATAAGGACCAACTGGAATAAGGAAACGATTAGGACAGGAGCCAAGCAGGATAAGGAACCAATCAGGACCTGGAGGAAACGGGACAGGATCCAAAAGCACATCGGAGATCGTAAACAGCCGTGTAAAACCGTTAAGTAGAAATGTTTCTGTAGTTTACTTCAATTAAGAATGCATTGTCTAAGGACACATGCGCTATTTTATCCTGATTTTGATTGGCTTAGCGCGCAGACAAGTTTACAATGAGCAATACTTGTCAAAATAATTTTTATATTATTTATTACAGACATTAACTCTAAAGAAATAATGTTGGTCTTTTGGTTTTTAAACCATTTTAAATCTTTTATATAATTTTTAAAAATCAATATTTCAAACCAAATATGTCCTTTATATTGAATTTGTAGCAATAACCTAATTTTTATTGTCTTATTTATTTAAATTTTCAAAGAATTTACTTTATACATATTTTGCTGTAAATCATTTTCGTTTTGCAGCGTTAACTACTGCATTCTTATTTGAAATGGACGTTAATTTACTAAGGCTGACTGGATATATTTGAGGCATTTTTATGACACACTATAAAGGCACACAGTAATTTTGCATGTTAAAATTAAGAAAGAAACAGATAAACGACAATATTTTTTAATATTGTCGGTTCAAATTTGAGCAGTTTTTATTTTCAGGTCATCACAAGTCAATTTTTTATAGCCAATTTTTTAGAGTCAATTTTTTTAGACAATTTTTTTTTAGTCATTTTATTTAGTCAATTTTTTAGTCAATTTTTCAGTCAATTTTTTAGAGTAAATTTTGTCAGTTTATAGAGTTAAACTTTTGAGTCAATATTGTAGAATCGGTTTTTTTAAGAGAAATATTTTTTTATTTGTGTACCTTTTTTATATATACACACATACACACAAATTTTTTAGGTGTTAGGAAATTTGTATACTCAACTTTTAGAGTTAATTTTTTAGTCATTTTTTAGACAAAATTTTTAGATAATTCATTTTTATATATCACTTCTTTGGATCTTCGAATCCAATAACTTTTTTAATTCTATGAATTTTTAAATTTGAATTCCGCTTTTCCTTGGGGTAGCCTGTTATTGTGTCTTGGGTGGGAAGCTAAAGCTACTGCTTAAAACACACCCCAACTAAAGCAAAAAAAAAAATCCCACACGCTTACTTCGGAGTGGTCTTTAATTGTCTTGGGGGGGAAGCTAGTGCTACCCTTTAGGGCATACTCCGAGTAACAAACACTCGTACACACAGACAAATACACATACATATAAAAAAACTGCACGTGCATGAAAATATTAAAAAATAAAATCACACACGCTTACCATGAGGACAGCCATTTTGTGCCCTGTTTGGTTAGCTAGTGCTGCCATCTAGGACACGTCCCTGGTAACACAAACACATACAGTACTTTAAGTACAAGCACACGCGTACTTTGGGGGTTTATTTATTGTTTTGGGGGGCCAGGTAATGTCTGCCCCTTAAAACTGCTCCCTTGTACCACACACTGGTCGCTTAGGACCAACAAATTTGCAAAACAGCAGTAATTAAGAAAGAAAGAAATGATTTTTATTGATAAAATGCATGATTTATTGAATTTTTGATTGAAAAAAGTAAAGTAATGCATGTTTAATAAAGAAAATTTAACACATATTGAAAGAAATATAAAGAAATTTCAGTTTAGGTAGGATTCATTTATGTAAATAAATTTTAAATGTTGAAATACGGGAAAGTAATACTTCAAAAGCCTCTTATATCCAAGTTGATTCTGTCTGTACAGTCTGTAGTCAAGTTTAGGGTGAATTTGTTTCTTTGACACCCTAAAAAAGTTTATCAAATTGTACATCAGCCGAAGTAAAGGTATGTTAGAGATGGATAAATCAAACTAACCTTCGCGTGTCTGTTTTGTATGCTACAAGGTTTGCTTGTAGACTAATTAAAAATCCTTCCACACATGGTACCTTTGTGTGAAAGTGTGTTTATTTCTTGTGGCACTCACAGATCATCTGCGTATGTTTCTGTTGGGTTTTGCAAAAAATAAACTATAGGTACTACACCCCCTCTGATGCATCTGTTGTTATTAACTAGGGTTAATTTAGATTTGGACTTGTATCTAGAAAAATTCTAGTTGATTCTAACAGATAATTTAGAGGACTGGTGAGTTCTAACAACTGGTAACTTTTTGGTTATTCAGTTGGTAGGTAAATCTCACCAAAACTCGTGCAACACTAAAAACACTGCGCTTTTAATAATTTACACATGGTTTATTTCTGTCTCAGGGATTGTAGGTGCCGGTTAGCAAAGTCTCTTCCGAGTTTTCCCTACCTTAACGGCCTAGCCGAGGGAGACGAGAGATACTAGTTGACTGAAGGTGACCAAAGATGTTACGAATGAGTTTTGTTTATTTGGTAGAGTCTTTTTACTGGTTGGGACGATCTGATGTTTCCCCCCAAGGCATAGCCAAGGGTAAGGGACGTTTGACACCGCCTGATCACGGGGCCTACTACCCAACGGATGGGTAGCGCTCGTAAAATAATAAATTCAGTAACAGTCAAAACTTTTGGAAGCCGGTTGGTAAAGAATCTTTCGACAGATAAACTAACCGACCGAGTGAAGGAACGAGCCTTCAAAAAATTTAACTCTTGAAGTTATAATAAACTTCACGAATTTTTCTTTTAGTGAGTTGTTTTAAACACTCACGCCATTTGTTGTTGTTTTAATATTATTTTGAAATTCCTGAGGTCAAAAGTAAACATTTCAGGTTACCTTGTTACTTGTGCAAACTCGGTTTCCCTTTAATGCGGGCACAAGTTTTTGTTCTGGGCAAGCATCCTCTTTCCTCTAGGTTGTTCGTTGCCCTCGCGATTCCTCCGGTGGAGCCCAAGCCCTTTCCATGTGCATCGGATCGGGCGGCGATGGCTTACAATGGAGCCCTCCACGGACTCTTCTATAGACGTGGAGGAATCAGCTCTGTTGTGTGAACACAATACGGTTGAACGTTATATCTTTCCACGTTTGGGTTTTTGGTGGGTGGGGGGTAACTCGCTTATTCATTGCGCCTTCCCCGGAAAGAATTACGTTCTCCATTAGGAAAGATCACCTCCTCTTTCAGCTCGACCTACTAACACTCGCAGGAGAGGCAATTAGGTATGGTTGCGTCTTCTCGAGATTCAACAGAAGCAGTTTCCAGCAAATGAAGATTTTTAAATTAAAACAATATTTCTTGGGTATTACAACCACATGTTATTTTACATATTGGTCGAATTTTATGTGGGTGGTAATTCCCGGTAATGCTCTCTGGAAGTGGGTATTTTTTTCGACTGAACGAATTTTTTACTCATAACCAGATGTAGTGTTACTAACCTTATAAATCCTACAAGATTTGTTCATATTATTGGGCTGCTTTTGGCCTGATAATGGGACTTGTATGTAGGTGCTTTAAATCCAGCATGTTGAGGACCAGTTTTCTTTATTGGATTTTGCAACTTCTAGTAAAGGAATTGGTTTGTGTTGGTAAAATTTAAATCCTGTTCAACAGGTGCTTGAAAGTTTTAGTTTATAAGTTATTTGAAAATTAGTTTTAAGTTTAGTTTTTATGATTTATTTTGTGCTAATTCTGTTTTTTGTTTAGGATACTTCAGAAGTTGATTTCAGGAGAAGAAAATTAGAAAGCAGGTTTTTAAATCGTTTAATTTTTGTTTTTAAAGAGTTTACTGGAAAGAAGTTTCTGATAATTTCAAAATAAATTAGCATATAATTTTGTTTTAAATACAGAAAATTTGAAATAAGTTTTCAAAATTTTTGCACACAAATTTATAAAAATTTACTTATTTGACTTTGAAATCTGTTTGAAATGCTTCAAGAGGCCTTAAGATGAAAGCAGAGTTTGCTGAAAAGAAGTTTCTGATAATTTCTGATAATTTAATAGCATATAATTTTGTTTTAAATACAAAAAATTTGAAGTAAGTTTCAGAAGTTGGTAACTCTCCCCCAGAGAAGGTCCAGAACTTGGTTATTCCCCCCAGTGAAGGTCCAGAGTTTGGTTATTCCCCCCAGAGAAGGTCCAGAGTTTGGTTATTTCCCCCCAGAGAAGGTCCAGAGTTTGGTTATTTCCCTCAGAGAAGGTCCAGAATTTTATTATTTCAAGGGTAAAAAGGTGGTAAATTAATAATCTTAAGTGATTTTAGTCCCCCCAACGAGTTGTAAGAGAGTGTTTTCTTAACAACTCCACAATTTAGAAAAATAGAGCTGTCCCTCAGGCGTTAAGATCGTCTCTTAATGCTTTGGGAATAAAACTGAGCTCTCCCCTTTGACCCAGATGTGAGGTTTTTCCTCTATACATCTTGCCACCTGAGTGGCATTCTCCCTAAGAAGCCCTCCTTTAGATATAAGACTAATTTAAATGTTTCAGAACTTGGGGTGCAAATTTGCAGTGGCAGTGCCTGTGTTTACTGACTGCTAGATATCTTGACGGCGAGACCCATCTCAAATGCAGGTTAACTACAAATCTCCCAGAGTTTGTATACTTATGGTTTTAGGTTTTGTTTTATAAAAATGTTTTCACGTTTTCCTTTGGTTTTCTTTCATGTTTTCTGTTTCAGATCACATATCGTATACCGGTATTCAGGTTTTCAGGTATTCGTTTTCATGTTTAATATGCTTATTTTGTATGTATTACCCCTATTTTTTGTGCATATTTCCCCTATTTTGTGTATATTGCCCCCATATTTGTGTATATTACCCCCATATTCGTGTATATTGCCCCCATTTTGGTGTATATTGCCCCCATTATTGTGTGTGTTGCCTTAATTTTTGTGTGTTGCCCCATTTTTGTGTGTGTTGTCCCCATTGTATATGTATTGCCCCCATTTTGTATGTATTGCCCCTATTTTGGATGTATTATCTCTATTGTATATGTATTGCCCCCATTTTGTGTGTATTGCCCCCATTTATATGTATAGCCCCATATAATGAGGCTATACATTACTTTACTTGTATTGCTTATTTTGTATGTATTGCAGATATTGCTGATTGCTGCTATTGCTGTGTTCGTTTTCATCTTTAATAAGCTTATTTTGTATGTATTGCCCCCATTTTTTTTTTGTATATTTGAGCCCCAAATTTCTATATATTGCCACTATTTTTGTATGTATTGCCCCCATTTTAGTATGTATTACCTCTATTTTTGTATGCATTTCCCCTATTTTGTATGCTTTACCCCCATTTTTGTATGTTTTGCCCCCATTTTTTTTGTATGTTTTGCCCCCAATTTTATTGTATGTTTTGCCCCCATTTTTTTGTATGTTTTGCCCCCATTTTTATTGTATGTTTTGCCCCCATTTTTTTGTATGTTTTGCCCCCATTTTTTTGTATGTTTTGCCCCCATTTTTTTGTATGTTTTGCCCCCATTTTTTTATGTTTTGCCCCCATTTTTTTTGTATGTTTAGCCCCAATTTTCTTATGTTGCGCATCGATTTTTGTGTGTATTGCCCTTATTTTTGTATGTATTGCCCCCATTTTTGTATGTATTGCCCCCCATTGATATGTATTGCCCCATTTATATGTATTGCCCCATTTATATGTATTGCCCAATTTATATGTATTGCTTTTTTTGTATGTATTGCAGATGTTGCTGGTTGTTGCTATTGCTGTGTTCGTTTTCATCTTTAATATGCTTATTTTGTATGTATTGCCCCCATTTTTGTGTATATTGCCCCCGTTTTTGGATGTATTGCCCCCATTTTTGTATATGTTGCCCCCATTTTTGTATGTATTGCCGCAATTTTTGTATGCATTTCCGCAATTTTTGTATGTTGTGCCTCAATTTTTGTGTGTATTGCCCTCATTTTTGTATCTATTGCCCCCATTTATATGTATTGCCCCCATTTATATGTATTCCTTTACTTGAATTGCTTATTTGGTATGTATTGCAGATGTTGCTGATTATTGCTATTGCTGTCTTTTTTGTGTTTTATTGCAATTTTCGTGTTATTGCAATTTTTTGTGATTTATTGCCATTTTTTGTTTTATTGCCATTTTTTGTGTTTTATTGCCATTTTTTGTGTTTTATTGCCAGTGTTTGTGTTTGATTTCTATTTTTTTTTCTGTTTTATTACATTTTTTTTATTGTTGGTATTATGTTTTATTTATTTTTTGCTTGTTTTGTTTTGCTTATTTTCAGGTGGGGTTGGGGGGCAAAATATTGCAAACTTAATAACAGAACTTTTAATTTAGCGTTCAGATGTATTAACTGTACGATTCCAATTAAATCGATTTTATTAGGTGTGGACCCAGATGGGAGGGTTAGAACCTTTTTTTTTCTTATAGGGGGGCTCGGTACCATTTTTTTTTTTCTTAGGGAGGTCTCGGTATCAATTTTTTTGGTTTTGAGGGGCTCAAAATCAATTTTTAATTATCGGGGGTCTTAGAACCATATTTTTCTTTTTTCTTATGAGGGGACTCGGAACCAATTTTTTTCTTATGCTTGGAAACAAATACAATAATTGGGGGAGGGGCTTATGAGCACTTTTTTTATGCGGGCTCTTGATCAATTTTTTTTGGGGCCTCATATTTAGATACATGAAAGAAATGTTTCTGTAAACGTCTCTATAAAACGTGTTTTTTGAGTGATGGGGGGGGGGGAAGCATAAGCCCGTGAGCTCATTTAAACAGCCTTTATATAAAGACGTATATTTGGAAGCGAACAGTTAACTCTATCTGCCATTATTAGCCACCTAGTGGTTAGGAATCCATTTAAATCACTTAATTTTGCAATATTGTGTCCTGCGGGTGCCTCCACGTGGCCCATCCCTGGGAACAGATTTTAATTTTTTTTTAAAATTTTTTTCGAAAAAAAACCTGTTGCTAAAACCCGCTAAAAATTTTCTCGTATAGGCTATTTCAAACTTTTAGGCAGAACTAGATTTTGCAATGTTTTTAGTAACTTATATACTTTGATTCGAGCTTTTGATCGTTTTGGTTAAGCTTTTTAAATCAGACTTACAATATTCTCATTTTTTGCATACAGGATACTCCTGAACTGTTCAAAGAAATCTTTTTGTTCTTTTTGAGGAATACCGTTTATTGATTTTACAAGCCATCGCCATACGGATTTAAGCACATAGAAGATGCACAAGAAGAATTTTGATTTAAAAATTCCAGGAGAAAGACTTTGGCTAAAAGAGTTTAATTAAAGCAATAAAACAAACAATATATTCAGAACTAAAGTTTCATATTTAAATATTTATTGTAAATAAAAATTAAAAATAGGTATATGTATATATGAAGGTCTAAAAATTATATCAATAACTTCTTCTTTAGGCACTATCAGCTGGGCTGACTTTTGGCCTCACATTAGTCCTCAATCTTGATGTGTTAATTGTCAAGTGTCAAAAAATATTTGTGTCAGATAACCTAAAAAATATATAACTGCGTAAAAACAAATTACATGGATAGTTTTCTCCATAAAATCTACGCCAAGAATATAAATAAAATTCTAAATATAAGCTGTTCACTTTTGTAAGAACATTATACTATAGTGCGTTCAAAGGTGAGTTTGCAGTACAGCTCTTATGGCAAATGTTGGTGTTGTGGTGTTGCCAAATGTTATAAAAGTGTCAAATGTGTCAATTATAATAATATGATAAACTCGTATGATTTACAAAAATCAACTCTTATAAGACTCAAAATAACACTCAACAAAAACAAATGGCCATTTGTAGAATACTGCTTCTTCACAGATCAGCGCGTTTTAGAGCTGGCAACGTCGACCAGCAAGAAAAGGATAGCGTCATTGTGTAAACCCATTAGAGAGCATGAAAAAGAACAACTCCATACGCCCTGTACTGCAAACTCACCTTTGAACGCACTATAGATCTGGTTATTTTTATGGTGTGTTACTGACTTTAAATGTCAATTAAAAATATTCCTTACGCTGTAAAACCGACTTTAGGTTGATAAGGTTATGATCATTATAATTAAGATATCATTTTTCATTATGACATATGTCAAATGGGTGATATTTTAAAAAAGTGACATTTTTTAATACCAACATGACATACAGCTTCAAAGATGCAAACTATTGAAAACAAAATTCCCCCTTAGTTTGTTCGCCATACGCCAAGAATATAAATAAAAGTCTATTGTAAATATATTTACATAAATATAAAATAAAATCCATTTATCTTATAAATATGTAAAATAAAAAATAATTTGTATAGCCGGTTCACTTTTGTAAGAACAAACTAAGAGGGAATTTTATTTTCAATAGTTTGCACCTTTGAAACTGTATGTCATGTTGGTATTAAAAAATGTCACTTTTTTAAAATGTCGATCCATTTGACATATGTCATAATGAAAAATTATATCTTAATTATAGTGATCATAACCTTGTCAACCTAAAGTCGGTTTTACAGCGTAAGGAATATTTTTAATTGACATTTAAAGTCAGTAACACACCATAAAAGTAACCAAAATAACCAGATCTAGTGTGTTCTTACAAAAGTGAACAGCTTATACAGTCTGTTCCAAACGGTTAAGCGGAACTAGATTTTGCAATCTAGTTACTTTCATCGTTTAAATCGTGCTTTTCGGCCGTTTTGTTTAAGCTTTGTAAATCATACTTACAATAAACATTTTTTGGTGATTTTTTTCATCATTTTAAAATGCCATTTTCTTTATATGTTAATTTTTTGTGTCATTCTTATTACAAATTTCCCAATTATTTATATTTTTGTCATTAAAATATATAAAAAAAATAATTTAATTTTGACATATATACTTCGTTTCCATGGTTTCATTGTTGGAATTTTAAATGTTAAATTTTAACAACGTGAAAAATGAAATAACCCAAGCAAGGTCCCTTCTCGTGACAACCTAAAAGAACGAAATTCCCATTTAGTTCCGCCTAACCGTTTGGAACAGACTGTAGATTTTATGGAGAAAAAATATATAACGCTTAAAATTGAGACTGTTCATGCAATATTGCAAGTAAAATTTAATATGGGAAAATGTGAAAACTTTTATGAAATTTTGAACTCTGAACTGAAAATTCGCAAATGTGCAAAAATATGATTTTAAAAGACAGTGAGTAAAATAACTTAATGTAATTTTAATAATATAAATAATAAAATATTAATATTTTCGTATGAAGTGCTTTCTAATTGTTTGTAAGATAATATTAAATGCTTCTAACTCGTCTTGATTTATTTCATTTTAGTACGTTTCGTTTGTTTTGAGTCTGCAGCTCACCACATTTTCGCAATTTTAAATCATCAACAAATGATTTAAAACAGAAACACACCAGAATTTGCGCTAGCGCACTAGTACGCAATTTTGGTCACTAGATAGGATTTCAATACACCAGATCTAGTGCAAAATGCACCAACTTGGCATCACTGATCGGTAGTGTCAGATGTCAATAAAATTCATCCCTGTCACAATCACAATTTATTTTACTGTCACCTGTCGTTAGAATGTAAAAAACAATTGCCGCAAATTGCCGATAATGAAGTGTTCTCAAAATGTTGGTAAAAAAAAACGGCTTAGGTCAAGAGTGCGACAAAAAAAAAAAAATTAAGTTGGGAACACTGAATTTTTGCCAACTGTAATGAGAAGTTACTAGTTACTAGAAGTTATCCCTATTACACGATAACAATGATGAAATTATTGATTTTATTATAATTTTAGTTCCATAAAATTCCAATATAGTACTCTTATAACACATATAATATCATTCCATTTCCTACAGTAGTACTACTATATTTTTAACGATTACCTTCAAATAATAAATTTTAGTTCTACAGATTTTGCCTCTACAATGTTACCACTAGATAAAAGTGAAATGTTCTTCCACTTTTTTTTGTTCAAATAACACTAGCGCGCACTACAAATTAAAATCTGTTTTTATTATACACTAATTTATAATTAAGTACTTTAATTGAACATATTGATCTATGAAATACGTTTCTATTATTGTAAAGCAAATAATACTTAGAATTTGAGAGAAAACAAATATATAGATTATTAATATAGTTTAAGAAAAACATTAAACTGAAGATCAAAAGTGTTAAGCTGCATTCACAGTTACCAAATTATACTAACAATTTAGTACTATAATCAAGTATTATATTTATACTTAGGAGAGCATTCATACATACCAAATTATAATTATGATTAGTAAGTGCTACCATCTGTTATTACAAACAAAAATTACTATTGCATGGACCCACCATCTACGTTTTTAATCTTATTTCATTTTTAAATATGCTAAAATGGTCACAGTTTTTCATCTACGAATTATTTAGGCAGTTATATGATCCATAATTATAGTTTTTTGCGTGTCGTATCTATTTTGACATTTCAAATTTACTTATAGGTTAGTTTCTGTTTCTTTCTCGCTAAGTGTAAATCATAAGTATAAGTATAAACATGAAGTTTGCAAACTTTTAAATTATACTTATAATTAAGACACTTAAGTACGTTAGTGTGAATGGTTACGTAGAAGGCAGTATGACAAACTTCTAAGTTTAAATCTAAATCATAAGTATAATTATAATTAGGGAAGTGTGAATGCAGCTTTAGAGGCCAAGAATAAATACGCCAATAATAATTCGAAATAAATATCTCGAATATTAAAGACATTTAATTAAAACGCCTTACATAATAAGTGATATTTTTAAATCTGATATATCAGTAGAATATAATTTTACCTACGATAACCTGGTCTACGAGATATGCATGGAAATTTAGAACATTTAACTCTTTAACTGATTTATTTTTATACATTTTTGCAATGAATTTGTAATCAGTGATTCTTAAACTCTGGTCCGCGGGTAAAGGCCTTTAAGTGATTAAATTTGTTTTATATTGGAACTAGAAACTGTACAACTGCGGATTGGATGTACCTGAATGATATTAATTATAAAAAGGAAATATGTAAATCCATTATATTTAAAATAACATACATACAGCGACTTGAAAAAGAGGATAGTGAGACAACTATAGTCTCCATACAAATTATATTTAACCGGAACTGTAAAATAATGATTATTTTTGTAATCAACTATTTGTGGAAAACCATTACTCATATAACCGCAATCAGAAATTTGATTGAAATTACCTAAATAAACAAAATAAAAAATTCTTGATTAGAAATATTCAAAAAGTAATCAAATCTTTACAAAACTATGTTAAAATTTGGAATTTTTCATATTCTCAAAATATTTAGGTCTACGACCAACATCACTCTTAATTTTCGCTTCCCTCGAAATAAAACATTCATATAAATAATAATCAATACACTTTAATATTCTAAAAAAACATAAACTTCTTCTTACATTAATCTTCACAAAATAT